>JAODKC010000095.1:29659914-29725492 GCA_026777985.1 Mormyrops attenuatus | reverse complement strand
ATTCTATGCTTCCAACTTAGTAGGAAGAGTTTGAGGAAGGCCCTATTCTGTTCTAGCATGACGGTACCCCAGTGCACGCCTTGATAAAAGGGCAAAAATTCACTCCAAAATCTTGTGGACAGCCTTCCCAGAGGAGTGGCAACTGTTATAGCTGCAAAGGGGGACCAATTCCATATTGATGACCATGGATTTAGAATGGGATATCGTAAAAGTTCTTGTAGGTGTAATGGTCAGGTATCCCAATACTTTTCTCCATATAGTGTATATTGCTTTTTAAAACTGATTGGAAGCCCATCCTCTGCTGGTAGAACACTTTCAGCCATAGCCTCAATGCGGAAAACAGTGACTCTGGTTTCCACATAACCACCCAGCCAACCTAAGGGGCATTAGTTCATCTCTCTGAAACTCATCTCTCTGAATTTACACGATCCATGTTTACAAAGCATGTTCCTACTTCATTTGCACTATACACTCATTTCTCTGGAGGGGAACCATTGTACTGGAATTTATGATACTGCTAGGCAGTAAAACGTATTCAATTTGCTTGCTTCCTGCATGAATTATAGAATCTTGCATAATAGACCCTCAAAGGATATGGTCATAATGAAGTACACAGGTCATTTGTGTCAATGACTGACGTCATTTCATTGTGTATACAGAGCCATAATGTCCCAAGAAAATGTAATGCTAGATAATAAAAGATGACTGTTGGGTAACACTGATAAAGTAGTAGGTGTATTAAGGGCTAAAATGTCAGCTAAATGCCCTTATGGAAAAAAAAACAGGCAATATACTAGACAATCACAATATTTTATTTAAAAAAAAAAAGTTAAGAGATGAATAAAACAGAAAATATTTACAAGAGAATTTCAGAAGGAATATTAGTTGTGCCATGGAATGAATGAATGAGGAAAGTTTGACACACAGAGAGAGATCACCGTTCCATAACTACAGCAAGTGATCTGTGCTTAACAGTCTGGTTTGGAAAGGTACATTTAAGTCATTGTAATTTTCCATACCAACATGATATGCCATTTTGCATCATCATAAAAATTGGTGCCGTCTTATAAAAATAGCAAGTGTTAAACCACAAAAACTCAAGAACAAAAGTGCTTAAATGTTTAGAGAAAAACTTTTCAGAAGAGACCAGAAAACAACCACAGTAAAAAAGATACTCAGAAGAAATTAAAGTAAATAATGTTATTTAAGCTTTTTGCTTAGCTGCCATCAAGCCATTACAAGACGAGCCAGTGGTAAACTAATCAGAGGCCCTTAAAATGGTTACAAAATCAAACCAAACTCACTGCGACCCAGACCAGACCTACTATGAAAACTCTCCAGAAGGCCAATAGTCAGGTGCAATAGAGTGCGACTCAGAAGCCCTCGTCCGAGTCAGAGTCAATGATGTAGTTTACAGTTTTTTTGCTGCGGCTGGTTTTACTGCGAGGCGCTACTTCAACCTCTTGCTCACTGTCAGAAAGCAGGAAGCTGTCATCATCCCACTTTTTGGTTTTCTGTAAAGGAGAAACAGCTGGAAATAAATGCTCTGGGTGGATTGCATGTGATCCTGTAATGGAGGTCTGCTTAACATAAATAAAACTTCTGCCTATCAAGTTACTGAAGACAAAAACACCAGCGTAAAACTATATGGATAAAAATTAACATGAATGGCAGGTTCACTGAAATGCGGGACCTTCTAGAGATGCCCAGTTCTCACCAACCTTGGCTGCAGTCACTTTGCGTTTGATGCGGGATTTGAGGTTATCGGAGCTGTCAGAGTCCTCACTGTCTACAGCTGGCTTTCTCTTGCGGTTGGCCTGTGACTTGGCAGCAGGCTCCTGCTTGGCAGGAAGGCTGCTGCTCTCAGAATCACCAGAGATCACAACGGTAGGTTTCTTGGGAGCTGCTTTTGAGGAGCCTTTGGATGCTGTTTTAGGGTTGGTCAGAGCATCGAAAATGGACATCTGCTTGGTATCTGTGGAGTGTGGGAAATGCAGATATGCTAGATATGCTACTACAGACATTTAAGACAGACAACGTTTCTTTAAAACCAAAACTTCACACTAAGAAATCATAGTCTGAAAAACTGAAATGTATACCAATTTCTTTAGCTGATTAATTAGGTTCAGTCTCAGTTTTATACAAACCACAAATCCAAGGCACTAGATCCTAAATAATATGCAGACTAAAAATCAATCATGTACACAAGCTAGGGTCTCCTACAACAAAACCATACTGCAGTTCATGGTGCATAACAGTTAGGCAAGCAGTGCGTGCATCAACTGAACTTACCAGACTGCTGCTTCTTGCTGGCTGTGGGCAGCTTCTTGGTACCTTCCTTCTTAACTTTAGATTTAGCTGGAGGTTTTGAGGATATGTGTGCACCTTCCTCATCACTTGACAGGGCTGGAAGACAAAAAGGTCCCCAAATGAGTACCTACAGCACCATGGTGATGAGGGAACATGCATAGACGAGGCTGCTCAGCTGTGTCTATATACATGGACCATTAGAACACAGTGCTGCCAAATCTGAAAAGCATACAACTGTATGTTTGTGTTTATTTTGCTATGACTGGGTGGCACACACACCCAGGACAACTACGCAAAATGATTTGAGATTCTAAACACAAGAAAAAAAGCAAACAGAAACCTGGGAAAGCTTTCCTTAATGTGATAAAGTAAAACTAAGTTACTGAAGATGACCACAGAGATGAAAAAGTTGGCTGTTTTTCATTCACATTTAAAAATGTATTGAAATAGTATTAGTGTATTGTCTAACCAGCAGCACTGGGAACATGAGGTGGTATTGCAGTGTGGGTTAGTGGCAAGGTACAAGAAATATGTCAATTAAAAATAAAGAGCTAAGTATATACTTACATAGAACTTTGTCAGCCTTCTTTGGAATTTTCTTTGCAGGTTCTTTCCTATGAAGGGGGGGGGAAAGAGTTAATTTTCTCTATTTTGCTTAACACTGGAGTTTTTATGTATCACTACTAAAATTTGTCTTTCCAGATTGACAATTCCTCAACTCCATTTTAGTTAACACAAGGTTTACTCTTTCAGCTGGCAAAATGGACAGGTCTGCACAATTTTAATTGCTTTGATAACCACATATAGAGCACTTCAATCAGCTCAGTGCCTTTCATGCCAAGATGAGAGGCAGACTGACGTGGGCAGACGAGCTTGGACTGGAGGCGTGTCCGGCTCGGTTTCAGCTGCAGCTTGCGGGGTCGGGACAAAGTTGTCATCGCTGCAGTCACTCACTGCAGTCTTGTCCTGGTCATCAGACTCATCTTCACTGCTTGACAGACTAAGCTTGACATTTGCTATGTGGGTGGAAATTAGGTAAAAGAATATTAAATTAAATTAAATCCAGACTGGATTAAATTATGATACGTTTAAATTTTCTGTTGGGGTAGCCCCACAACAGAGTTGTAAACTTAAGTTTGGAAAACTATCTATACAAACAAACAAACAAACAAACAAACAAACAAACAAACAAACAAACAAACAAACAAACATGTATGTATGTATGCATATATATATATATATATATATATATAAAATTTAGGTTGCAATGATGTGGAAATTATGACTGACAAACAACATATTTGTGGAAAACGAAAGATTATTATGAATCTGTGGGCCAAATATAAATTTAAAATGTCAGTATAAAACCATCTCACTTAGAGACCTAAGCGGTGAATGACCTGGCGGAATCTCTTATCCTCCACTAATGAAAATAGCTGATCCTCAAATACGATCGTATTCACTATTTTTGTGGCTATGTCTTCCGCGATGGTGCTGCTAAATTTCAATATTTACTAAAGTCTAAATATAGATGGACAATAAAAGACCAAGACTAACAGACTGATGTGATGGCGATATCTTAATAATGATGTTAACCAATATATCGTCCATCTCTAAAAATTTAAGTAAAAGGATTCTCTCATGCAGAACACTAAATTCAACACCAGCTGACCAAAGAAATGCGCAGTCATACACACATACTGACCTGTAGATCAAAGTGAAATGAATATCTGCAACATAATTATGTCATTACTTTCATTTTCCAGAGACTCATTTAAAACCATCATCCTGGCAATGATCAACAGAAATTTACTTCAAATGCAACTATGACAATTTGACAGAATTTGAGGCGAATTAATTCTCTGTTTAGCATGCAGAACCAGATAATGCAGCTGCATCTCATTTTACTCTACTTGATTGCTTTAGGCCATAACAAGTTGAATTAACTGCAAAGCTAAGAATTAGGGCCGCACGATACTGGAAAAGTCAATCGCTATGCGAAGTTTTTGCAATAAATAGTGATCTTTATTAAGGAACTCAAAATGTACCCAAAATAAACTACCCAAAAAA
Organism: Mormyrops attenuatus; assembly: GCA_026777985.1. NCBI lineage: Eukaryota > Metazoa > Chordata > Actinopteri > Osteoglossiformes > Mormyridae > Mormyrops > Mormyrops attenuatus. The sequence goes on along the minus strand of JAODKC010000095.1, from coordinate 29,721,112 downwards.
AAAAAAAAAACTTATCCACCAATAAAGTCTCAAATAAGTTGGTGGTGATGCCACGAGTTGTGCTTTTGCTCAACATCATCTCTATGCAATCAAAAATATTGCTATTGAATATGGCTTTTAGTGACCAGGTATTGTTCTGATTTTATTAAATCTCAAAAACGCGCCTATGAGTGATTTGAACAACCCAGAGCACATGCAGAGCTCATGCAAAAGCAGTGGTGATAAACTTGAACAAAAGCTGCAAAGTCTGCTAACTTTTGTCTCCTATGACAGAGTAAAATGTAATGTAATGGCTGGACAACAGAAAAGGTATGAAAAAAACCTGTGTCCGTATTCATAACGTGTGTCAGAGTAGGAAAAGTCTCAGTGATGCAATTTCGGTTCTACCTTCTGGGGCAGGAGTGTTTTACTACATTTTCTTATCCTAGGAAAGCACTCCGGACTCAAGGAGGATTTAGGAGAGCTCCAGAGCGGTCCTAACCAATACTAGAGGCTACCAGATGAGACATTGCCCAGCCCTACTAAGAACTACCTTTAGTCTTGCGCACCAGCTTCTCCCTGGGGGCCACATCCATGGCCTCAAACTCAGAACCAGAGTCACTGTCTGACCAGGGATTTTTCTTCTGCTTGGTCACTGGTTTGAACTGCAGGGTGGTCTGCTTGACTGTCTTTGATACTGCAACCAAAAGTTTTTCCAGAATCACCCAACATCCGAATCAGATTAAACATGTATATAAAATAACCCACTCTGAATTAACTGCATGCTAACAGGGTTCAGTTTACAATTAAAGAAAATACTATACATTATAGTCATAGGACTTATAAAAAAGAAAATACTGGCAAAACTGAGTTTCTTGAAATTGAGAGGGGATGAAGTCACCTTTCTCCTTAGCCGGTGCTTTACTGGTTTTCTTGGCTAGCCGAACTGCTAAGTCGGTCTCACTACTTTCAGTATCATTCACCACACCTTCCTCTCCAAACTCCATCTTCATTACCGCACTGGTCTGCTCAGTCATCATGGGGAAAAGACCACAAGGCAAATTACTACCACAGCAACAAAAATATAGGAATGCATCAAGCACCTCAAAACACCACTGATTTGTTCACTATCACCACTGACTTTTTTTTGCTTATATGGTCTCTTCTCTGGAATTATGTATTTGTCTAATAGAAAGAGTTGTCACGGTGCTTTGATTCCACTAGCTTTTTTGATGTTGGCACTTAACATGTTGTATAGCTCTTGTTCCAACAATAACTTGGACTTGTTACTGGTAAATCACTGAAAGCTCAGTGCAGCAGCACTTGACTCCTTGACAGCTATATATACTTGTGAAGTATTATCTGCCTGGCTTTGGGCAAAAGCATCTGGTAAATAAATGTAAGTTACAACACTAATGTGGTTAATTCTACATTCAGATTAATGACCTGGCTATACACTGGCTAAAAGAATGCTTACAGGCAGTAATACCTTTGGTTTCCGACCCCTCTTGCCATCACCCTTCTTCACATCAGCCTTCTTGGTGGCATCAGCCTTCATGGCACTAGTCACACGTGGGATGACGCGGCGCCCCTGTGGGGTGGGCAGGGTTTCTTCTTTCACTTTAACCACTTTTGCCCGACCAGTCTTGCCCTTCACCTGCTTTACTGGCAAGGCCGCGTTCTCCTTCTCCATCACCTCCACGCGCTAGAAGAAAAGGTGTTTTGTAAACATGAGCTTTGCAGAGGCGTGCTGCTTGTCTACGTCACTGGTCTGTATTTTTGTTTGCAGATGGCCTCAACTCACATCCAGTTCCTCTGTGAAGGTGGCCAGGTCCTCTTTCCACAAGTCTGAAGGGCTTTTCCTTTTCAGGGTATTCAGCTCTGTCAACTACATACAAAGGAAGCTTTAAAAATTTGAGGACAGAGAACTATCTTCATAATCACACCTAAAGGGAACCGAAGATAACCAATGAACTGAAACTGAACAGCTATATAGTCACACGGCATCGTTATATTATAACAAACTATAAATAGCAGCTAGAACCCCATGCATAGAAAATACTTCAGTCTTGTTATGATTTCATGTTAAAGTAGTTAATCGTTTCAAAATTCTGAATCTGAATACAGTGGTACCTCGGTTTACGTCTGCTTTGGAATAAGTCCAACTTGGTATACATCCTGTTTGGACATGAAAAATTTTGCTTGGTATACGACCTTTGTTTGGAATACAACGCTCGTACTAGAACTTGTATGGGTCAAAATGAGTCATGACACCGCGCGCTACCCTTGTTTACCTCTCAAGGCAAAGCCACAACTGCCCACGAGCGTCAGTACGCCAGTTACTACCATTCAGGGAACAGCCCATACTATAACTCTTCAATAATTTCATCTAATTGCTTTTGTATTTATGTATTTTAGTATTAAGCAGTGTCTAAATTATTTTATACAACCCCATCAATGTATAATATGCCAATAACAATAGGATTTTTTTTTCATGGGAACGGATTAATCATTTTCCCTTTATTTCTTATGTGAAAAATTTGTTTGGTATAAGTCCAAGGATCTGGAACGGATTAAGGACGTATACCAAGGTACCACTGTATTTGTAATTCTATAACATGGACAGCAAAATTATAAATATAGATTCAGAAATTTTGCCTAAGAACATGAAAGCACATTGAGGAGAAATCACATCATGGTAAGGAAACCAAACACCAGGCCAGACCTTGGCATCTCTCTGTTTGCACAATTCTTCTTTCTTCTCCTTGGTCAAATACCACATGGGCATGTTCAGCAAGTAATTGTAGTCAGGGCCAGATGTATCTTGCTCCTTCTCTTCCTCACCTTCTGAAGACTCATCCACCTCTGATGACTTAGGAAAAGCAGGAGTCATTTGTAAATTGCTTATTGCTTACTTGTTAAAGTGAAAGTCAAACCAAAAGAGAGAATATGGAGTCTATGTTATAGAGTGATACCTTTTCCTGGGCTTGTTTCCAGGATTTAACTGGGTCAGAATCAAAGCCCATCTCCTGGAGCATGCGGATAAGTTCCTTCTTGGGCTTGTTTTCTGGGGTAGTATAAAAATTTTAATTGCAAGAAAGTGTCTTCAAACATGCACCATTAATTGTAATGAAAGTAGTAAAGATGCAGAAAAATGACCAAGACTTACCAATGACCAGCGTGCCTTGGATCTTCTCCAGGATGAAGCGGGCCTGATTGCTGAACTTGCAGCTTTCAGCTTCCAGCATCCCCACCAGCCAGTCCTTACGCAGTACATAGTACTTCAGGCGCAGCTCAAAGAAGTCCTTCAAGATGTCCTGGACAGTCTCATACTTCTTCAACGCGCCCACATGGTCAAAGAGCACCTACAGTACCAAAAAAAAAAAAAAAAAAAAGACCCCTGAGACTACCTACTAAACCACGAATCAAACTCTACACAATACACAGTAACTGTTTTATTAGGTACATCTTGTTACCAGTACACTGTAAAAAATTTGCATTAGTGGCGAATCACTGAAAGCTTCCACTTTACACTAATTAAAACCCAAGGAAAACTAATAAAGCCCCTATAGGTACGATAAAGTCCAAGTCTTTACCATGGAGTGGCAGGTCATGGGGCTCTGCAGCTTGAAGACTTTATGCAGGCCGGCGGCTTCAGCCTCCTGCAATCTTTGCTCAGTCATCTTGACCACAAAGCGCACTGTAGTGTCCGTGTGGTATTCCTTGTAATCAGTGATGAGGGCTGGGACCTTCTCTGTGCCATTCAGCATCACCTCAAGTACATTTTCCTTGTATGTCTGAGGGGAGAAAAACAATCAGTAAAGTCAATTGAAGGGAAGGATAGCAGGCATCTGATTTCACCATAAGCCATCTTTGTTTTGACCACAGATTAATGTAAATCCACGACAAGTTAGATATCGTTATCAAACTATGAAAAGGCTGGAATTATTTCAGTACAGCACAAGTGTACCTGAGACTAATTAGCAAGACCACTCTTGCTAGCTTAAGGAAACATACCTGGGTCCAGGTCTTCAATGGCAGCTCTGAGATCTCAATTGTTGTGGAGTCAATAATAGCCACCTCTCCACTGATCATATACTGGTTGGTCATCACCTCCTCAATGGTTCCTTTGAAGTTCTTGTAATTCGGAAGCTAAAAGAAAACAAGCTTCACTTTTAACATTTGGAACTGACAGTTAACTCAGTTAATAAAATCATTACTATGCAACAGCCATCTAAAAATGTAATTATCTTCTGTTTCCCATGTACAAACAAGTTTCCATGAACAGGAACCTTCATTGTGTTCCAAAGCTTTAGATTTTGCGGATATGAGAATTTCAATACTAATTTAAGCAACTTAATCGCTAGCACTCAGAGCTGAGATCACAAAGCAAGTAAGGCCAAGACACCAAAGAGAATTGAAATTAAATAACATGCACTGAATGGGTCACCCTTCTGCATGAGTGAAGGAGGACAAGCTCCCTGTTATTTTAAAAGACCCACAAGCAAAATGTAACTTGTGAACATCTTACCATGGGAAGTGGATCTTCTCCGTTCAGCATGCGGTGGATGTTACTGACAATCTCACGCACATCATAGTTGGGAATACGGCTGGACCAGCCTGTGCCAATTCCCTCAGCACCATTGACCAATATCATGGGCAGAATGGGGATGTACCACTCAGGCTCAACACGCAGATTGTCATCATAGTTGTACTTCAGCAGGTTGTCATCCACAGCAGGGAAGAGCAAACGGGCTAATGGACTGAGGTATCCCAAAATATGGGGTGTCAGATATTTCACACATACATGTGGGAAGCCTTTGAAAGCAGAATGTCCAAAAACATTGCAACTAAAGGTATGTGCCAAGCTAACCTGAGCATGGTGAAAATGTATCGAGGGCTGGCAGAATCTTTGCCACCATGCAGTCTGGTGCCAAACTGACCCAGAGGTTGCAGGAGATTGAGGTTGTTGCTGCCAACAAAATTCTGTGCCAGGCCAATAATGGTCATCATGAGAGACATCTGCAAGAAAGAGTAAAGACAAATACGCCAATTACAATTGTTGCAGCAATGACTTTACAATTATTAAAGCCAGTTGCCAGATTCAAGGTGGACTGAGATCCATGAATAAAGTTCCAATAAAACAAAGCAACACAAAGTTGAGAGCTTTAGGAAGTGAAAAACCAAAGTGCTGCTGAGAAATGGATTCTGGCATGTGACAGTAGGGCCCGTCTCTGGTCCACTCACCTCTCCATGATGGTAGGCAGACATTTCTGCCACAGAACCAGCAAGCTGGGCCACCTTCACCTCTCGCTTGTCATTCCTCTTTAAGCAGCAGAACAGCACCTTTCTTTGGCCAGGCTTCAGACCTGGTACACAAGAACTGAGTCAGCATACAGATACACAGAGAGGTTTTAATGTGCTGAATTATGATGCCATCTGGTAAGGATTACAGCCATTTCAGGCAACAAATTCAATTTTTAAAATACTGACTTTTCTCTTTGGAGTCAGTACATTATTTGTACTTTTAACAACTTAACACTTCTTGTCGTACTTCAAACAATACTTTGTGGCAACCATGTAATTCGGCCTAAAACCTCTGAAACATTTACTGCAGTGTTTTGAGCTATAAAAACTTTGAGAAAATGTAGCCAAAGCAGCTTGAAAATATAACTTACCATCAACCAGACATGGGAGAGATCTCTCATTGTCAGAGTTTGAGAACAACACAAGTTCTTTGTTGACAAAGTCATTATATGAGAGGAACTTAGTGGCCTGACCGTACAGATAGTCCTACAGAGTGAGGAAAAAAGGGATTTGATGAAAAAAAACTGGTAGCCACCCAAGTGTACCAATGAAGTTCAGGCTTACAATGACTGATTTCTCACCTCTGGTAGGTTGTGTTCCCGCCTCTGACGCCTGTCGACCATAAAGTTGGTCAGCCACTCTTTGCGCTGCTCAACCATCTTCTTACTAAAGGCCTAATCAGAAACACATCAAAAACAATAAGTTCATGACCTATATGAATCACATGATTAATATGTAGCTGAAGCAAAAGAAATGATCAGTAGTGGGATTTCTCAGGACATGGACTCAATGGCTGCAGACTAACCCTTGACTGGCTCCTTTTGAAGTATTCAGGGTACTTGACATAAATTACATGTAGCAAAATACCAAGCTGGCTAAATGAGCTAAACTACTTTTGTCTGTTAAATGAATTTCATTTTCAAAAACAAGCAGTAATATTTAGAACCACAGCCCTATGTTAACACAGAAAACAGATACTAGATATTTTAGTGCTCACCAGGGTGATTGCCTCATCATCAGCGGGCCCAGCATATTTAAAAGGAATGCGGTGCCTCTCCATGTCAGAGAAGTACTCCTTCGCTTCCTTTGAAGTGCTGGTACCCAGACCTAAATAAGAAAATGAAGGTTTTGAGTCCAGGGAAGTACAACTGTGGGGGCACTAAATGCTGCTAATGACAAAGTGAGCCACTGCCAAAACTACATACTTATTCCACTCAACAAATCACCATTCCCCCCTCCATGTGAAAAATAAGGCAATTATTAAAAGCGGATGCTTACATGGCCAGCTGTACTACCAACACAGGGGTTTATGACAAACCTTTGTAGTACTTGATTTTCCAGGACTTGTAGTTGGGATGGTTTTCTTTCCACTCTGTGAACTCCGGTATACTGTAAAAGGACAACTCCTCCTTCTTATTAGACACCTGAAACAATATTTTAGATGATTTCGTTTAAGCATAGTCCATATTACGTGCAATTTAGAAATGTACTACTTCATGATTCTAGTATGGGCCTTGCAAATTCCTCATCTCTACATTGAACAGTCACAAGGATCTTAGCACAAGATTACCTACCTGCATTAAAATGCAACTGCCTATATACCTTCCATTTCAGCAGTTGCACAAAGGCTAAATACACGTTTAGTGAACTGCTTCTTGGATTCACACATTTTGGAAAAATACCTTGATAATGGGTGTGATGAACTCCTCCAAGAAGTTGTGACGAAGCAGGGAGGGCCAATTATGATGGATGAAGTTAATGAGGAGTCCTTTGATATGAGAGCCATCCTGATCCTGTCCGACAAGGAGAGGATGCAGCAAAAATGTTCATAAAAATAAAATAACCCAGAGGAGGTGCTTTTAGCATTAAATTCATAACTTGCATTTAACTGCAGAGATGTAAAACATTATCATACAGCTAACCTGATCTGTCATGATCATAAGCCTGCCATAACGCAGGGTTTTAAGGGATTCTGGATCACTGTAGTTTTTCCTGTATTGAAGACCCAAGATCTTGATAATATTGTTGATCTCAGCATTCTCCATGATCTAGAGGCAAGGAGAATGGAAAGATTAACTTACACGTACATTTTTTGCATTAAATGGAACAAGCATTAAGTTGAGGAATGCCAATAACTAAAATAAAGTTAAAAGCATTGAGTGTTTTTCACTTAAGCAATACATCCTTAATAATGGAGAAAACTATAAAATCAGCACTGAACACAAAAAAAGCCCTGACATGAAGGGCTAAAACTGGCCTACACCTTAAAAACACGCTCCTCAGCAACTCAGCTGAAGCTGGACTTCAGACAATCAGATTTAAGAAATCCTGGTATGAGCAGTAAAATTTATAGAAAGTACTTCATAAGAATGACCAAAAAAATGGTCAATATATACACTGAAAAATGAACTAACATAAATGCTGACACATGATTCTTACGGGCTTCAAAATTCAGTGCTTCTAGCATTTTTATGTTCCAGTCCCGAGAAGCCTGCATAATGACCAGTATCTCTCATTAATTAGATGGAGAGAAGGACTGGTTATACTCTCAAAAATCAAACTTCAAAGGGTAATGACGGCTTAAATGTACAGCAGTACACAAATCTGGCAATTAACGGGGAAAAAATGCTGGAATTTGAAATTTATTTCCATAGAATTGAAGTGTGTGAATTTAAAAACTCAAATTTAATGAACCCCTTAAGAGACCACTCAAGTTCCATATAACTATGTATTGGAAAAATAGATTTAAAGCATTTTCTTCCCGCTTATAAGTGCAGAACTAACCTGCTTGTGAGAGGCCTCCCGCACATTGAGCATTTTACCACGCAGAGGAAACACTCCATAGCGATCACGCCCTACTACACTCAGCCCAGACACAGCCAGCGTCTTGGCCGAGTCTCCCTCCGTGAGGATCAAGGTGCAGCCGCTCGAGTTTTTACCACCTGAAGAAAGGTACAAAGATAAAATGATGCCATACAATTTTAAGGAGGTAAAAACTCCAAATGAACGATATCAGCTGTATACGAGTAAAAATAAAACACATTGCCATTATTATTATTATTATTATTGAAGTCTTGATACAACGTGTTTAACTCTCAAATAAGTTATCCATTTAACTTGAACACACATTACAAATGAACTATGTTAATATAAAAGTTGGATTCGTATTAAGTATGACTTTGCATTTGCTTGGGTGTCTTGTTTTTCACTCTTCACGTGGCTATTTTGGGGTAATTAGGTATTAGGTGCAGTGTACTGTCTTCCCCATTTTCTTTCATTTGGTGTAGGAAAGGCAGAGCTTACAGGTTTAGATGGATGCAGGATTTTGTTTTTGACAAAATCCATATCTCATGCTGGCTGTCCAGCTCTTGTTACATGTGACCAACCAATTGAAATAAAAGTTACAGCAAAAAACATATTTTGCTTGGTCTTTACTGTATAATTATAAAAGCACTGTCCAACCAGTGTGCGAAATCCCTGTCAATATAAGGCGGGGGTCCCCATCTCCCCATTGTTGCGCAATAACGATCTTGAGACCCCCTTAAAATTTTGCTTTTGAGGCTTTCGGGGGGTCTCATGGGTTAATCGGGTGTGTCGGACCCCCCCGTATTTTGCACAGTGTCCAAGCCTAAACTGAATCATAACTAGGACCAGCTCTGACCTCACGATTCAATCCAATTTCAGTTCACAAGTGGCCAATTTGATTCAATTTCGATTCAACTCAATTGTGCTGAAACATCTTTTTAGAATAGTCCTTTTAGAATCAAATCATGAAGATTAAGGTCAAACATTAACAAAGGTCAATGTTAATCATTTTTTCTATAATCAACAAACAAAATGGTGTACAATTCCGAACTTTAATTCTATGTTCCAGCTCAATATCACAACTCTCAGCAATCAAGCAGGCTCTGTTAGGCCAGGTTCTTACTGAAACTACGAAATTTCTTCAAGTGCATGTACATAAAAGTGTGCCGTGTACAATGATCAGCCAATCACACAAGTATGGATACCAACAGGGCTGCGTATATCACTGAAGTGTAAGAGAATTATGGAAAAATACGAAAGATTCAAATATACAACAATGATGAAGAACACAGTGGCTACTGCCAAAGCTGGAAAGGCGTGCTGTCAGCGGATTGAAAAATATTACAGCAGGAAAACTGATGATCTAATATAAAGTTAACTTTACAGCAGTCAAAGACTTCTCATCTCTGATTGGTCCAAGTGCTGTTAGTGATCGGTGAGCCTAATCATAACCTACCCCTTGTTATTAAGTAAAATTCAGCAAAAAAAGGTCACACGGAAAGGAATAAATTAACAAAACCTACCTCAGGACTTTGTGAATCATCAAAAAAAGCATCACAACTATTAATAAAATTAATATTTCTTCTCACCCACCCCCTACCATAACACTTATTGCTCCTCACAAAAACTGCAGATTTATAATGCAGGAAGGTGACTGCTTCAGGCTTTCCTCCAGCGAGAGCTCTTTTCTCATAAATGTTTAGAACTATTGGCACTTTACCAACAGGTCTTCTGGCAATACTGATAAAATTGACCAATATTAGGCCTCCACTAATTTATCATCTAACTAACATATTGGTGAGCCCTGCTCTCAGGGCAGTAATACTAACATGCGTTATGTATAATACTTTCTCTCTTAAATTCCATACCTGCATCGTTGGCATCATCCAGCTTGGGTACACCCTTTATCTTACTATGTTTGACAGCTGAGCACTTCTTGTTTAACTGTGTTTGGGCCTTGAACTTCACCCAATTCATGATGCTCTCCACAATCCCACAGTTGGTAGCCTGGAAGACAATGAGAGGGAAGGGTCTGTTAAGAGAGTCCTGTTACAGCACGGGCACAGGCAACAAAGATCAGTGTAGTCACATGCAGGCCAACAGGACCTCTGGGCAGTGGGAACTCACACTCTTGACGAACTTTTCACTGAGCGGGCAGGTAGAACCAAAGGCCTTCTGCTGTAGAGTCATGTTCTCTTTGGTCTGGGAGTCAAAGGTGGGATTTTCAATCAGGCAGTTGACAAACAGCCAAATGTGGTTTTTCACCTGGGGAAACAAGCACAGAACAGCATTATCACCGGCAGGTTTCACTCTCCGAAAGGCTCTTCAGGGGCTTGCAGGACATATTACCTGGAAAGGCTTTACAGCCACACCAGCCTTGTTCTTTTTCTTCACTACTTCAATAAGCTTGCTCACAACTTGGTCCACTACATAGTCAGTATGTCGCCCACCCTGATGAGAGGGGAAGGAGTCAGATATAAAAATGTCCAGTGACAATTTTAATAACCACTTATCCAAGTGTAAAGGCCTGTTTCAAGATTACACAATGGACAGGCCATTTCAGAATGCATTGTGAAGCCATGGTCGATTCGGGCGGGCACCTTGGTTGTAGCGATACTGTTAACGAAGCTGACTTGCTGGAAGCCCTTTTCACTCATTGTCAGGCACACCTCCCAGCGCTCGTTCACCATCTCATGCACCACCGTCAATGGGGACCCCAGTTCGTCCACCTTGTTCTTCAGGTACAGGTCCACATAGCTACGGAAACCACTGACCTGAACATAAATACAGAGGGGGACGACATACAATGAATGTGTCACAATGCATCCATTATTAGCATAATTAGTGTTATATTAATTAGACACCAAATACCCAAAATATCAAGACTTTCTACCTCAAGTTCTTTCGTGTTTCATCTCTAACAAAAGTAGCATATAGGTATACTTAACACTAAAACTGCTAGGGTTTTTTGACCTCGTTTAACCGCCAGCTGTAACATACTTCAGCATATCACATTTTTGTTTTCACTAATGGGCCATCATGTTAGCATACCATTCACCCACCAAGAAGACAATGGGACAGTCAGTAATCCTCAGAGCCGCAGAGCTGCTGTCATCGCAAAAGCGCCATGAAACCCATAATACAATCGTATTAACATTGTATGTTTACTTTCTTTTTGTATTCTTCATCCGCCACCAGGAAAATAAAATAAAATTAAAAAAAAAAGACTCAGTGCCACGTTGGCAAATGTACTTGAAATAAAACTGGGTGATTTGTATAAATATTAACGTAACTTTATACAGTTGTTAAAATGCAGATAAGTTTGTCATCAATGTCCCTAATTCAATACAGGACATAATACACACTATACTGAAACAAATACCTAAAAATCATTATAAAACTAAATTTGAACATCTGTTTATATAGATTAGATCGGTTTATCCAACATTGTATTATATTCAGACTGCATCTGAAATTTTTACAGCTTTTCAGAGTAGCCACTCACACATTTTTTTGGTTAGAGTGTTAGATTCACTGCTGTTACTAACACTAATAGAACATTAGTGCAAAGAAAAGGGCTGCATACACTGTTTTACGTCCTGCTTGGCTGGTAAAGGAGTCTGACGTACACTGGAGTGGGAAATGGAAGTTCTACAGTTACCAACAAATTATATACGGGTACCCCCGCTTCAGGAACATAGACTTTCTGCCACTTCAGTTCTATAAAAGACCTACTCAGGACCTGTTTTCACTAACTGAAGGAAACCCAAAGTGGGTTCTTGCTTTTACAAAAAAAAAAAAAAAAAAGAGAGAAAAGCGAAAATAGCCTTTAGCAGCGAGCCAGTTAGTCATGCTTTGCATAACAATGTATCGGTCAGCAACAGATCACATATACAACAGTGGGTCCATAGGATCATAATGGAGCTGAAAAATTCCTATTGCCTAGTGACATCGTAGCAGACATAACGTCATACTCGCGTGTTTGCAGTGATGCTGGTGTATTTAAACCTAATGCACTGCCAGTCGCAAGTGTAGCACATAGTTATATACATTACATAATACTCAACGATATAAACAACTATGCTCCTATTTTAGGTATTTACTATACTGTACTTCTTATGGCTATTTAGGCTATACCACACAGCCTAGGTTTGTAATAGGCTAAGCCATCTAGGTTTGTGTAAGTAAACTCTCACAATGAAACTGTCCAACGACGCATTTATCAGAACGTATCAGTGTCATTAAGCGATCATTTTGATTCTGGTAAGTGAAACTACACTGTACATACTTAGGGTGCGCCAATCCAATATTTGGGATAGGTGTCGGCGCTGATCCATACCTATTACCCGGATTGGGTATCGGCCATTTGTGACCAATGGTGTCAAATTAGACTGCTTTTGGCAGTCTAATTTTTTTTTTTGCAAAATCAATTTGTACAATCAATTGCACAACAGCACTTTCCTATTTTAGGTGCATTTTTTCCGACATTCAAGCTGAATGCTAATGTTGCCACTGCAGTTTTTTTTTTGCCACTCAATGGGTGATTTCTGCCTGCTGTGACATCATGCATACCCTTCGCAGTAGGTGAACACAAGAACATCAGATAAGAGGGGGACGATCTGGAAGCATTTTAAACTTTTAAGAACAAATAGTAGCATAGTGATTTGAAATTTTTGTACTAAAGTAACTTATGAGAGGTGGAAGTTGTGTTTAGTGAAAAATCCCACTAGACAAAGTCTACGCAATTGTGCAAGACAATGTGAATATGAAAAAACAAAAGTATGATTTGGGAGTCACTAGTTTGGGCTGTTTTGCGCACTCGCTGAGGCTTGTGATACATGAGAGGCTGCTGTCGCAATGAAGTCTAAGTGACGCTGTTGCTAGTGGGAGGAAAAACTGTGGGGCATTTTAAGCATTCGCCCCGTTGCTTATACCTTCCTCAAGGATATTCAAACTGAACTGCAAATGCCATAAAAATGCTTAAAACTAGATGTACAAGGTGGAAGATTAAATTATGAATGTTTCTAATAACCTTATTAAAGATTTTTTGGCATACATTTTTCCATTTGTATTTACTAGTTCAAAATAAGTAAAAATATATATTTATTATTTTAAAATATTAAAGTAAAAAGAGCTCTTGTACTGGAAGCTGCATCATATCAGCAGTTGTATATCACAATCGGATCAGAACTGAAAAAATGTGGTTCAGCCAACCCCTAGTACATACATTATTTGTACTTTACACAGGGCACATAATTACATCATCCCTGCTTTTACTATATGTTTGTGCTGTTTTAGGTTTTGGTGTTATTTTGCAGGTTATTTTTTGTGTCTGGGAACACAAATTTTTCCTACATAAATTAATGGTAATTTCACCATTTTCGGCTTACGAAAGGTTTCATTGGAATGCTCTGCTTTAGAATAGTGGGGGAAACCTTTACTTTAAAAACAAATCCATCTAACATACAAGATGGGCATGATTAGTATGAATTACTTATAGACGTCATAGAAAAGCAAGCGCTACCCCACAACCATAACTGCACACAGACATATTGCTAGTGCTCCTCTATGAAGCTGCCTTCAGAGCTTGTTGCTATACTTACAGGCAGCTTCTTGCCATTCAGGAACACTTTGATTCCTTTTGTAGAGCCAGCAACATCATAGGCCCTGCGAGTCATGAGGGCCACTGTGTCCTTGTCCAGTGTCTCCATCTTGAATTTAGATAGGTCTGGCTGAAAGGTGATGCAGGTGAACTCCTCACCATCAAACGGCTTGATCTTTGTCTCACCAGCCCGCCCCATGTTGTCATACCAAGTCTGCATTGAATAAAACAACAGGTCAGAACTACATCATCTTTTGAAGCCTCTTAGAGCAACACATTTAAGATTACTGATGCAGCGATAAGGAAATTTCTGGCTGATATAACTGATTATTTTGACATCTCAAATACATGCAATACATTCCAAACATATTAAAAAGTATTTATTTTTTGGAAAGAAAACACCAACTCTGGCATATAATAGTTCCAGAGCGCTATATTTTATAACTGTATACATCTTATAACAATTACAACACAGAAGGGCTGATCATCAAGTGTGATAAACTGACATCAAATGTTTTCGTCACCGACAAACTAGCGTTATTCGGCAGTGCTGGAGCCTTCTTTATTGGAACGGATTTGTTTTGCAGAAACTCTTCATAAACTTCACTGTCTCGCAATCAAATCTGTTGTGCTGTGATGTTTATTAGTAGATCCTCCTCGTGAAATTTTAGCAGAGTGATGTTTGAAAAAAATGCATTTGTAATGACATTAAAATGATTCTACATTTTCCCAACTGCTTAGTACAAGGGTGTGCAATGTCACCATTTTAAAGGGAGTCATCGGCAGTAAATATCGGCTCATTTTGAACAATCAGCCAATGGCAGGTTGTTGCTGTATCTGCTGATACTGACAATTGCCCGATACAATCGGTTTATTTATGATGAAGTTTGAGTATACAGTAGGCATCCCTCCATATGGAAATTTGTGAAATCAGCTCCCACCTGCTTGAAAGCCTTCTTGGAATCCCGGCAGGCAGTCTCTACAGTGAATTTGGTGCTGAAGATGTTGCATAGCTTCGCACCATACCCATTACGCCCACCTGGAATAAAAACAAAGGCACTGGAAATCCATTTGCAAACGCAAATTGCAGAACTCTGTATCCAAAGACTTGCCTGAAAACAGCCCAAATTAGCAAAAAAATTATACATGGTGGAAAGTAGTGTGATTTAATAAGAAGTGTGATTTAATCTCAGTGATATGATTCAAAGACATTTATAAGTGCATAATTTACCATGAACAATACTGTTTTTCCTGCATTGCAGTACTGGTATTGTGATACCTAAAGTGGTATCAGTACTAAGGTCATAATTATGGTATCGTGACAACACCAATTACAATTCTCACCAGTAACTTTCTTTTGGTCATCATCATAGTTGCTTGATGTGAGCAGCTGCCCAAAGATCAAAGCAGGCACATACACCTTCTCCACCTTGTGCTCCACCACAGGAATTCCCTTCCCATTGTTCCACACACTGATGGTGTTGTTCTCTCTATAAAATATTACACAGTTTGTCAATGGATTTAACCTTTACTGATGTGTTAAGGTGATAGCAGGTTTAATAACCCTTAAAATAGTGATATTTGTGAGCAGCAAGTTGCTTACGCCAAATCTGTACTCAATCTGCAAAATATCTATCCACCATATTCAAAATTATACATAAACAAGCATTAAAAGTATTGCAAAACAATGCAGAATTTACTTTCCACAAAGCATGTTTCCAGGTAAATGCCCCTTACTTGGCACAGCCTCCACCCCCACCAATTCACAAGGAAGATACTCACGGGTCAATGTTAACTTTGATGCAGGACATGCTTTTGTCTCGCTGCTTGTTGTCTGCTGCATTAACTGCAGTAATACATTGGATAACATTAAATGCATCTCACTGGCCATGCACTAATAGTCTTATGCCCCAAACTCCCTGATCATGTTAGATTATGAAGTGTTAATATACTCATTTATATAATAAGTCATTTTTCATATTTTGCCACAGTTCCTTCATTTAGGGGTAACCTATCAATACCCATCATGTCAG
Source organism: Mormyrops attenuatus (assembly GCA_026777985.1). Lineage (NCBI taxonomy): Eukaryota > Metazoa > Chordata > Actinopteri > Osteoglossiformes > Mormyridae > Mormyrops > Mormyrops attenuatus. Next base: position 29,705,386 of record JAODKC010000095.1, on the reverse strand, counting down.
AATTACTCACCAAGGATTTCATCAAAAATCTTGTAAAGACCGGGAACAAAGCTCACATCTCGGCAGTTCATTCCAATGTCTTCATCAAACACCCACATTTGCTAAACACAAAAATGATTAAACATTAAATCAACTATAACCACAAGCACCAAAAGCAGGATTCATAATCAGCAGAGATTCGATTATAAGAAAATTCTGTGCCAGTATAGTTTTACATCATTTTTAAGGGACCAAGAGTCATTGACCACTTGGAACAAATCCAGTAGTATGAAAGTGTGCACATCTGACACATGGTCACCAGGGGGTGATCCCGATGGTGTCAAGTGTGAAAATGGGATGGCCACCCACCTGAGTGACTGGCTCCACGGAGCCAACATAGGTATCTGGCCGGAGCAGAATGTGCTCCAGCTGAGTCTTCTTCTGGTAAATCCTTTCCACAGACAGACGCTTGTCATCCTTCTTCGTCTTGTTCACGACTTTGTTCTCAAACAGAGCCTGGTCAAAACAGGTCCAGCACGACAGTCAAAAAAGAAAATCGCTTAAAAATCTTGCAGCCAATTATATCGTTTCTGCTGGACACCAGTAATTATACATTTTATTCCTTTTCTTCAAACAGAACGAAAAGTCACAAGCAGGCCGCTAGACACTACTAATTGATAGTAAGTAAGTAGAGCTTCATTGTCATCCCAAACAATACACAAAGTATACAGTGAGACGAAATATCCTTCTCCAAGACCATGAGTGCAACATAAAACACAACCAACACACAGGACAGATCACAATGAGGGTGAGATGGGCAATCATTTTTACACTACACCTATATACATATAAATATCTGAATGTGATTGAATGTGCATATATACAGAGTAAGTAAAGTGAGTAAGTTATGTTGTGCAAATTAGACAAGTTGTGCAAGAGTGCAATATGTGCAACACGTGTGTAAAGGACCAGGTATGCATAGATGTGGACATGTTAACGATAGCAGCCATAACGGGATTATGCACAGTATGAGATCCGGAGTAGCCGCTGCGTCCTACCGCGCCGCCATCTTGGCTATTATAGTAATACATTACAGTAATACATCATGCATCGGGCGTTACATCCTGGTCAGCTAGACTGAGGAATGGGATACAGTTATCCTGGGACCGAAAACCCCAGATGCCTTGGTTACACATTTTAGGAGGGAGATTCCGTATTGTGCCCATTTAAGACGGGGGGTTGACGGTCATATAGTCGAAAGATGGCCAGAAAGCAATCAGAAGGTTCCCTCCAAAACCTGCCGACACGATTTTCTGCCCTCTATTTCAAATGCTAAACTCCTCAGAATGGCCCAAAACGCATTTTAAAACAAAAGAAAATTCAACTGTATTTGTTTTAGGCAGAAAAGAGCGATTTTCCCCCCACTTTGACTAACCTACCTTCAAAGGACCATCGGCTTCGGATGTCATATTTCCCAAGCTTTCTTTTCAACTTCAGTATAGATAATGAAAAAGGCTATAGGTCAAAACAATCTCCGTTAAATAAGAACAATTAATATATAGCTTCTCAAAAAAAAAAAATAAGAGGACCAAACACTACCAAGCCAGGCGGCTGTGACACAACACCCAAAAGTACTATTCGCGAGATGCTGTAACGATTCCTTATTTAAAAATTTGAAAACTTTACGCTCCGACAACCGCATATCCAATCAGATCGCTCAGGGGGCGGAGATTTATTAAATTACCCAATCACCGCCCTTCTATCATTTTGTCCTACATCGTCGTCTTGTGCTGCTCAAATGAAATCCTGCGAAGTGGAGTCCAGCGAACCGCGGGAGTATTGCGTTAGTGTAAAAACTGGACGAAAGAGAGTTGGTCGTGCGGTAACAAACGCCATGCAACGTTTTCAACCCGAGATAGAAATCCACTTCAGAATGTGTTTAAGTACGTATTCACAGGAAGGTTTTGTACGGTGAATCTTACAGTTTCAGGTGCAGTCTAGATGAGGTGGAAAACCTTACATTTGCACAACATAGTACTACCTGTTTCTTTTGTCTTTACTCAGATTTATTATTCCTCCATCCTTCCTGTACTCGAAATCGCGAATGAAAAGCTACAGCGACGACACGCCTTTTAAATTGTAGATATGAGTCATATAGTCGAAAGATTTACTTATTTTATCCTTAATTGTATAGATGCTGCATATTTTTTTATCATAACTTAAGAGGTAAGCACGTATTCCTAGAGCAGCTGGGGTTAAGCGCTCGATCAAGGGCCCAATTGGTTTGGGAATAGCACCAAGCAGGACAGATGGGCTCTCCAAAGAGAGCTTTCCCAACAATGGACTCTTCTTCCTGTTGAGGTCAAGGAAGCGTCTTCGCTCCCTCAAGACCAACACTGAGAGAATGAGGGGGAGCTTCTTCCCTCATGCTGTTCGGGTTCTGAACAAGAACACCACCTAGGACTGGACTCGGAACATTTCACTGCATGTCGTACTATGTATGATTGTGTTTGTGACAAATAAAATTTGAATTTGAATTGTGAAATTCTGCCTGCCACAGGATTTGAACCGTTTAATCACAGACACAACAGAGTTGTGTCTGTATTCTGTGTGCATTACAGATTAAAGACATTTATTATAGCTTATTTTCTTGCAATTCATCTATGGTTACAGATATAATGAAATCTAAGGCTCTTTGATGTTACAGTTTTTGTCCAGCAGATGGCACACTTTACTCTAACAAGCAATCCACCTCCTCTTTTCTCCCCATTCCTTTACTACACGTTAAGTATGTCACAGCCTTATCTGTCCATCCATCCTTCCGTCCATTTCCACCCCCCCCCCCTCCAATATTATACTGCAGTGAGTCTGGAATCTACCCCAGTACACATAAGACATAAAGCAGGAGATACACTGAATGGTACGCCATTCCATCATGGGGCACTTATGCAGGATCACACACAGCAGGCAATATTTTGGACTGTGGGTAGAAACCAGAATAAATTGCAGACACATGCACAATCATAGAGAGAACATGCATAGGTGCTGCCTCCTAGAGACATAGACTGGAATGACAACATAGAGGTCCCCTACAGAAAAGGGCAAAGCAGACTTTTCATCTCGTAGAGTCTTATGTCCTTTGGGGTGTGCAGCAGACTGTTAAGCATGCCATGCTCTGTCAGTCTGTTGTTGCCAGTGTCTTGCTCTTTGCTGCGGTCTGTTGGGGGTGTGACAATAAGAAGAAGGAGGCTGCAAAGCTGAACCAGCTGAGGGCCAGCACTGTAATAGGGCTGGAACTGGACACAGTGGAGGCAGTGGTGTAGAGAACGGTGAGGTCCAAACTGAGTAACAGACAACATTCATCTCCCCAAAATGCATAACTGATGCCTGAAGATGCTATTTCTTACCCACTGACATAAAACTGTACAACACTGCCTCTTCTAAAGACACTTATATTATTATATTATGAATGTGAACATGCCTATTTGCACAACAGCCGCCTAGCACTGTCTTTAACATGCTGCACATTGCTTGCACAGTCCTTTTTAAATTTTGTATAATTTTATAATTGTTTCTATTTGGAGATTAATTGTCTAATCTCATGGTATTCTTTGTTGTATTTAATTCTACCTAAATAATTCTTTGTTATATGTATCTCTTTCCTGTAATGCTGGACAAAAATAATTCCCTGCACAGGGATCAATAAAGTTCTGTTTAATCTTGGGCTGCTTGGGTTAGTGATTGTATTTCAGGTTTCATGTGACGGATGAAGTACATTTATCTACTTATCCATTATGGGATCGCTTATCCAGTATGGGATACCAATCCGTCACAGAAGAAGCCACATACTTTTTCATTTTATGTCAGAAGATGCCCTTAATATTGTTATTTAGTGCACTGAATAGTTTCATGTTTGGCACATGTGAATATTAATTGTCAGTGTGAAATTTGTAACATTTCCTAAACAAAACTAGAAAGCAATACTACTTGTTCAGTTAATTTAGGAGTTTGAATCACTTTGAGATTATTAATGGTTTGGACAGCACTTATTCGAATAGTGAAGGATTTGTAGTAAGTCAAATCAGTCTGAATTAATGTCTAAAATCCTCTTTTCTACAAACAGCAGGTGTTCTTTGATGCCCGTCGTTCTAAAATTAGGGTGCTGTTATGTCTTATTCATCAGTCTTCAGATTGGTTGTTATTTACGGCAGCAAAACAGTGAGAGATGATGTTAAGCGCGAAGTGTGTCCCTTGGGGTCTGGTATAAAGGTGAAATATTATATACCCAGCATTTATATAGCTGGGTGATCACTGAAGCATTCCAGCAGCCTCCCTGAAGAACTAAAGCTGGAAACCTTGTTTCCATGAGTCTGGTTCCATTACCACTTCACCTGTTGCATTATAAACTGTGAAAAATGTATGTTATTTACATACAAAACAAAACCAAGGCTAGTAAACACCTGCAATGGATTTAAGCTGTACGTATTAACATATTATTACTATCCATAAAGACACAGGCTGCATCCGAAATCACACACTATGTGCTACAAACTTTAATGAGGAAAAAGTACACTTTACGGCAACGGTCACTTGTGCGATCCCTTAGTGCGCCGGTACAAAACTTCGTACACTTTCCAGATGCATTACAATACCTTCGAACTGCTGGCCTTTGACCTTTAATGACAGATGTCCTGCATAACAACAATACAGAACAAACCTCAGAAGTCACGTCTAGGATTGTGGGATTGAATAGCAAAGAGTGTTGGCACGCTTTGGATTTTGACTGGATGTTAGGGTGCCATCCAGGAAGTGTATTTAAAGCAACATTTAACTAAAACATGGAAGCTCTGGCATCTAAATGTCCAATGAGCTTAAGTCTTGCTATTTATTATAATATCTTTGAAACATTTTATCAATAGCCACCTCATTAAAATCATGTTTACATTCTTATTTACATTCTTTTTATGTTTAGATTACTTTGTTAATTACCACTTAATTAAACTGTGTCTAACGTTCTGTTCAAATGATTTGTCATCCTTTTGAAATGATCATTTTTGCTGCGATAATAGAGGGTTTATTGCAGGTTGCCCATGGTTCTATCTGTTCAGTGGAAGAGTAACTAGGTAGGCATGGATCTTTCTGGAAGCTATGGATAAATTATGCACCCGCAGCACACAAGTCTGAGCCTGAGTGTGACAGGATGACTAGGGCAGGAGTGAATGATGATGGGGTCCACAGGCCCCAAGCCTGATTGTCGGCTTCTCACAGGTAAGTGTCCTTTTGTTTTCTTGGATGAACACTAATCCAGGCTCCGATGTGCCCTCTGATTACCGAGTTACGAAGGTCACCACAGCTCCTTACCCACAAGGGAAAACATGAACACGAAGGGACATGCCGATGGATGAACCTGGAAATCTGAAAATGGCCACCCATCTGGAGCTGCTGATGCGTGTCAGCAGAAACAGCTGCTTCAGATGCCGCTGCCTGAGACTCCATTCTCATTTATTGATGGCTTTATTTCAGGGCCTCAAGCATTCAGACTGTCCTCACAGCTGTGTGACGGAAACTGGAACAACCAGTCATTTTGGGGCTTCCAGAAGCCAGGTAAATATTTCCTGTTGGGGGGGGGGGTGCACTGAATGCCACTCCTGGTCAGGTAAGCTGGGGATGGGACAGTTATCATCAGGGATGGCAGTGAAACATGCTGTTAGACAGGGAACCATGGGCACCAGGTCCTAATCAGCCTCAGGGACCTGATTTTGATCTCTGGCATGATCTGATAGAGCATTGGATGTGCTTGCCAGTAATGACCTAGTTATTTGCAGTCCTTAATTTGTTCTGGATTTTGCAGGAACTCGTTCTGGGACCTCCCTATTTCTGACTCTCTGTGTTCAGGCACCTACAATATTTGCGCCGATCTGGCAGCTCTATGGTTAAAAAAAAACAAAAACAATAACATAAGAAATAAAATAGGTATTTTAATTTACAGACCAATTTTCACGCAATTTCATGCCTGTTATTAATTTCGATTTATTCTTAAAAATACACAGCATGTTTTCAGCACCGTGCTTTGTACGCCTTCTGGGACCTGCGGCCACCTCATTACCCCTCAGCGTTCATATGCCCTTCACAGTCCGGCACCTACTGATTTACAAATTATGCCAAATCTACAAATGTCTACTGTGTTTTTAGATGTTTTGCTGCCAAGACTCTTCTGGTTGAAGAAATTGCCGGTGACATTCAAGCAGAAATCGTACCTTGCCACCCATTTAAAGGTTAGCCAGCCCCTTTGTGCGCTTAATGTGGGAAAATCCTGCAGGCACAATGGATGGGGGGAGCTGACCCCTTTCTGAAGGGCAAAAGGAAACAATAGCCTGGTTTGTTTTTTTGTCTTGGCGTGGGCGATGGTTTCCTGCAGAGTTTTCCCATCAGGGAGGTGGCTCTGATTGCATGATTCCTGTCTCACCTCACGTCCCACTCAACATCTATGTTACCTTGGAAAAGCTGGAAAGCTTGTGGATATTTGTGGGACAGCGGGCTTGGGGGTGTGTGTGGGTCACTGTATTGGGAGGTTAGAGAAGATCAGGTGACTTGGAGGATTGGCCACATTCAGTTATCTGTTTCTGATACCAATCCTAGTCCTTGTATGCACAGTGGATGCCTGACACCACTGTTTTGCCCCTTTGATTCATGTTTTCAGTTACCTCAGTGTTTCTATTAACAAGGTTTCAGGCAAATAAAATACCCAATCCTCTTTCCATCACAATGTCACATGGTTATGTTTGCCATCCTGATTGGAGCATTTCTTACAATGCATTGTTCATATAATACAGTTATTTTTAAGGCAGAAATAAAACTTTTGGATTCGATTCATTTTGGATTTATGTCCATTGTTAGTCTTCATAAGGCAATAATAGTTGCTTGTGCAGAGGAGTATGTGTCAGAATGTGGAGAAAGTTCATAATTTGGCATATATTGTCTTAATAGATAAGCGATTTAAGTTCATTCGGTGGTCACCAGCACTGAGTCAAGTCAGCCTGACCTATCATTCCTTCCTGAATGTGTTTTCCTATCTCGTGTTTTGCTTCTTATGAAAAATTCTGCAATGGGGAAAAATGAAATAAGTGGGAGGCACACCATTCGTAAAATCCAGGATTGCTTTGATCTCCTCCGGAGACTAGGAGAGAGCAAGATGGTGATGAGTTTGTGGGGGAGAGAACTACCGGCTTTCATAATTTTTTTACTCTGCCACGTGAGCAATTCTGCTTGGCTGCCCTCTGTTGACATTGCTGCAACGCTGCGGGAACATTCGCCGAACCACTCAGGCTGCCTGCCGCCCTGGCCTGGGGGGCGGGGGGGGGCTCCTTCTGTCATGCAACCACTTTGATAGGAATAGGCAGGCTTGACAGACACAGTGCTTCAGGCCCGGAAGAGCGTGCGGCCGGAACAGTCCAGCAACCTGCTTTGAGGCGAAACTCAAACAGAGGCCATAGTCATCCATAAACAACAGGCTGCACAGGGACTGTCATTATCAACTCAGCACATCAATCAAGGCCTATCAGTCAGCTAGAGAAAAGTGGGGATGCAAACAGTGATGTCTTATCAACAGAGTGTTGCCTTGTCTGTGTTTCTAGACTCAAACACTTAATATCAAAGAGTAAAGACGAGCTGGGTATGTTGATGCAGCCTTGGACTGTTATCACACTGGGGTCATCTTTAATTTCAGATGTATAAATGGAAAACGTGAATTTGTACACATACACATATAACAAGTGAATGAAGCCACAAGTCTAATAGGATACTCTCTGGTATTGCTATTATTTATTTTTAAAATCCTTGTTTTTTTACCTTAAAGGCAAAAGGGTGATTGTATAATGTCTGGCTTGCAGCCGTTAGCTGTGTGGTGCACTCAGCCTGCCAGGAGCCAGGCTCAACCTTGCGACACCCTTTATTGCAGGGGGGGGGGGGCACTGTGCTGGGGAGCTTTTCTGAAAGGTGGGGCTGTCGTGTGAGACGCACGTAACCCCGTGATCCCAGAACGGTTAATGTCGGGTAGTCAAGTCATGCCTTTGGAGAGGCAAGGTGTTGAAGTGTGGTAATGATTTAACAAGGCACTTAGTTCATACCTGGGGGCTTGCTGGGGCTGCAAAAAAACAGGAGCTGGTGTAATTTTCAGCTTCACGAGCCAAGCAGCAGGTCACCACCGTCCTTTCCTGTAACACAACATTTCAGTTACTCCTTCCTCTTGGACAGCTACTCCCCCAAAGGCTTTGTCCTGGTTTCCATTTTGATGAGGTTGACATCATTTCTTAATTAGCGCATGGATGTTAGCAGGTTTATTTTCATCCAGGGTCCCACATGCCTGACGGGATGGGCGAAACACTTGGATGTAATGCCCCGTCTTTCCTTGATGGACATCATGTGTTAGTTTGAAATTATAATTGGGCATCAGGACCAGGATGATACTATTGGATCTGAGAAAGGAGAGGGACAACTAAACCTTGGCCCTATTCCCTTTGCTGTTGTGAAGTGGGCATCTAACCTCTAGCAGCTAGCCTCCACAGTTATCTGAGAGGAAATTCAATAAGTACCTCCATCAACTGCCCAGCCCACCCCCACAACACCCGGACTGAGGCAGGAGTGGAATAGGGAACGCCATCACAAGGGGAATGTCCCCCAGGCCATGCTGGTGTATGTTACATTTTGATGTGAGTTCTTGACAAAGTCTGCACTGCCGAACCCCGGGGGACAATCTGGGCAAGTGCCCAAGGAGATCATAGGCCTCTGGCAGAGGTGTTTGTGCAGCGAGGGTAGTCTCATGGTGCCTGACAGACTGAAGGACGGATTCCCCTCACCGGAGGGCTGTCAAGCTCTGCACCTACAAAGGCATCCAGCAAATCAAACAATTAGCTGCTGGCCTGTGGAGGTGACCGGGACTGACTCCCCCCAAGGCAGCACCTAATGGAAATATAATCGCATTTTCTGCCTATTTCATCTGCATATGAGTATTCTTCCCTTATTCCCATCCGTATCTGGTTTCCAGGGAAAGACATGGATAGTCACGTGATTTTCAGATCTAAAAAAAAGTTTAGTGTCCATGTGTAAATCGCTGGCATTTTTATTCCCAGAGACAAAGTCAATCTTGAGGTAGAAATTTGCAGCCTACCCATTTACTGAAGAGATAAACTGTATTACACCACAGCATAAACTGAAAAAATAAACTTAGCGAATGGGAATAGTGTTAGTGTGAAAGTACATTATGGAATCTGAAAGCTCTATAATTTTATCTGTCTTCCAGCAGCTTTAGCAGCAGACAGTCATTTTCCTACAGCCTCCTCCAGCTCACATCTTTAATCATGGCTGGGTTCGAAGGACAATCCCAGAGGACAGGGAACTACATTCATTATCAATGCATTGAAAGTGAGTTAATATTAACTGACCAGCTTCATTTAAACTGTTTGAAATCTGAGTCTGTGGCTCTGCTAGATCTATTATTTTTTAATGGGATTTTCTCACTAACATTCTGTAATTGTGAAGAAGTTGAGTAGAATGTGAGACGGCAAAGAAATAATGATTGCCTATGAGATTTTTTTTGCAGAATTTATTCTTCTCTTCTGTCTTTGATGTATGTAATGCCCGCCTGCTAAGCCAGTACCTTGATTCAGTGTGACCAGGACAGTGTGGCGTGCATTTCGTGTTGATGCCCTATGAGACACTTGGATCACCGTAGGTCCAGATTGTGTCACGTACTGATGCCAGGATGCAGAAACTCTGACACCTTCATTTGACTTGCCCCTTCTTTGTTTAAGGCTCTGGATCGCATATGAAACCTCAAAGAGCGTGTGAATAAATTGTGTTACTCTAATAACGGTAAAATCACAGTCGAGCAGGTTTGCATATTTTTGTCATGAAAAGTGCGCGCAGTGTGTTCTCGGTTTTGGCATTTGAGCACCCCGTCAATGTGTGTCATCAGACGCTCAGTCCCTAGCCCCCCCCCATCACTGGAGTCATTGCACTGATTGGACCTCCTTATCAGTAGGTGGCAGGCAGGAAGGCAGCGCAGTGGATCCATGACCTCAGCAGGCACCCCCAGCTGAATCGACAGCAATCTGCAGATTATTATACACAATTAGCAACTTTGTCAGGTAATTGTGCTTCAATGGCTGCGTGGTATGAATGTCAGAAGCAAAATAAATGCCAGTATATGTACAATCCATATTTATTGTGTGTACTATGCACTCTATAGCATTATGAGGTAATGGATTCCAATATGTATATTGTATATGCCTTTTTACAGGGCTTAATTCATTAATTAATTCATCTGGCGAAATTAATAGGCCATGTTTCACTTATCTGACATTTGAGTTGATTGGGAAAACACCACCACGCGCACACAGAGAAATCCACTTTTTGGCCACTACAATAGATGAGATTGCCATCTAGATAATGAAAAATATCTAACAGGGTAAGCGTCTTACAGTTTGATGAAACTGACAGGTGTAGATAGAAAATAATGCATTGTTATGTGATTAAGTAATTAACAGCGCATTATCATGTTAATGGCTTATTTGTGTGCGATGTTGTTCAAAGTCAGTGTGCTGCGGCTCCACATTTAGTGATAGTCGCAGTTGGTCTCTGCGTTCTTTACGAGCTTTGGCACCCAGAGTTTACAAATTAAGCACTGCCTTATTCTCTTCTTGCCCTGTATTGCTTGTCTTTCATCCCATAATTACACAATCTGTCATAGCCTGGAGTACATCCCAGGAAGCACAAGGCAAAGGATTCCCTGGATGGGATGCTGTCAAAATGCCTATTTTAACCCTGAGGGTCGTATTCACCCAGGACAAGAAAGGACAGGACAGGACAAGACAGTCCTCTCCATAAGACAAACTCCTTCATTAGTCTCCTGTACTCCGATTCCATTGATGTCGTATCCTACATTAGAGGACCCATCAGAGATCTTCTGTAACTGGCAAGAGCTGGTGTTGTACTGCAAGTCTGATGTGTAGAAGGTGAAAAAGAAGGGAGACAGGACACTTCCTTGAAGTGCCCCAGTGTTGCTCACCACCATCTCCAACCCACAGTCCTGGAGCCTACCTAACTATCATCTGTTAGTCAGGTAGTCCATAATCAAGCTATATTGTCCTGAGCTTGTTCCCCAATCGCAGAGGCTGGATGGTGTTAAAGACACTGGAGAAGCCAGAGAACATGATCCTGATTGTGGTGACGGCTTCATCCAGGTGGGAGTAGGTTCTGTGGAGCAAGTGGATCAGATTATCATCCACATCCACGTATCTGTGCTGTTTCAATACCTGACTTTCAAAAGTCTTCTTGATATGTGAAGTGAGGACCATCAGTCTGAAGTCCTTAAAGTTGCTGGGCGATGTTTCTTTGGCATCAGGACCACACAGGATGTCTTCCACAGCTGGGACACCTTCTGCAGACTCAATGAGAGGGATAATAGGTGCTGGGGCAGCCCACAGAGCTTCCTGGTGCATGTATACAGTAACCTTGGGTTGATTGCATCAAGCCCCGTAGCTTTGCCTATTTCAATTTTCTTTTTTTTTTTGGTGTTTTTGGTAGGAAATTAACAGGTAGTGTGAAGGTTGTGGAGGAGGGACGGGGCAGTGAGGGGCCCTAAACTCCCTCAGCCAACACACTGAATTTGGTGATGCTGGGGGAGGGCTGGCCTGGTAAGTGAGAGTCAAATCTGTTGAAGAATTAGTTCTGTCTGTGCTCCCTTCCACTTTACTACCCATATACAATTACTGCCTTCCATTTTCATTCTTATAGCTTTTGAACTTTGTTTCATTTTGAGGTTTTGAGTCAGAATTCAAATTAAAACTTTTAAAAGATTTTTGAGCAAGTGAAAAACTGGTTAAAACTTCTTTGCGGCTGGTTCTACATTATGGAATAATGAACACACTTTGTGATGGAAGACTGGTATGGGACACCCCCTTGTATAGCATATGCACCTCAAATTCCCCTTGCTGAACTGTAGGGGTCTGTCCATGACAGACACTCTGAGACCCAAAAATTGGAGAACCTGGAATTTATCAGAAAGATCAGGCAAACAGAACTGTCAGGCTTATCTCAGGATCATAGTCACGAGTCCAAACAGTTCTGAATCAATCCTACAGAACAGCATGCAGGTTTGAATCTCTGACCAGCAAGGCACCACTGAGGTACAATGAGCAAGTTACCGTCCCCAGGCACTCCTCCCTGGGTGCTGAATTAGCTGCCCCCTGCTATATCACATATGGGTTAAATGCAGAGAACACATTTCATTGTTGTGCACTGTGTGCTGCGGTGTGTCAACAATGACAATTAAATTCTAAATTTGTGTACAGCCTTTAATGAGGAAACTTGATCAGTCAGGCCACGACATACTGCTCTAAGCTTTGCTCCTTGTACAAGTTGAAACTAAAAAAGAAAATTCCGACTGGCTTACTCACAGTTCATGTGTAGCTGTCTTCATCTTTATTTTGTCAGACACAGGAGACCCAGTAAAATAATGTAATTAATTGCAATCATTTTGTTTCAATGTATCTTCACATTTCATTCTTACACTTTAAAATCTCTTTGATTCAACGCTTCTGCGTTCTCTGTCCTCTTCACGGAAATTATATTCTAGAAAATTGTGTATTTTCACCTACAAATTATACTTTACATAGAATGTAGGCCTACATAACAGTCTGCTATAATTAAAACTACTATGTTGATTCATAATGGAAATGGCTACTTTTTTCCACTGAACAGAAAATACCCTTACAGACTTGATATGCCTACAGACTTAAAGCTGTCACGTAGCACACCGGGGAAAAAAGAAAAAGCTGCACGTTGGTTTTCTTTCCATATCAGGTATGGCTGATTGTTTTGTTGTAGTCACACTCCATAATGTCACACTCCATAGCTGCCAATTTCCGATTGCTACTGGTGGGCTGACAAGTTTAGTGGTTGCATGGAAACTGGAGACGGAGCAGGCTGCGGCCGCTGGGTGCATTTGCATCGCCGCGGGCGAACTGGGCGTGCAGCTTTTCACGGAGGAGCGCGCTCTGGATGCGGAGAGGGCGCGACCACTTTGCCGACTAGTCTCTCCCTTATCCCACTCGGACTAAATAAATACAGAGGGATCAGATGCCAAGAAGCGGCAATTTGTATCGTTTAAAAAGACTGAGATAACGGAGCAGGGCGATAAAACAAGAAATCCAAGGCAGTGCCTTCAAAGAAGAAAAAGAAGTTTGTTCAGTTTGGCAATAGAAAATGCTTTAACCCACCACATGATAATTTTGCTGTACGATTTTTAAATGGATTGATATGATTACAACAGCATTTTTCCACTGGCAACGTAAAACGGACACCAAGGATCCAGCATTATTACCAAGTCATCAAACACAAGAGAAAATACTCCTGGCATCTCACCGGGGGTATTTGGAGAAAGCCTGTGTCATCGTAGCATTTTTTCCCATTCAAATACGAACTTGGTTTGTGTATCTTCTTATCAGGCTGCATGCTGCATATTTTATCTGGATACTGACTGTTTACTATTTACACGTTTCTTTCCGTGAAAATAGGAGGGTGTGAGAGCCTGTTGCTTTCTGGAAACGTACCTACCTTATATATCTGGTAAGGCTGAATATAGCCTATATATCTGTATATACATTATATATACAATTATATCTTCACATAGTTTCTCATTCATCACGGAGTTCAGTAAATAAATAAGAATGTTTTACACTACACATTTTAGGGGTTATAAGAACGAACCGCTGATGTTAACGCATAAAGCTCACGTTAATTTGTAATCTGTCTCATTCTTGATTAAATCGACTGACAGACTCCATTCGTTCAGCATAATGAAAGCAATAAATCAAACACGGCGGAGAGAATCGGTTCATTCAAACAGTCATTTACATTAATTCTCCTGGATTTGTTAAGTAGTTTACGAAATACGTTGCTGTCCGCGGTTTACGTGGACGGTTGACTGAAGCGTATCCGTCGCACGAAGTAGTATTAAAAATGTTTTTTTCCTTTAATTAGGCTATAAGTAAAACGGACGAGGGGCATAAGTTAAATAAATTGACGAACTTATTATTTAATTCGACATTTGCGCCATGTCCAGCTCTTTAAAACACATGAAATCATGTGTTTTAAAAATTCTTCCCAATCCTGAAACAGGGAAATTGGAAGCACCGGTAGCCTGACGGCTGTCCATTCTTTCGGTGAGTAGATGCTCAGGGGACACAAAACGGAATGCAGTCCATCCATATTTCTATACACAGTACTTAACATAGCATCGGTCACAAAAATGGGGGGATCGATGCTGTTCAGTCTGCCGGCAACAAAGGTTAAAATGTCAAAGCCGAACGACTGTCCTAGGACCAGCAGTCAGGAGAGAGAGAAACAACGGGGCTGCCTTTCTGTCACGCTTCGTGATACTGATAGTGTAGCTAATAAGTGCAAATGCTTTGGTTAATTTATTTATGTCGGAGGATAACGTTTAAAATGGAGGCGGGCTGGTGCATTAAGCACCTTTTTATTGGCCTGTCCGTGCCAGTAGCCTGGTCTTTGGCCATACGAAATTAATCAAAACAAATTTATTTTCAGCATTGTTTTACATGTGCTTACTTAGCAGGTTAGAAAAGTCTAATAATTTAGGAGTTTTTCTGCACAATTTTTGAATAATGATTTTTTTTTTTTAATAAACCAAGTGATCATCTTTATTTAAAGGTCAAAACAATGTATGTAACATTTAGATAACATTTTTATTCTTCTTGCTTGATGCTATGAATAGAGCCAGTGGGGGTCCTGACATTACATAGCACCAGAATAGCTCCTGCCTATGTCAGCGGTCACATTAACAAAGGCCGGGCCGGGGTTATCAAAGGCCATGTTATCCCACAGCTATGCACCCCAGCGGGGGGGGCAGTGCAGGAATGCCTCACTCTGTACCCCCTATTGCTACAGCATCTCGAATAGTGCCCTCTCTAAACATCTGCAGCCACTGGTTTACGGCAACCAGCTAGTCATCAAGTCACTTCAACGTGAACTTTACACAGAGAAAAGCTTACATGCACGACAGTTGCATTTCTTATGACAATGTCATGATCTCGGAGTTACAGGTTCAACCTGAAGCGTTTTGTGATCCAGATGAAAGGTGCTTTGTGTGTTTGTTCAAGTAGATTCCTCATTCCACTGACCGTACCTGACCCATGCAGTAATTATATCTGAATCTGATGGCTTCACTAACAAACCGTTAGCTGTGTAAAAATGTCTGCCTTGTTTCTGCCTTCAACTCCTTTGCAGCTGAATGCCCTCATTATTGACCTCTCTTACTTGCTTTACTCATCCATCTTTTTATCTTGTCTTCCTAAAGATGTCCTCTTTCTCATTATTCCTTCTGAGCTTTTTCTTATTTTATCCTCATTTCCGTCCGTCCTCCCTGCCCCTCGGGGTTCTTTATATGCTTTTCTCTCTCTCAACCTCTCTTGCCCTCATTCGGGGTTTTCCCTTCACCTCCTGTCTTCCTGCACCTCCTCCTTCACACTTTACCCCCAAACCCCCTCCCGCTTCCAGGTAAATGCCAAGACAACCCGTCGTGTTGTGGAAAACCTCATCTTACATTAACCAACTGCCGCTTCTTTAATAATATCTCCTTCATCACTCCAACTCCCCCCGTCCCCGTCCCCCATCCAGTAATGTGTTTGGTTTTTCTTTCCCTGTAATTAAAAATTATGTACTGACACTTCAGCCTCTCTAGGGACTACCTAAAGCAGATATGAAATGTTCTTTGCTCTCTCCACCCAAATTGGATTTTTCTGTTTACAAATCATTATTTCTTGGCATTTGCTCAGCATGTGAGTCATGATCTCATTAGGAGCCTTCTGTAGATGACACCCTGTTATGTTCTTCTAAGAGGAATCGATTTCATTTTCAGTCTCCATAAGTGGATCATTTATCGGCTACAGTTTTTACAGTCACTTTCAAAATGTAATCCAATTCATCCTTCATCTTTTCCTGGTATTTGGAGCAGTCGAAATTTAGGGATAGGCAGAGTTGGCTGAGGCTGATGTTTGGGTGTAGGACAGAAAGTTACCCTTTTTGACATGCACAACCTAACCTCTCTCACAGCTGTAGTGCTCAGAGAAACGGGCCGCTTCAGCAAAAATGTTGCAAATTTATTGGTTTCATAACAAATGTCCATTGACAAGCAATCTGCATGTATCTTCCACACATATCTTTCTTTTTATTGTCAGAATTTTTTGACATTCAGTTCAATTACAACTGTAGTCACTGGCTCCCAAATACAAATATTTGGCATTTTATGTTATTGCAAAGTTGTTACCAATTAAAAAAAATTTTTTTTTAATGTTAACCCAAAATGACTTTTCAAACTATAATTTGGGTTTCAATTTATTACTACTTGAAATTAATGTTTTACTTAAATCTACTGGTTGTTTCTAATGTGATATATATATATATATATATAAATATATATATATATATATATATATATATATTTAAACAAATAAGTAGTGATTTTTGTTGTAAAATCCATACATTTGCAATGTTTTTACTCTATTTAAAGCAAGCGTTCCAAGAATTTCTGTGAGCACTGTATACATTTTTTCATTTCCATGTGGTTGGAGCCTCAGCTTTTTGTAACATTTTTTTTCATTTACTAGTCACTGTTGACCAGTTCTGGCGCAAGGCAGGGCAGGATAGGGAACAGATGAGCTAATTCAGCAGCTATGGGTGCAAAGCAGGGAACAACCCAGAAAGGTGTGCCAACCCATCGATGTTTAAAATACAGATTTAAATTCAGTTACATTCAGAACTGACTCCTAAAATGATCTGCTTGTTAAATGTCACAGTGGAGAGAGCAGCAGTGCGAGAAATCCTCATTCCCCTGTTTTTCTTTGGAATGTGATGACAAAAATACCCTCCCCTACTGGGCCACTTTCTAAATCGAAGTGTGATTATGCCGATTTTTAAATATCCACCATTAAAATGGGTCAGCAGGTCCAGCGGTAATATGCTGAGAGAGCCTGCCTTAATTCTACTGCTGTAGCCCGTGTGGATGTAAACGCAGCTCTGCACAGCCTTGTCCTCGGCCTGCCCTGGAACAGATAGATCCCTGCCTCTTTTTTCATAGCAATTAAACCAGATCGCCTCCATCTGTGCATGAAATAACACACTATGGCTCTTGAGCACTTTTGCCATCAGTCACAGGGATCGTTTTTAGGCCAGGATGTAATTTGTGTCACATCAGTCATTCAGTTTTTCTTCCTCCGCTTTCCTTTCCCCAGTTTCGCGCAGGCTGACCGGCGGGAGGAGTGTCTCACTCATACCCTCTGCCTCTCCCAGCTGCTTGGGGGCTGAGTCCTCCCAGGAGCATGCCGGTATCCCATCATGCCACTGCCCGCAGACCGGCTGCTGCGCCACTCGGTGGTCACGTGTCTGCTGCTGCACAGCCTGGTGCTCATGGCCTTCTGCTTCCACCACGCAGCCACCAGTTGCTCCAAGAGGTGCTACTGCTCCGAGAGCGAGACCTGGGGGAAGACGGTGCGTTGCAGCAGCCTGCGCCTCACCGAGGTTCCCCAGGACATCCCTAATGACACCCGCCGCCTCTACCTGGACTTTAACCTCCTCACCACCATTCCAACCAACACCTTCCTGGAGCTCCCTTTACTCAGCGAGCTGGATCTCTCCCATAACGAGTTGGTCCAGCTGGAGCCCGGGGCCTTTCAAGGCCTCACAGAGTCCCTCCATTTCCTGGACCTGTCCTCCAATAAGCTCATGACGCTGAACCCAGAAGCTTTTGCACACATCCGGGCCCGCGCCAACCTCACCTACAACCCATGGCACTGCGATTGCAACCTGCAGAGGGTAATGCCCCTGCTCGACCTGGAGCCCACCTCTCTAGCCGGCATCGTGTGCCAGACCTCGGAACCCGAGGACGTAGGGGCCCAGGGTACACCCTTCCTGCTAGCCAAGGACCTAGACCTCTGCATGGTGCTGAAGAAGACCACCGACGTGGCCATGCTAGTCACCATGTTTGGTTGGTTCACCATGGTCATATCGTACCTGGTTTACTACGTGCGGCACAACCAGGAAGATGCGCGCCGCCACCTGGAGTACCTCAAGTCCCTGCCCAGCAAGCAGGGCAGGTCAGAGGAGTCTTCTACCATCAGCACTGTGGTGTAGCACAGGGATTCTTAGCATTTCTGCCCAGCTGTTGCCCATTACAAAGTGTCGGGGAGTCCCCCTTGGTAATTTTTGCCGACCGTGAGAAAGTTGCTCTCGGTAGTATTTTTTTGGCCGGCAAAATGTATTCACCAAGTCACATTTGCCTAATATAGATTTGGGGCCCACTAGTGGCTGCTTGCGGAACCCATGGCCCGGGGACCAGCGGTTGAGAAACCTTGGTGTAGGGGTACCAGGAGTACTGGGGGGGGCAACTGCCGGACTCTGAGGTCCTGGTGACGTGGCGGGCTGGTTGTGCCGCGGCGGCGGCTAAACATGGTTTACCTTTGCACTGGTGTGGAGGGTGTAGTGGCTCCGAGAGTCCATGTAGGAAGTAGCGGGTTATCTAATTCAGATTAATAATTCATCCCAGAGCAGCCTATTAAGATCCCGCAGTAGCTGAGTGGCTCCCCTACTGCATGTGCTCAGGAAGCGAAGATACAAACCGCAAGGGTCTCATCACTGCAGTGTTCACTCAATGCACCATCCTGGAAAACCGAGTGAGAGGCCACCCGAGATTCCTGGCAGTTCCAGCAATACGTCCCCCCTCCCCAGGAGTGAAGACTGACCGCACACTTATATCTCCCAGAGCCCTCCTTCCAACATCAGATTGTCTTTCCATATAATGTCATGTTGAACCAAGATCGCACATGTATGAACTGGATGTATGCTGCCGTGTTCATATCTCCAGTCAATCTGGCTTTTTTTGATTCTTTTGTTGCATTGGATACAGTGTTTCTAACAAGTTTTAACTTTAATGTCAGTTAAATAAACCAAATGGAAGCTTCTCCTCGTTCGTCTTGTGATCAGATTATCTCAGTCTATGCATTGCTATATCGATGGTGTGCATTATTGACAAGTAGGACACGCTCATACATTTCGAATGTCTCTGTCTTCCTATTGGGCTAAAATGTGCCTTTTTTTTGGCATGTTATGCCTACAGCATAGATTTTCTGCAGGGTAACAATTATGGTAATTATATTATTTGGTAGTTTTTTTTTTTTTATTCCCTCAGGATTATTTTCGGTTGTTGTATTCGTCTCAAACACATTGCCTGCTTTATTTTGTTCATGGTACTGAACATCAATTAATATTTCACGCACTAACCCATTCCTGATTCAGAAGCAAGAATTCCGTTTTAAATTCCCAGGAGACCACAATGTCCATGTGCTGAGTATCACGAGAGTAAAAGGGCAGAAATTTCCTGCTGGGTCCCCTGTTGCGGTCTCTAAAACATGGGGCTGTAGAGTTCCCTGTGGCAGGCGTAGCTGAGAAAGTCAGACCCTCAAAGTCACGTTTTCATGACACCCAGACGGCATCACCACATCTTGCAGCTGCTCTTCACCCGTTCTTTCCACCGATGGTCATTCAAGCAAGAAAATCAATTTCTTATGTCCTCTTGCAGTTGACAGCAGTCACTGCTCATTCCCAGTACAAGCTGGAACACTTAAGCTCAGAGACATGTACCTTAGTTTTAATCCATGTTGTTTGTCTTTCCTGGTCATTGCAAAGCAGAGGAAAGGCCAACAATGAAACCTTTATGTAGGTGTTCAGTTCGGTCACAAGTGAGGAAGCATCTAGAAGGAGGGTGACCGTAGTCTGGCGTTTGTCCCGTGGAAAGGTGCACGTGACCAGAAAAGTTCCCCTTTGCGGACAGGTGTCAGAGGTCACGTGCACTAGCACTGCCACCAAGAAACTGGAAACATCTTCTGGAATTACCAGTGAGCAGGTGCTATATGTGCATGTTCTTCTTTTCTCTCTAGAAGGGTCCTCACCCAAATTCATTCCCAAGCAACCAGACTCAGCACCAGAAGCAGTAGGGTCTGGCAGAGACAGTCTCGGTGGGTCTCGGAGCTACACAGAACACAGAACTCGGACAGCGCCCACAGAAAGCCTGGCACATCGTCACCCTCCCAATATGCAGCCGGGCCCCCCCAGCCACGCCAGCCCACAGACTGGTCACCTGCACGCGCGGGTCTTTCCCTGGGATGATGCATGTAAATAATATTGCCTGTGAAATTTGACTCATGCACCCTTCCACGCTGTCAAGCTTGTCGATTGCTGTTCGGTCTCTATCGAGTAACGGGTAGCGTTACAGCAGTGTCGGTGTGGTGGAGTGATGCTGTCAGGTCTGCCGGATGTCTCTGCTCGCCACGTGGGACTGGTGAGGACGTAAAAGGTCACCTCCTCGGGTGGGGAGACACCGGCCTGTAACCTTAAATTATGGACATACAAATGTGAAACTCAATAACAAAATAAATGAA
Organism: Mormyrops attenuatus; assembly: GCA_026777985.1. NCBI lineage: Eukaryota > Metazoa > Chordata > Actinopteri > Osteoglossiformes > Mormyridae > Mormyrops > Mormyrops attenuatus. The sequence goes on along the minus strand of JAODKC010000095.1, from coordinate 29,684,897 downwards.
CAAATAAACAGCCTATTGAAAAGGAAAAACATTTTTTTTACATTTTCTTTATGGGTACTGTATACCATATTTTTATCCTGCATATTTCAATATGTTGATTTGACCGGTTTTTGATGAGCCAGAATTCACAAAACTAGTCAATAGGCCTTTGTCCCAAGAGGCTGTGGTTTAAGTCCAACAAAGACTAACAGCAGCTTTCAGCTTTTACCGTTTTTTTAAGATATTGACTTATTTTAAGGGCAATCAAAGTAAATCTGAAGTTCCAGCTGCCATGGCAAACATCTGATGGTGTCCTTTAAGGAGAGAGTGTCAATAAACAGTCTATGGATTCTAAGACTGACAGCTCTTCCCACAGAGACTCTATTGGCGCTTTTCCACTGTCACCAAGAACCGAGCCGTACCTGAGCCGCACTGCAAATATATGGTGTAAATTATGTGAGCCGTACCCGCGCTGACATGGCCCCGCTTACTTGCAGGGTCGAAAAACATGACCAAATCGAACTGGTTGCGTCACCACCATCTGATTGGTTGAAATGAGATACTGTTGATCTGCGTCAATCTGAATGGATTATATGAAGGAACAAAGACTATATTCAATATAATATTCATTCTTCGTAGTATCGCACATCACACACGTATTTATGTATTCCCGATAACTTGGAAAATTTCCAACCTCCTACTTAAAAAAGTACTAGAGGACAGCTAAACGGAATGCATTTGTGATGCAAATTTACACAAGCTAATGCTAATTCCGTTAGTGTTCGATGCAGCAGTTCTCACAGATGTAAAAATAAGCATATAGGAATTGTAAGCAAAAGTAGTAAAGATGTCCCAGTGTTCTTGGTTGATCATTTGAATAAAGTGTTAGCAATTTATGATCATAAGGAAGTCAGAGAGAGAATGGGAGTTCCATTAGGCACCATTAGGGTGCTAAGGAGGTACCTGAATTTACAGTGGCCAGAGAAGTGACTGAGTTACCATTTCCTCTCACGGGAAATCTCTGTCCTGTCCTGCCCCATCCCTGCCTCAGGATCCTCACACTCCAGGAGGTCACTCTTTATATGCAAATCACAACACCTACACACAGCACCTTGCTGGGGGGGTCTTTTGGGGTATAAATGAGGGTGAAGAATTGCCCTTAATTTGTATTTGAGATGCCTTTCAGTGCCCAGTGTATGTCTACACTGTATTACATTATATTATTTTTACAGTTCAATAAACCACCGTTTTGCTGAAACATGACTCTGCAAGTGGATTCGTTACAGTAATTCATGATGTACACCAGTAAATAAGTGTTTCTTTGGTTTTACGTTAATGTCGCTCTCCAAGCCCACCATCGCTTTACCAAGCTGACCCATCTGCAGTGGAAAACCGAAGCAAGCTGGAACCGAGCTGTAACTAGTCCCTCTTTGTGGTATGGCTCCGGTATGGCCAGGTTCCTGTATGCTAGTGGAAAACTGGCAAAAATTATCCTGCCAGTGATTCTACTCTCCTGTGGGGTGGCCTGCACACATGTGGTGCCCGGAAAGGCACACTCTCCGGCCTTCCTCAGTGACTGCAGAAGAGTGAACATGCAGGCATCAATAGTCGAACCAGCATTCTGAATTCCCTTGGCAACAATGTTTGTTTTTCTTTTGGGCTGGCTTTTATTCCTTCCCCCCATTCACTCCTCACCATCCATCACAAATATGGAAAACTCCTCCTTCTCCCCCACTTAGGTGAAAAACAATTGCAGTTGCCTAGAGCCTAGCTGAGACTCAAGGACAGTGTTTTTGAGAAACAGCGTGCAACACTTCAATCAGATCTTCCTGTGTAGTGATATAAAGTCTGTCTAAAAACAAAGTTTTGGCTTATAAAAAGCGCATCATTCTTCACGAATGGTCTCTTCCCGTATTGAATCCTTCAGGTAAAACAATGTGACTGCAATAGCATGCGTGCTGTGCCCTAAGTGTTGTTTCATTATATTGGTATAGCCATCTTTGTCACACAATCATAGGTGAACCGCAGGGGAAGTCAGGCTCGTGTTGACAACAGCATCATCCAAGTGTTTGCTTCCTGGAGAATATTGCAAATAGCAGCCCTTTTCTTGCAAGCACAGAGTTTAACAGCGACAAAACACTGATACACAGCATCCCATCCTCTGACATGTTTTTATCGTGGTTAGTTACAAGGGCGGGAGTGGGCCAGTAACCGATCATTGCAGCTCAACAGTGGAGCAGGCAAAATGCAAACAAGTTCCACTGGTCAGATAACAGCATCGTTCCTACCACTTACGCTGCAGTTAATTCAAATTTCAGAATAGTTTGCCTTCCAGCAGGGAGCAAACAGTGAGCCTCTTAGCCTGCCTCGCAGACACAGTACACTGGTGTGAACATTACCACTATGGGCTAATGGGACACAAAGAGCCGGATAGAATGACACATTCAATCTAGCAGAGCACAGCACCGTGCCAGATTGGGTTGCAGATTAAAAAGTCCCTAGGTGGATCACCTTGGAGTGCTAAACCTTGAAGTGCAAGGACGGACACGAGAGTAGCTGGTTGGGGCCATGTGATAAGCGAGCACCTGAGCATCTCCACCAGGTCTATTTTCAGCGCCACCCCCAACACACACCCAACACCATGACCAAACATGTAGGGTTGAACAAGGATGCGGAACACTGGCCAACCACCACTGAGAACCTTTTATTATTATTATTATTATTACTATTATTATTATTATTATTCCTTTCCAATATGGAATTAGTTGAAAACTCCATTAGTGCAATTTAACCAGTATTTAAACCAACAATGGACTTGTGTGGGTTTTGTGTCAAGAATACATATTACAATTTCCCCAAGCAGTTTTTTAAAATGTTTTTATTTCACTCTATCTATTATTATTTTGTGAAAATTAAAACTGACACATATCAGCAAATGATATTTAATCAATTTTGGGGGAAAACTTGCTAAATCTAAGTAAAGTGTTGAATCAGGGTTTTAATTCCAGCAAAAGTACCTGATTATCAATACTGTATTTGAAACCAGTACTACCAAAATAGTATTTTAATTCTATATTACTGCACACAAGTTCAAAGATGTTGCCAGCACTGTATTTTAATTTTAACACTGTTTTTGCAAATCTCAGAATACACATGTAATCTCAACAATATGAAGAAGGTCAGAAAATGTCCAGTGTATGTATGTGTCAAAATTAAGAGACCACTTTATATTTCTTAAAAATCTGCATTTGTAAATCTTGGTTTAATCCTGGCTCAGCTAGCAGAAGGCTATACTGCGAGGCAGGCTGCTTCCAGACTCAACGTATCTAAGACAGCAGTACACAAGAACAAGGTGAAGCAGGAGACACTGGGAACAACCAGAAACCAGCCAGGTAAGGGGCAGAAGCAACATTCTAATGCCAGAGATGACCGTTAACTTATCTGGTGGTGCCTCATAAATTGGAGGTTGACCTCAAGTGACCTTCTAAAAGAATGGGAAACATTAAGTGGTGTGAAGTGCACTGCTAGGACAAGTTTGTTACAGGCTCCTAGAAGCAGGACTGAAGACCCAAAAAGCAAGGAAGAAGCTCTTCATCAATGAGAAGCAGGGCCAGGCTGGAGTTGGCAAAAACATAGGTGCATTCATATAGATTAAGAAATAAGTGAAACTGAAAGTTTTGCTGTTAGTCTTTTCCAGAGATGTGCATTATAGATGCATCCGGTATATAACCGTGGAGCTGGGTAGTTTTATGAAAAAATGCTCGCTGTTATTACACCGCAATGCTACATTGGGATATGAAATACCAACAGGATAAGAAACAAATAAAACAAAAAAGTTCTAACTAGTGACCGAAACCGTAAAGCACACTTTTTTGTAAAAGCCAGCCATCACCGCTGGGCTGCTGGCGTCTGGGTCTTTAAACATAACTGGGGACCCCTTAGGAAAACAGAAGCACAGATGCACGCACCTGCTAGTGTGCACCCTTCTAACGCCCAGCACGAACCCGAAAACCCGCCCGGCTGCCCCGAGGAGCTAAAGGAGATCCGCTTTGTCTGTTATTACAGCGGACGTGACTTTTCACGGGATAGCGTGCTGGAGAGGAGAAGGCATGACTTGGGCTTGCCCTTCGCTTCGGTCTTCTCAATGCCCTCGCTCACTGTTACACATACCAGTGCTCCCCGGGTTGCCATGGGGACCACTTTTCCTCTCATTTAACCCCTATCTCTTATCTACCTTGAAATCTAACCGTGGTTCTAGTTACATAACAATACATATCAAGCTGTATTTTACAGTAATTGTTACATTGGCCGCCAGGACATTTGACCCTCGTACGTATCGCAGTCAATTTTCAAGCGAAATGACTTTTCTCAGTGTGGACGTTCTCTAAAACACATTTTACTAACAGATATACAAAGAAACAGATATTTAGATTAACACGGTTTTGGAACTACTCATTAAATGATTGTGGTAATAAAATAACTACAATATATCCAATGTTACCACTGAATTAATTTTCAAATAATCACTTGCTGTTTGATGTTAAGAAGACTCACTTTGTGACGTAACTTGTTATTTATATCTTTTTAAATTCAGTAATATAATTTATTTCATCATGGCACGACACATTTACTATACAGTCTGCTTAAATACTACATATTTTTACTGAACACGTCCGTATTTTAAAGAATAACGTAACATTCGTCTTATTTACACCATGCCTGTCGCCCTGCAAAAATAGCAGAAGACATGCCTGCCGCCCAGAGGCGCAAGTTAGTAACAGATCTTCAGCGATCGTTCTGCTATCGATCAGTCACGCCTAGTTGAAAACTCGATTAGATAGCCTGTATCCCACAATCCCCTTTGCGTAGTTCATACTTGCCAGTCATTCTCCTTGTTTTTCCAGGGGCAGAAGAAGTTAGTGCTATAATACTGGTTTGTGGTCGGGCAGAACGCGTATAAATATTCATTTCATTGCTTAGGTCTTGGTATTTGCTGCGCATCATGAAAGAAACCACGTCGAAAAGACGGGAAAAGGCCCGAGAGGCCAAGTCGGAGAAAAAAGCGGAGCCGGGCCCCGAGCCGCAGGATGTGGAGATGCCAGAAGAAGACACCGCGACGACGGGGAAATCTCCCAAGGAGCTTGACACACTAACTCTGGAAGGTAGCTACAGGGAAACACTCTTCCCGATGATGGGCGTAAAAGGTTTTACACTTATGAAAGAACGTAATGTCAACGCCCGGGTTTTTAGTATCCGCAGTAAAATGCTGCCGGTTTTCTGCCTGTTTTGAACCCTTGGGTCCTTTATACACAACGTAACGCTGCAGTGGAAAAAATATCCATATTACTTAAATCTAAACTTAACTTACTAAGAATTTGTTTTCTCTTTTGCGGAAAAAATCAGATAAATGTAGATTTTTCTGTTTTCGCATTTGCTTTTAGGGAAATTATCTGTTCTTGTGATCTGTTTCTTACTGTCAGCAGGCACGGAGTGGGCTAATTTTCTCTTCCTTCTGGGGGAACTTTGATAATTGATGTTCATGTTTTATTATCCCGATAACTTTATTACTGACATTTCAAGTAAAAAAGTAAATAATAAATAGCACATTGAACTGTTCAAGCAGTCTGACTGAAGCGTTGTTGTAGAATAAAGTTGTAAAATTGTTTTGCTTAACGGCTAAGCGGCCCATCGGGAATTCTCCGAGTCTCCCGACTGGCCTCTCCGCCTGCCGGTCAATGTAGTTTTACAGTGTCAGCTGTCAGTAGTGCTTAATGATGTATAGTAATATGACGCCCTTACCTCAAGACATTCGAAACCATTAGACTTAGAGGAATAGAACAGAACGAAAAGTGCAGACAGCTAATCCCGTAATGTACTATTTTTGTATTCTGCATATATCGTGATTGGCTGCTACAGTTTGTTCTGAATATTGTTGTCTGATGTTTGAAAACTTGATTTCAATTGTGACATCCACCTACATTTCTGTGCCATATCTAAATGTCTGCTTCTCTTGCTCTCTTTTTTTCTGCTGGTCAGATATCAAGGAGCATGTGAAACAGATCGAGAAGGCTGTGTCTGGAAAGGAGCCGCGCTTTGTGCTGCGTGCCCTCAGGGCTCTGCCCTCTACTAGCCGGCGGCTAAACCTCAACGTGCTGCACAAGGCCATCTCGGGCTTCTACACCGCCAACATCGCTGGGAAGGAGTTCCTCCTGAGTTTCCTGGAGGAGGTGAGCTGCAGTCAAACTTCGAGCATTAGGTGGAAAAAAAATATGTCACCTTAATAGGTCGTGAGTTTCCCTTATAAATATCTGTTAAATCAGTGAGTGATAATTCTGTCCTCCTCACAAAAGGTCACTCAGTTATTGGCTAATTCTGAAATAAGTGTTGACCAATAGCATGCTAGTATTTGCAAAATACAATGTGGATGGTTCATAATCTGAAAGTATTGTTCAGTAATTTGTATGCATAATGCCTGTACAGTATGTCAGTTCACATATGAAAATAATGGCATGTTGTTTGGATGCATGTAATTTTCACTGTTGTCAAATCAAGAATTAAATATTATTATATTGCTGGTAATGTTTCTTAGTGGCATGGTGGCTCAGGGTAGCACTGTTGCTTCACACCTCCAAGGTCCAGGGTTCGAATCCCACCTTCTTTTCTTAGGCTAATTGTTGTTTCTAAATATCCTGTACTGTGATATTCCTGTGGGGGACTGGCATCTTATTTAGGCCGAACCCCAGCCTTGTGCCTTGTGCTCCCTGGAATAGGCTTCAGGCCTCACTGACCAGGATAAGTTGTGTAGATGGATGGATGGATGTTATGTTTATATGTGCAGTTAGAAGATATTTATTTCCTGTTTCTGCTCCCAGTCTATGAATTAGTAGTGCCAGTACAGTCCTTTTTAGGTACATTTAGTACATTAATTGTTGCCATTTTCATTGCTACTTTTGTTTTGACCTTTGAGGAGATGTTGACACTTTGCCTCATGTACACATGCTCTGTTTGACCAGCCTATGGACACAGAGGGAGACGTTCAGTTCCGTCCCAGGACTGGCAAGGCAGCAGCCACCCCTCTGCTTCCTGAGGTGGAGGCGTATCTCCAGCTTCTCCTAGTGGTTTATCTCACCAACAACAAGTGCTACAATGAGGTAAGAGCACCAGTTTATTACTTGCTGAAGGCACCTTGATGAGAGGGAGCCCCCAGCTGGGAGGCTCTGATTAATCACCGCCATTGATTTAAAGGGGAAAAAAGCATTTGTTTCATGTCCTCTCTCCCCCTTTCAGGCTAAGAAGGTGTCAGATGACCTCTTACAAAAGATTAGCTCACAAAATCGTCGGGCTCTGGACTTGGTGGCTGCCAAATGTTACTATTACCATTCCCGAGTTTACGAGTTCCTCAACCAGCTGGATGCTGTTCGAAGGTTGGTTGACCTGACACATGACCCTAAAGTAAAGCATATTTACAGGCAAATAGTGTGTGACATTGATGTATTCTGGTCGCATAGTCTGTACTGCAAACTTAAACCTAGGATACGTTTTGATTGTAACTTGTATTCAATTGTTAGAACCAATTGTGAATGAGATGATGTCTATACAAATTATTCTGCATAATTCTTGATAACACAAAATTATTTGAAAAGGAAAGAAATTATATCACACTCGTGGAAATCATGGAGCGATTGTGTACCAGAGCGATTACTTCAGCACACATGAGATGTCTTCCTTTGCTGTTGTTCTTTACTTCCAGTTGTACAGTTACTCTGTTGTGAGTACCGTGTAACATGCACCAAACCAGCATTTCTCCCTTGCTCCCCTTGTGTTGCAGCTTCCTACACGCCCGCCTGCGCACGGCCACCCTGCGTCACGACGCAGACGGCCAGGCCACGCTGCTCAACCTGCTTCTGCGCAACTACCTGCAGTATAACCTTTACGACCAGGCAGAAAAGCTGGTGTCCAAGTCAGTCTTTCCTGAGCAGGCGAACAACAATGAGTGGGCCCGCTACCTCTACTACACAGGTCTGCAGGCCTGACCTTGACAAACACCATGCATGACTGTCTCCCCACCCTCTTTCCTCATGCCCCTCTGTCTCCTGATTTATAGGAGGATGCTAAAGGCTAATGCTAAGTGTCTGCCATAGGTCGAATCAAAGCTATCCAGCTTGAGTACTCCGAGGCCAGGAGGACGCTCACCAACGCCCTGAGAAAGGCCCCCCAGCACACCGCTGTTGGCTTCAAACAGACGGTTAGTATTAATCACACACATCACGAAAAGAGACAACAAATCTGTATGTCAAATGCAAAGGCTTGATTTTTATTATGTATTAGATGTTCTGAGTTACACCAGGAATAGGGAAGGCAAATTTTATTTTTTATTTGTACAGGTACACTTAGCACAAGAAGTTAAAGGAGTTTCTTAATTTGGCTTGTATTGCCAGCCCTTTTTGCGTCCCTCAGAGAATGTAGTTATAATACCAGCTCACATTCATCTAAAAGATGAGTTTAACAGCATGACAGCTTTCTACCACCTAGAAATTCAGAACCTTATCTCCCCACGTTGCTGTCTTGTCATTCTGAAGCCCCCCCTGAATCTTAATTTGTTGCCGGGTCACAGGTGCACAAGCTCCTGATCGTGGTAGAGCTTCTGCTGGGGGAAATCCCAGACCGGCTGCAGTTCAGGCAGCCCTCGCTGAAGAGGTCTCTCATGCCTTACTTCCTGCTGACTCAGGGTAGGAACACAGAGTGCCCGTTTCGAAGGGAATTGCATGGTTGCATCCCTGGAATCCCACTTGCAACATGGTCTCGCATATCAAGTGTCTTGTCCTGGAGACCCTACTGGGCAGCAGTTAGTGTTTATCCCAGCATGCATAAAGAAAGATGTATTTAACTTGCGTGTAGATACATGCATTTTTCAATGCAGTCACAAGGCCTCTCCTTGCTTATTCCATGCAGCCGTGAGGACAGGTAACCTGGCCAAATTCAATCAGGTTTTGGACCAGTTTGGGGAGAAGTTCCAGGCAGATGGCACCTACACCCTGATCATCCGCCTCAGACACAATGTCATCAAGACCGGTGAGCACTCCTTCAGTGATCAACTTCAGATCAGTGGAGGACAGGTCAATTTGTGGCAGAAACCTTGAGGATAAATGTATTATAAACAATTCAAGGCAAAGATTTTAAAGAGATTCATATTCCAGTAAAACATTGGGTCTTTTAAGTCATTGTGACATGGCTATTGTACGTATTGCATAATTCTGTTCATTAGGAGGTTCAGCGCCTTTAATTTTGTAAGTTTGTGTGAAATGCTTACTGGTCAGAGCCACAGACCTGGTCATGTGTATGTGTAAGGGAACACTGGTGAACAGTAAATGCAAATTGTGCTGATTATGTGCCACCAAGCTGGCTGTGTGGTCAAATATAGATTTGGGCCTAAGCCCCTGTTAGTTTTGAGAGAGCCTTATGTCTGTTGCTTCAGTGAGAGTTCAGGTCTATAGACAGCGGACTGTAAGGTGATCCATCATTTAGAATGAGTTTCTTCCTGGATGAAATAATTCTAGTCCTGCGTTTCTTTGCCCAGGTGTTCGCATGATCAGCCTGTCCTACTCGCGCATCTCTCTGGCTGACATTGCCGTGAAGCTGCAGCTGGACAGTCCAGAGGATGCGGAGTTCATTGTTGCCAAGGTGCGTGATGCTACATAATTTCTGCCCACCATCTGCAGCAGCTGGCAGCATGAAGGCTGATCCTTATAAGTGTTACAACAGCTGGTGCATGATGAGATCTTTCACAACCTAGAATGTTGCCAGGGATTGAGAATTATGATTCAGAGCTTTTCACAGCAACAAATTATTCCCCCTCCCTGGTACTTAATTGTGCGGTTTCTACTGTGCCAGGCGATCCGGGACGGTGTAATCGAGGCTAGCATCAACCATGAGAAGGGCTACGTTCAGTCCAAGGAGACTATGGACATCTACGGCACCAGGGAACCACAACTGGCATTTCACCAGAGGATCTCTTTCTGCCTGGACATCCACAACATGTCTGTCAAGGTAAACCACCTTTACAAATCCCCTCAGCTGTTTGCTAGTGAGCTCCAGTATTGTCTGCAAAATGAGCTGAATTTTTACATGTATGCAGAATCTTCTTTTGGTGCTTGGTGCATGTTGCCAGACATTAATAATCCAGTTGTCATGTTGTGATTATAGACCAAGCAGACGCAAGTAACACCTTTTGCAATTTTTGTTCCACAGGCAATGAGGTTTCCACCCAAGTCCTACAATAAAGACCTTGAGTCTGCAGAGGTTTGTGTTTTGTTCACTGAGCCAGAACTTCTTTCACATTAAGCACCTGCTGTTGCATGTACTTAAAATGAAAGCTTAACGGAAGGTAATACTGCTGAGAGTACGGCTTGGGTTCAGGGGTGTCTCCCCCCACCTCCCAACTCATGTATGCGGACTAATTGGGACCTTAGCCGGTGGTCTTTTAGTAAAGAGGAAGTGAGCAAATCCTGCCACAGGGTGGCAGTCTTGTGTAAAATATGCTCAGTGCTGGAGTGTCTGAAGAAATAATCCAGTCTTTTCAGTCAGATAAATAATGTGAGAAAATCATCTAAAATCATGCCTTTAAAACATGACTAGATGTCAGTCTTAAGACATGGTATTTGTGCCTTGAAATTGCATCAGTGTCATAGTTTGACGTGTCGCTTTAACAGGAGCGACGTGAGAGGGAGCAGCAAGATTTGGAATTTGCCAAGGAGATGGCAGAGGATGATGATGACAGTTTCCCATAATCCCCCGGGGGCTGCCGCAGCTTCTACCCTACTTTTGTTTTTGTTATTCACGTCTTTTGTCCCACCGCCTTGCATGTGCAAATATCATATTGGAAAATTTTATCCAAGACTGATAAGTAGAGTCCAGGTCATGAATAATAAAGAACTACTTTCTTTAATAAAATATAAAATGAGAGGCCACAGATTATCAGGAAAGTGTCAGTGTAACCAGCTACAGAATGGTCTTGGAAAGAACATGTTAAGATAAGGTACTTTGAATTTAAATTAAAAACAAATTCAACCGCTGATAAAGGGTGAATAAGTTCATGCATATACGTTCAAAGTGTTCATTCTATCTTTTTTTGTACTGCAGCTCCATTTTGTCTTGCTTCTTAATTTGTCCTTCACCTTCCATTTTACTCTTAGTGGGAAACAGTCCTGTTTTGAGTATCATGGGTTTGGGGTGAGACGAGCTGGTTTCCACTGTACTCCCTGAAATAGTTGGTCATCCACCTCACAACACCTGTGCATTATTGTGCCATTAGTGGACTATTGTTTAATTAAAATGTTTTTATGTAACATGACATGTTTGCCGGCATTATTTAAAAGTAGTGCGATTGACTGCACCTAAAGGAATAGAACCATTGCAATTACCACGCAATCGGCTTGACAATCATCATATAGTATGTCCATCATACCCTCCTTTTGGAGAATGTAAATTGTTTATTTCTCAGTTTGATTACAGTTGATGACTTCATTGTAACTTTTTTGAAAGCATTTCAAAACCTGAAAGGAAACAGTTTTACTTAAAGGCAGTTTTATCAAACCTGCTTATGCATGTGCTGGAAGATAAAATTTAAAACTTAAACTTGTCTTATGGACAGTGATTTCACAAATTGCTGGACTGACAGTGTTGGGAAAAAGGTTCTGGCTGTTGACCTGTCAATTTGCCTTCATCTGAAGTATGCAAGCCTTCAAATATTTTAATGAATCATATCGAGTCTCATATCAAAATCCTTCCATTCATCCACATTTACCCTCATGACCATTTAATGGTTTATTATATATAAGGCTGAAGTATTAGTTTTAAGATAAACATGAAAAACAATGTCTAAACAAAGATGCTGTTGGAACAAACACAATGTAGGCCTATTCCCCAGATGCCCCTGTCAGCATCCATCAAATACTTTTTAGAGTTACTGGCTTTGCCCCATTTACCCCACTTAAGTGCAGGCATAATGAGATACTACACAATTTGGTGACGTTGACGTAAGATGGTAAGTGCCTGGGCATTTCTTGAAAACAATGGAACATACTTGATATCTGAAGACGTGAACAAGAAATGTGCTACAACTATGTCATCATTTGTGTTAGCTGTGTTTGGGGTTGTCCTTCACTGTAGCCTAGGTTATGTAAATATTCTTTACATAACTTTAAGCACTTAAACTGAAACTTCTTAGGAGGCATGTTGCACTCTGATAAGCCGACAGACTTCGAAGTGTTCGATGGAAACACTAGCTGTCACTGATGCGATACATAGTGGTCTGTATACTTAGCCAACGACCATCTCCGTGTGGTATTTGCCAAAGTGTGGATAAAGTGCATATTAAGCACAGTTCACTTAGCATATTTAAGGAACAGGACATCCTTGGATACTTGAGCTAAACCAATTGTGGTAGTGGGTAGTGTGTACTTGATTGGGCAAATGAGACTAAGCCATTGTGTTCACAAGATCAAGCATCATTTGCAGCTGCCATTTCTGCCCTTTGCTGCCACCTAATGCTGTTACTTCAGTTTTGGTGCAATTTGTCACAAAATGAAATCGGGAGATCTTCATCCATAAAATATTTTTGTGAAGCATAAACAAGATCTATCAAATACTTTTTGAGTTATTTCACTAACCAGATCAAGAGTGTGAGACTCTCCTCTGATATTACTCTGCAGCATAGGTTCAATTTTAGTATGATTTTTCTATATTTTAGTTATCGTGCTAACGAGAAAAGTGTCCGTGACAGCGGCTTGACCCCAAACCTTATTCCCCATCAGCAGAATACAGTAATGCAGTTCAGTAAATATCAAGCTGTAGCCTACAACCCATTGATTTAAAACATATGTAAGGCACCTGGCTAGCTTGCTTTTTTCATATGGCCAAGAATGGCAGAAACATATAATTAGTTATACCATTTAAACCATTACCCTACAAACACTCCTCGGGGCAGGTGCTCACCTGGGGAGAGGAGGGGGTCCCCTCGGTTAAATTGTACTGGTGACCGTCAGTGAGCGACAAGGAGCACTCAGAACCTCAAACACCATCCAATTCATTCCGTTATCATTCATACTACTACTTAATAATTGCAGAGGCTCTATACAATAGCACACTGCACACTTGTCAAGTCTCACAGTTTACCCCTGAGGCTCACGTTTTTTGAAACTTGTACCCAACTCACGGACAAATCTCCCGGAATGTGCCCTGCTGAAAAAAAACCAGCACAGACCAGCATAGCTGGTTACCAGCGTGACATGCATTATGTATACTGGTTATATCAGCATATGTTGTGTTTTGGTGCTGGTGGACCAGCATCATTTAATGAAATGTTGCTGGTGGACATCATGCTGGTTTATGTTGTATTTTTCAGCAGGGTCATGCGCCCAAATCACACAAAATGACGACGTGAAAAGAGAATCAATCCGACCAGCATGTTTCACCGTGGCCTCCGCCCTGCCTCCAGTCAGCCAGTTTAAGCAAACACCATCTTTTTTGGTGGCTCAGCAAGTTATACAGGTTTCAGTCCAGCTAGTTTGACATGTATGCTTAATGAAAAAAATTTCAGTGACGCTCGGGTAAAATAAATAAATTCTACGGAAAATAAAATATGCCAGACCCGCAACTCACCAGAGCTGGAGCTTTAGTAATCGCCTGGATACACCCCATCCAGCACGCCGGGGCTATATTACGGCTCTTTGGTCATTTGTTTGGTCTTCTGATCTTTTTGCTTCAGTGTTTTGTTTTACCATACGCGTCATCATATTATTAGCCTTGCGCTTGAGAACATTAACATTGATGAAAAGCCCTAGTGCGTGCATTTCCTTGCGTACTCTAGAGCATCTGCTTATGTCAAAGCTACATTTTAATCCTGTGAACAGATGTCTATTTGCTATTTTACATTTTACATCAGATGCATAAAACTCAAGTTGCAAAATGTGTATGTGCACTAGCAGGTCTTATGGACACTGGGCTCGTACGTCACACAAGACACAGTCATGTTTTCCAGGTTTCTATACGTTCATGGGTTGCATGATCCAGGAATGGGAGCCGCTGGATATTTTGGGATTCGGACACCTAGAGGTCTACAGGTATAGCTTATACTATACATCCTGTGTTTGTATGATAACTGGTCGATGAGCCATTAGGCCCTACTAACACATGTACAACTGGCCGGAAGACATGGTCCCGTTTGAATGCTTTCTTAAATTTTTAATATAGAGAGGACATTAACAATTCACTTTCAAGAATAAGATCATGTATTTGTAGACATCCCACTTCTCCCGGAAGTTCCAGCAGTCGGCCGCGCTCCTTCCCCAAACCTTGTGGATGAGGTCTTCGCTCGCTCTCGCTCTAAAAACAAATGTGCGGGATATTGTGTATAATTTTCGGGCTTCGGGGAGCCGCTATCAACATGCGAGAGACTCCCGGAACTACCGGGAGGTGGGATGTCTGTTTGCTTTGATATGTTGCCAGAAAACAGCAAAGCATTCGTCGGTAGACTTGTTCTTCCAGGGTGAACTATTCTGAATGTCGGCTTCATACAAACTAGACATCAAAATCACAGTAAAACCAATGTAAAACGAAATATATTTTGTGATCCGACTGAGGATTTTTTAAAGACATTCTGACTTTAGAGGCCAATGAATAAACGATGTTTTAATAAAAGTACCAGCCAACCTGACAACTTTCGGATTACAGCCTGACAACTTGACGGGGAATATTAAAGCTAATCATAAGCCGGCAAGCACGAGTGTGACAATAATAATAATGATAATAATAATAATAATAATGAACTAGCACGTTACACGGTTTATAAGCATAACTATACACTACTTTTCCAGTGCATGGACGGCGGACATGACATTACGCAGGCAGGTAAATCGGCAACCATTAAAGTGTAACATAAATCGCCCAGAACAGTATGTGAACAGTTCCATGATGCACAAATAGTGTTGATGCACTGATTGTGGACTTTATGAAAAGCAGAATACAGGGATGATCTAAATGATATAGGAGCACGGCACACACGGTGGACTGCGGGGCTGACGTTGGACGGAAAGCGCTCTTCTTTCTGTATTCTTTCTTTCCCGGAAGTTAATTACCCAGTGTGTAGTTGGGGGACACGCAGACGCATTTTCTGCTGTTGCTGCCGCGCTATAATAAATCCCAACATGTAACCAAGTGCCTGTTATCCTACACACTGCAATACAGAGAACACGGCCCGGGCACGTTTATGTCCCTGACGACAGTAAGATGGACCAGCCTGAAAAGGTAAGCTGCTGAAATCGTTTATTTCCATCAGATATAGGACTTGCCATAATTAGATCACCCTAATATGCGCCGCCCTCACACATCGAAAACATCTTATTTTCAGACCGGCCCGACGTCGATTTGATCACCAGCTTTTAGATTAAATATTCAGCCGCTGTCATATCATAGGCGATCACGTCGTTTTCTTCATGGTGTTGAAATTTAAGCGAAAGGACTAAAGAAACTAGAAAACTGCAGTTTGACTAATTCGGGCAGCATTAAACGGATCCGTATGGATGTTATTTTAGGATTTGAGGGTATTACAGTTTCCCGAATCTGTGTTGTTTGATCCTCATTTATTATGTGTGTAACCCATTTAATATGATTTCCAAATACTTTGGCGCTCGTGTTGTAAATCTCGCTTTAATAATATTGCGATATTTTGAGAATTTAATTTAGAAATGGGGGTCAGATTTATTTCATATCATTAAGAATAGACTGACAACACATGCAAGAAAATAATGCAAGCCAATGGGTTACATACAACATAACTACTAAGGAACTTGTTCTCCGCCGTAAATATAATGCAGTATTGATGCGCGGATCGACAGCAAAATCTCTATTCTTTCGATTTGAATGTTTTCATTTTGAAAACCAATTCTGTCGTTAAAATGTTTTTTTTTTTTAACCTGGTAATTTAAATGTTCGTTAGCTGTATTACTATAGGGAGCAGGACAGGTTCTACCGGGCTGGGCCGTCCGTAAGGGGAGGGAAGAAGGAGTAGAACTTGCTCCCCCTGGTCAGGGTTACAGGCATAGGGATCGGTATCAGTGATACCAGCCTTAGATCGAACTGAAATTATACAAAAATGAGTGGTCTTGCTGATCCCTACCGTGTTAACAATAACCCTGATCACTGGTAGTGCCCCATTTTCAGGCAATATCAGTGGTTGCCAACTCACACATCTGGCGTGACAGTCGTGCTTTCTTACTCTTACGCTCCCGCAAGAAATTGTATGGCAAATTTCTGTTAGGCTATTCCATTATAAAACTAAAATTGGATGCCTTCCAAACGCTGGGGTAGTTTGCAAACCCTACTATTTACATGGTAATCAACTGTTACTTACAAGTAAATGAGTGTGCAGACTTGTCTCGAATTGAGTCTCACTCTAGCCAGCCAACCAAAGTTTGTGACACTGCAATATCAGTGTCTAATGTGCAAATATAAAAAGACTAAAGTTTACCCTTTGTA
Source organism: Mormyrops attenuatus (assembly GCA_026777985.1). Classification (NCBI taxonomy): domain Eukaryota; kingdom Metazoa; phylum Chordata; class Actinopteri; order Osteoglossiformes; family Mormyridae; genus Mormyrops; species Mormyrops attenuatus. The sequence goes on along the minus strand of JAODKC010000095.1, from coordinate 29,668,385 downwards.
CTAAACTGCATATGTCAGTCAAATAAATGCATACCTGTCTTAATTTTTGGGTTGTTTCTTTGTTTGTTTATTTATCTGATCTCTTAGATTGTCATTGATCCTGTGCTTAATAAAGTGATGAAGAACCTTCATGAGGCTATGAAGATTCTAGAAGATGGTCGAAGGTACTGTTCCTCTTTCTTTTAAGTTATTTGCTTCAGTCAGTTGTAGACAATGTGTAATCCTGCCTTCCTCCCCCAGTGAGGTTCCGGGGAAACAGAGGGCCACTCGGAGGCATATCCCAGGACCCTTGCAGCGATGGTAAGGCAGCTTACAGGCTGTTAGATTCAAATGCTCTCTCTAGGCGTCTGCAATCGTGCCCTTTCCCAAGTCCATGACGTAAGGATTTCATTCCAGAACTGTTCACATCATCACATCTGCTGTGGCTGTAGGAATGCTCTTGTTCTGTTCCCTAACTTTCCAGTGGCCAGGACGCCGTCAGTATTCTGCAGCTAGTTCAGAGCCTCATGCGTGGAGGAGAGGCCGAGGACCGTCCATGGTAATAATACTGCTCTCTCCTTGTCTTTTGATTTGTTTGGAGGAACCAACTTTGCCAGCTTGGGACACTGCTGAGTAATATATTGAGATTCCTGCACAGTTGAGTTTTAAAACCTGACGGTTTGGCAAACAAACAGCCAGGGTGTAAGGATGGTGAGTAGTGACGTGTTTGTTCAGCAGGGTGCAGGGTGACAGGAAGGCCAGGGATATGGCTCTACTTGGGCACAGTGTGGCGGCGTGTATCTCCATGCTGGACCGGGAGCAGCAGAGACAATTGTCCGCTCGGGTCCAGTCTGATATCACACTTTGGCTCTCCTGCCTCTTCAGGTAGGGATGCGTGGTTAGATCTTTCTGTCTTACTGAGGCTTGCAGAGCCATTCTGTGAAGTCCAAGAGTCTCACCAGCTGGACAGACTGTGGGGTGGTCATGTCCACAAACCACCTTTAAACGGGCTGACATTGATATGAGATTGCGTTATCTTTTTCTTGGTTTTCTTGGCTGTAAGATGTTTTATCACCACAGGAAATGGTCATTTTTAACAAGGTTAAGACTGTGATTGTTGCCATTTTGCATTTCATCACCACTGGTTTGAGTTGTAATGAAAAACAAATAATCCATGTTTGGCCTTGTTATTGTTTTACCCTATGGTGGAAAACAACATTATGAGCTGGTCCTTTACTCAGGACATCAGTAACCGCTCTGACAGCCTGTCACAGTTGTGTGGTTTTTGCATATGGAAATAATGTGCAGCAGATTCTCCTAAACTCAATTCTGGGTAGTGGTAATCCAACCAGTACATGAACACCGTGCCTTTAAAGGCTCTCCAGCAAGCGAGCAGCTTCACAGTGCGAATGGCCACCGTATTTGTCCACAGGTACGAAAATGGCTCCGTGTCTTTCCATGAGGATGACAGAGAGGGCCTTCTAAAAGTGTGTCGCCTTGTCATCCACTCCCGCTACAAGGACTTTGCCGCTGAAGGTGTCGCCGTGCTCGGCTGCAGACATCCTGTCATCTACCAGAGCTCAGCCTGCAGACCTGGCCTGGGTCAATACCTTTGCAGCCAGGTAGGGGGCGACAGTTATGACGCCCACTGCCTCTCTCATCATGATGATATAGGAAGGTTCACCTGAGATTTAAAAAAGTCTAAAATAATCTTATGGTGTCACCAATATCTGCTGCTCCAGAAAAGTAAGATGAAAATGTATGGCATCCTGTTTGGTTTGAACTGGTCAAGCAGGCTGGGGCTGCCTCTCAGTTTTTGCCTTTTGTCTAAGGCAGAGTAAAAAAACCTGTTTGTACTGCGTGAAGATGGCTGTATACTTCAGGCGAAATCACCAGAATCAATGTCATTTTGCCAATACGATATCGTATGAGCAGTGATCACTGTTTCAGCATCTTGCCTGTGTAGGGTCCCCAAGGCGAACTTTTTCACTTGTTCTGTACATTCTGTATGTTTATCTCTCACACCTACCGTGGGATCAAATTGACCCCAAAGGCACATGTCCGGTGACTTCTCATAGTAACAAAATGATAGTAGGAGTATGTAAACGTTATTTGCCCTCTGTATGTGGGACTGCTGCATCGAAAACATTCTGTGCCTTTATGGTTGTGGCATGACATAGAATGGATGAAGTGCCAGCATCGTTTTAAGCATGCAACAGATTGTATGCGGCGACATGTTCGATTTATTTTGTGTAGACATCGTTTGAAGTATACAGCCAGTTATATCGTAAAACAGGTCATTCATGACTGCAAAACCAGCTGAGTGGCCTAATCTAAGAGGTGAAAACATCTAATATCTGTATTGGTATATGTTTCATCTTTCTTTTAGGAATTATGAATTATTGTGCTGATGCTTATCCTTGTGTATGTGTGTGTGTGTGTGTGTGTGTGCGTACCTCACCGAAGCGTAGCAAGTGAACACACATACGAAATCTGAGACCACAGACCTCTTGTGTCCTGGGCCACCAAGGACTAAACTAGGATTGGGGAGCATAAGCGTAATTCACATAAACTATATCATTAGCCAATGAAATGTTTTGAATTGGTGAATGACTAAGGAGAGAGCACTCTGGGGCCCAATCAGCTTTCAGCTGGGGCCAGCACCTCTATGGCCCTACTCTTGTATATGCCCCTTAAGGCACCATTGTCCTGTATTCCCCTTGTGTCCCTGGACACAGAGGAATGCCTATCCTCTTGAGAGGTGTTGTCCTTTCTCTGAGGATGAGTACAACCAGAAAATTTCCCCAGAAGATGATAGTGAACATTAGTGTGATTGATGTTGAGTACCTCAAAGCCGTTGCTATGTGTAGGGGTACAGGCAGTGATGAGCAATGCTCCATACAATGTGTATTGATAAAGTCTGTTTGGATGCATAAAAGGGAACCTAATGTAGCAATAGAGCGAGAGCTCTGCTGTAGTACATAGTAGATGGGAATAAACCATCAATCTTTTTTTAGAGAATCCTATGCGCTTCTTCTGTGTCATTCTGGCCTTGAGTTTCTGTCCCCTAATGGTGGCATGTCTGTGACAGTTGGTGTCTTCCTTTTCTCACCAGCTGGGCCTGCCCCTGTCATGCCTTTATACCGTACCGTGTAATACTGCTTTTGGATCTGAACACCAAATGGTAAGAATGTTATGTTTGTGATCAACTTGCCTATGACATTATCATAACATTTTTGGAATGTTTTAATATACATACAGCTCTAGAATTTTATTTTTTTTTGCAAACTGCCACCTGGCTCTTCCCTGCTTCTCATTGATGAAGGGCTTCTTCTTTGCTTTTTGGGTCTTCAGTCCTGCTTCTAGGAGCCTGTAACAAACTTGTCCTAGCAGTGCGCTTCACACCACTTAATGTTTCCCATTCTTTTAGAAGTTCACTTGAGGCACTACCGGATAAGTTGACGGTCATCTCTGGCATTAAAAGGCTGCTTCACCCTTTACCTGACTAGTCTTTGGTTATTCGCAGTGTCTCCTGCTTCACCTTGTTCTTGTGCACTGCTGTCTTAGATACAGTGAGCCTAGAAGCAGCCTGCCTCGCAGTGTACCCTTCTGCTAGCTGAACCAGGATTAAACCAAGATTAAAAAAGCAGATTTTTACAAAACATGGAGTGGTCTTTTAGTTTTTTCCAGAGCTGTATCTGTTGCGCATCATGCACACTGCTTTTTCAGATTTGAATTTTTGGAGTTGAGCGTGGCTGCAGTTAGGATGATGCGTTAGCCCTGCTCTTATTTGGTATTGTTCTTATTACTTTAGGATGTTTTCTTGCTGGACAGGATCATTAAGGAGGATGTGGAATCAGGGAAGCTTCCTCTGCTGTTGATAGCGAATGCTGGTCAGTGTGGAGCCTACCTATGTGTCCCATCTGATGGCACATCTGTGCTGTTTCTGGAATGTTGCATATGTGGATGGGGTTATGTGACACGCGTGGATCTGAAACGTCCCATGTTTCAAATTTCACGTGCCCTTAAATTTTTTTCTCTCGTGCAACAAAATAATTACAACATGGCTATATGATTTGTGTCACCCACACTGCCTCTCTTAAAGAAAAATATACTTGAGGTTTTTGTTTATATAGGTATTTATGTGCAATGTTCTGTATGGGTTTTAGTATCGTACGATAATTTTCCGCATGTACCCCCAAGGGACGGCAGGTGCAGGACACACTGACAGGCTGGATCATCTGCGAGACCTTTGTGACCAGCACAGCGTGTGGCTTCATGTAGAGGGGTGGGTGTGTCCCTCAGTGACAAACACCGGCCACCACACATAACAGTCATACCTCGTGGGTGTTTGCCTGATAAACATGTGCAAATGGTTAGCAAATTATTTTGGTAGATATTGTAAAGGAGGCTCTGTGCGGAGGGTCACGGATAAGCTGTTTAGTATCTTTAGATGTTATAAAATGCATTATGAATGGATGGCTTTGTACATGAAGGGTAATATTAACCTGTGGACCATTTTTTGTTCCAGAGTCAATCTAGCAATGCTGGCTTTGAGCTGTGTCCCTTCCCTACTTTTGGTATGTCTAGATGTTTCCTTACGGACTCTGTGTACATATGGGAAGGCCAGGCATGCTTGTGTGCCCTTCTGCCAATGTGGTTCCTAAATCTCGACAGCCAGCTACGAAGTGTGACAGCATGACTCTGACCCTGGGGCCGTGGCTCGGGCTGCCTTGCGTGCCAGCTGTCACCCTTTACAGACATGAGGACCCGGCCGTGGTACGTCTGTGTTTAAGAGCACCCTGATTTGGCCACGATTTGGATATTCTGTGCCTTTTTGTTAAAACTATAGAAGGGCTGTAGAATCTGACGTTAGTTTCATTTCTTTTCAGTTTGATTTATTCATCCTTTCTGCCTTTTAGGCTCTCGCTGCAGGACTGACCTGGACTCAGCCGGGAGAGAATCTGCAGCCGCTTCCTCTTTGGATGTCCCTGCAGTACCTTGGCCACAGTGGCATAGTGGAGAGGATCCAGCATGCTTTGGGGCTGGTGGGAAGCTTTCATTCTGCATTACCGTAATGGGAAAGTTGTGTTGTGCACCTAATCTCTAGAGGCATACTAACATGGTCAGAGGTCCCTGGGCTCCTTGAATTTTCAGAGGCCTCCCTACTGTTTTCAACACTGGTGCAATTGTTGTCCAATTGGTGGAGAGGAATGTGGGTGGCAACAGTAAAAGTTGTCGGGGTGGGCGGTGGGAACAATTAAAATTGTTTGCACCCCCGTTTATTTCCCTGTTTAATGTTAACCTTTCCTTCTTTCAGAGTCATCGTCTCCTAGAAAGTCTAAAGAAGATGGCATTCATTAAAACTTCGGTGGGTCATTTTGTTGATTGAATTGAATAAAATATATAGTAACATATTTAAGACCATTCAATGTAGTAGAACATCTAAATGGCACTACGGGAGCATAGACAGTGGCTTGAGCATGTATTTGGACTGTTTGAAAGTGTCCTGAATTAAAGCTTAAAAGCACAACACAATATGGAAACCTTGCGAAGGTGTGAGTGCTTCTTGAAGGCACCGTATTTACTGCAGAAACTGGTCTTACTGAGGTACGTTTGCTATTGAAGCTGTGTTCACCTGGAGGGCGGCGTTTTTGATCGTTCCTTGAGTGATGTCATGCTGAGTGCTACTTAGTAGCCAAATGTGACAGAGAATATGTTCTGTGTTATTGTTGTCAGGGTGACAGACAGATGTCTCTTCTTGAGGCTTTGAACATGGTAAACCACTAGACCTACTCACTGGGAAGCTCCGTAGTGATTTTGTCCAGTGTGTCACCAGTAGTGAGAATGGGTGCCTTTGTTTCAGGCTGTGGTGTTGCACTTCCCAGTCCCTCTAGTCTCTGAGGGCTCTCTGTGGGATGTTCTGGGCTCTCTTATTCTCTCTATTTTAGGTGGGATCAACCCTCTACCTGCCTTTTTTCATACTTTTCCAGCTGTGCCATGTCCTTTTCATGTTCAGTCACTGACTCACTCAGGCACTCTGACTCACTCACTCACTTAGCCACTCTCACTCACTCACTCACTCACTCACTCTAAGGTACATTGTTTACAGACTTTGTTCTGGGGCTAAATCAGTAGCCATTTTTGTCCTTAAGTTTGCTTTTACTCCTGGTACATCCATGATGAGCTCGGCTGACATTAAATCCGAATTGAAATGGCACGTCATAAATACCCTTAGTCTTCATTTAGGCAAGTGCTTCTTGATTTAGCTTCTGCAAATTATGTTAGAGGACATTTTTAGAGATCGTGTTTCTAACGCCATTTCCAGAGGCAGAATCACAAGAGCACATTTTATTCTATTCTGTTAATCAGAGCCAAGCTCCCAGCTTGAATGTCTCTATTCAGGTACTCTTCGCTGAGTATTGATAAGATGCATTTTTAATAAATAATCATCCCATAATTTATTTTGGCAAACACATTGTCTTCAGTGTGGCACAGAATATTTCACAGAAGTCTTCACAGAAAATTCAGATTGTAAGTCACTTGACATACCCAAGCTGCTGGCTTTCCTGTAGGCCACATTGCATTTTTTCCATATTAGTTGCTGCATTTTCCTCCATCTTAGACTAATGATCACCTATGGATTGTGCATGCCTTCATAGTTGTGTTTGTGATGCATTATGGATTTATCTTCATTTATCCTCTTTTCCTGCTGCATTATCAGATGGAGTATGAGTCAAACTCTCCTGTGGTCATTTTTAAGTTCTGTCAGGAGAGCCCCGCAGGTGAGAGTCCATCACCTTTTCCGTATTGATTTAGATGTGTTTCTTTTAAAGTATTTCTGTAATTGTTGTTTCAGTTTTATAGGCTTGTCTGATTTCCACTCCATTCTCACTTGTAGTATCTAATGCAGATTCAGTGAATGAATTCTCAGAAAACGAGAGAGAATTTGAGGATACACTTAACAGATGGGTGAGACTGTTTTTGTGATTAATGTATTTATATGTGAGGGTGGCATTTGTTATTGTACTAATAATGTTCTGTGTATACATTACATCATTGCTTACCATTTTCTGGTAAAAGTGTACGTGTTTTCTGGTAGCTCCTTCAGCATGACTTAATTTACAGTCCAGTTGACCATCATTAGATATCAGGAAAGATGTTGTCTGTGGCTCCGTTTTATAAGCATTTCTTATTCCTGCCCATTTACACCCACTTTATACCTCTAGGCCCAGGTTTTCTTCCCTGTGTCTGACTGCATAATACTGCGGTAAAAATTTGCTGATTAACAGTTTGGCTGCTCCTTCACAGCTGGGTGAACAGTTGGGGCTGCTAGTCTCAGCCAGCGGCCTGGACGTGGTCTACCTGGATGACGAAGGTAGCTGCGTCCGCTTCAACCCGCTGATGACCTCTGCATGTAAGTGATGCACGCTTGAATATCACACTTCGGAGACCAACACTTTGTACCTCATCTATTGGGCTGTTGAGAGAGTTCTGTGGTGTACCAGAGAAACAATGTGATGGGTCTAACACCGATCTGTACTGTTCCCACAGTGTTGGGCACACAGGAAAGCGATGTGGACGCTATTGTGGAGCAGTTGGTCAGCTTGGTGCCTCTTCTCTGCTGGACCTCGTGTCTCAGACACCACTTCTGCAAGGAAGTGTCCCGGCATAACAGGCTGATGTACCTGGAGCAGCCAAGCTGGCCTGGTCTGGGTGCCATCAGGTGAGCTGAGAAACATGAGGATGCAGGAGACAGAAAATTGGAGACGGACGGTGTGTAAAAGTACCAAATCCCCATTCCTGGTAGGTATCAGCCCAGCAGGGAAGAACCTGATGGTTCCAAGGGGCAGCAGCTGGTGGAAAAGATCAATAGTGACCTGCTGAAGAAACTGCAGGTTCTGGGTGCTGAAGTGGACTTCTCTACTGGTAACCTCCACTTCCTGTTTGTGCTGAGTTGGGTCAGACTATCATTGACATGGCCCAACCTTTAGTTTCACTATGGTGGACCCCCTAAGTAAAATGAAGATGTTCATAGCTTTAATTTGTTGGTTGCTAGAAAAAGCAGTCTACCTCATTACCAGCTTTGTTCAGTTTTGCTTTTAAAATAACTTCGTATTTTTATGAAACAACAACAATACTGTCAGGGTGTTTTATTTAGGCACAAGGGTTAAATGTGTGATCTGTCCCACCCATCCATTAGGTCCTGAGTTTGGTGCAGAGAAGAACTGTATTTTTGTTGGCATGGCAACAGAGGACCTTGATGTGGTGAAATTGGTTGATACCATTGAAGCCGTGGGAAGAGACATTGAAGACAGCAACCAGGTGGTCAGCTGCTCACATCCTGACCTCATGGACAATAGGTCATTCAGTTGAATAATGAAAGTATTCTCAGTACAAAAAAGGGTACAAATCTGTACCTTTGCTTGTCACTGGGGCTGTACCCTCAAGGGTCTGCCAATTGTACCCTTAGCTGTAGGTAATTGTGCCTT
>JAODKC010000095.1:29618687-29649862 GCA_026777985.1 Mormyrops attenuatus | reverse complement strand
GCAGTGATATTACTGTAGTTTCTGTAAATCTGAATATTGGCAGATATACCTGTGTCTTGTTCAAGAACTTAGATGGGCTATTTATGGAGGTATTACAGTAGGGAATGTATGGTGTGCCTTCCTGCTGACTAAAAGTACTGTAGAAAAGGTAGAAACCGTACCTTAAGAATGTGAAAAATCCCATGTAGCGTGATGTAATGCAATTTACACTTCCTTTTATTGGGTGATGTTATTAATGTAGTGACCTGCAAGGTATGTACACTGTTTCTTTCTCCACAGGAAATGATACAGGAGCCACAATGGAAGTTTCAGAAACACTTGGTGCGTATATGTATATATGTGTTTATGTGAAATTTGGGTTTGCACTTACAGCTCAGAATTTAAGGTTACATATGTTGCTATTCTAATTTCTTATTAGTTCTTGTGACAGCTATCTTCATTGCATTTTAAATCTTCCTCTTTTCTGTTTAGTTAACAATAAATTGTTATAAACTGATCATCATATTTTCTCTCCCTCCCCACTTTATATTAGTCTAACTCCTGGTGTAGTGAGAACTGAGCAGATGTGTGCTGAACTGGCAGCATTTATCTTTTGGTTAGACCCTGTAGAAAGCTGGAATGCAGTAAGATAAACACCAAGTCTACAAGTCTGTGTGGATAGAACTTCCACTGCATATGTTCCGAAGTAAGAAAAGCCATTAAACCCTAGATTCAAACAAAGCTTTTGAGATTGATGATGGTGGTAAATTTTTTACAGATTGTTCCTGAAAAAACCTCCTTTCCCCAGAAATACCCTGATTCATGACCCCAGTTTGAATTTGCTAAGCTTAATTTAACTTTAAAAAGAGCTGTTTTTTACATTTTTGCTAAGTTGTGGATTAATAATTGTAATTTCTAAACTGCATCTTGTAATTCTTTGTAAAAGTTTGCCATGAGTTGCTGTTTGACAGTTATCTGCATCATGCTTTTAATCGGCTGGTTTGTTCATTCTAATAGGCATTAACTGGACATGCTGTAGTTGAGGACGGAATGGGATGGAATGTTTAAAAGCCCCTTTTGTATGTTTTGTATGGAGATTTTCTTTAAAGTTGTTTTAACTCTGTAAATCGAAATCTCTCTTGATACTTTAGCATTTGCCTTTGCTATTGTCTACTGACGCTGTTTGTAAATGGTAAATATTCAGCGGGAATAGTACAGGCCTTTGTACATGGCCAGTGAACTGCTTAATTCATCTGACTAGCCAATGAAAGCATTGTTTATATGCAAAGAATCACAGAAGAGGGACCACTGCAAAATGCAACATCTGATATACAGTTCTTATTCTTTGGGGGCTGCTGTTTGCCTCCATTGGGGTGATTATGTTCTTAAGTGTTCAGCTGTGAAGACATGCATGTTTAATCATTGTCAGCTTCCTGTAGACAGAATGAGTGCTGTGGCTTGAGAAGTTTGTTGCTAATGAATGATTTCAGGCCATTTTCTGCCTGTGTTCGTTCATGCCACACATCTTCCTCTGTTGACATGCCCATGTGGTTTTTCTGTAGCACCGGTGGAGAACGGAGAGACCGAGATGAACACAGAGGAATCATGGGAACAGAAGGAGGAGCCTGGTGAGGCAGAGTGTCGAAGCGGGCCCTATGGACACATGGGCTCTGCGGAGGACCCTCAGCAGGAGGAGATGATGGAAGAGGAGGAGGAGATGCTTGTGCCTAAAGTAGCTCCTGCTCCGCCAGATGCGCCTAAGAAAGAACACGTCAACGTGGTGTTCATCGGCCATGTGGGTGAGTCTGTGCTCTTCACATAGTCCTGCTGCGCTTACTGCGCTCTCGGTTCATCATGTGTTGATGCTTTAATCTTTAAGGATTCCTGTAAGATCTGAAGAACTTTTTATAATGTCATCTTAGTTGGAAGGTACATGAAACCGCTCTGAACTGAAAAATGTTTGTGGATTGCTGATGCATGAACATCGGATGTTTAACTTTTTGTCATAGTCAAATAGTATTGTTACGACAGTTGGGAAACTTGTTATCTGGGGTTAAAGAAAATGCTACTGATTTGCAAAATGTCTACATCTTCATTGCCTCTCGTCACTCTGTCAAGGTTGCACAACATGTCAGTAGTAATGCTTTAACATTAAGTAGACTCGTGGGCTCTGCAGTAACGGAACCAAATTTATGTTATTTTCCATCATAAAATGCGTGATCGTTCTAAGACATGATCTTTTTATATTTGTGAATTTCTAATTTTTTAAAACCACTTTTATATTTGTTACACATTTATTTGAATGGCTAAAGTCCTGCATGGTAGCTGACATCCCGTTTGACTGGAATATGCTGTCCTCCTGTGTTCTCTATCAATAGTTTGAGAGCCCACGTAAGTTTTGTGAGTGTGTTACCATAGCTGCCCAAGTGATTGTGGGGATATGTAATTCACTACTGCAGAAGTAGGTGGGGTTCTTTCTAAGGTTTCTAAGATAAGTGTGTGTCTGTTTGTTTTAAATACAGCACTGTAGTAAAGGCACATCTCTCTAAGAGAACGCGATGGCTATATTTTCAAGGTGGGGGGCAAACGGAGGGATTGGGTGTTGGGCGATGCTGCTCAGTTCAGGAATCGGTCAGTCTGTTCTCTGTATGGGAGATAACTATATGCTGGAGAATGTCACTAACACGTTGTGATTTTGATGCTGGCCATCAGCAGATTTGTTTTACAGTCCTGCCATACTGGGTTCTCCAGTAACTGATAGCAGACAGCATTGTACTGAGGTGATCACACCCATACCGGGCGCTTTTCTTGTGATATTGGTTAAATTACATTTCCCTGGAGTATCTCTGTGTTGTTGCCTGGTCTTCACCCCCTTATTCAGTCTGTGCCTCCGTGCTGGAGCATCACCAAGGCCCGTTTGATGCCAGCTGACTGGCATAAAGGCGTCTGTCTGGCTGCCACGGTGGCGTCTTGGAGGCCCGGTGTTTGTCATGCCACGGTTCATTCGGGATGACAGAGCAGCCGTTTCTGCCTGTGGGAGCGGGTTTCCTCCACCTGCATTTTAATCCTTCGGTACTGTGGTCGATCGTCGCAAGTTTACCTGTGCGATTTTTGAGCCTTGCATCCGCACATTCGCGTTCTGGCGCCGTTGGATGTTTTTAGTACGCAAGATGTTTGCTTGGAATACCATCATCATCTGTTCTCCCCTATATGGCCCAGTGATGGTGTGTTGCATAGTTTTGAGATTTTTGCTTGTCAGGCAACCGTCAGTCCCCACAACAGAGAGGGCACTGCTGTATTTTGATTGGCTATTTAAAACTGCTTTTCTAGTTTTCTTGGGATCATCATAATAAAAATTCAAATCTGATTGTCAGGCTAAACTGTTGTATTTGTCTGTTTGATATTTTTGCTAATACAGATCTTGCCAAATTTGTTGCATGGTATACAGGTGGAAAAAGCCATGTATGCATTTATCAGGCATGACGGTTAGGATTGCCCAGATGTGGAGGGTAGACAAAAGCTCTGTCTGTCGTGACTGAATCTGCCTGGTTACCTGCCATTCGGCAAACTAGCATCTTCACGTCGGTGTTACCTTTGTTTCAGCTGCTGTGCAGGTTACTCTTCAGCTTGAGAAGCTGCATTTCTGCCCAGTGGCTCCCTTGTGCAGACGGACTTCATTCTGTTTTGCATTTTCAGTTGGTTTCCAGGAAAGCTTGGGTCTCGGAAGGGGGCTTCGGGGATTCGGAGCCTGCTCGCCTCTAGTTCTCCTTTCTGATTTACCGTATTGGTGACAGGCTTCAGCTGGGTGCTCTAAGACATTCTTCAGTAACGTTTTGGTTGCTCCTTTATTTTTCTCTGTGTGCCAAACTTCAGTCTGTCAAACACCCTGCATGTAGGCCATTTTCATGAAAGGATGGATCCATGGTCGAGAGCTCCCACGGTCTCCATGGAGTGACCGGCACTTTAAAGTATCTCACTTTGTGTCGTTTTGTGGTGGTGTTTTTGTATGGAGGGGAGGACTTGGTAGGGAATGTGGCCCTTTTCAGATTTTCTGGGTGGAGTGGAAGCTTTCACGATCAGTGAATGCTGAATTGGTGTTTCAGAAAGGATGGAGAGGGTCCCCGTTTTGTGACCTCTGATCGGTCAATCCTAACCACCATGTCTGCTAAATGCATACGTGGCTTTTTCCTCCCGTTTACCACACTAAAAATTCAGCAGCGTTTGTATTCTTTGCAAAAGGTGCGGCTCAACGTGGATTATTGTCATGAATAGTTTCATCTTATGTCCTCCGTGTACTGTGCCAGTTCTCCAATAGCAGCAGGTGCACTTCCCTTCAGCATATGCAAAACTTTGGCCTGATAACCGCATGAATTTGGTGCAGTCCAACTGCATGGGGTTTTGGCATTTTGGCATTTCTGAAACTGGAATCTGTAAAGTGTGCTGCAATACACTGGCAAGGGAAGTACAGCTGGCCACATCCGCTTAGATCTTTCACTGCTTCTGTTTGGCGGTGAGAAACTGGGAGTTTCTGCAGTTGAGTGTAAAATGCAGACAGTTAATAGCAGTGGGTTTGCTCATTGCATTTTCATTCCCACAGCTGACCGAGAGTTGACGGCATTCTTGAGGGTTAGGGCTAGGGCTCTGGATGTGACAGCGTTTTTTTATTATTATTATTATTTTGTTTGCTAAGCCATTCTTAAAATGGCTTCAAAAAGCATTTCCTTAAGGGTCATCACTGTGTATGTTTTATATATCCATATTATGAAAACAATAGGACGTCATATCAGCACTTGTATGTGTGATTTTATAAATAAGTTCGTTTTTCCCCCTTTTGTGGATGTTTTTTTCAGTGTTTAACATAAAAACACGTGAGTCATGTTGTCACGTGCAGTATGTTTAAAGCCACTTGACTGCACTTGAAATGTTTTTAAACAGAGCAGCCGTTTCTGCCTGTGGGAGCGGGTTTCCTCCGCCCGCATTTTAATCCTTCGGTACTGTGTACTTGTTTCAGTCAGTCTGTCACTGAATTTACATACGAAGTCCCTAATGTTTGCTTTTAAATATAGTCGTTAAAAGGCGAATGGAAATGTTGCATGACAGCATTATTTGTGATGTTATTATGAAGCTTCCTGTTACATTTTCGAGAATTATTTGTGAGGAATAGCTAACCTCCCAGTAATATGCAGTAGCATCAGTGGTCTGTCTGGCCACACAGTCAACGTGATGTTAGTGCCATCAATTGTCTGTTTTCCTGTCAAGGCGCATATGTCGTTCTCATCTGTCCATTTATTCATCTGTTTCAGATGCTGGGAAGTCCACTATTGGAGGACAGATCATGTAAGTAAAACATCTTTTTCTTTGGTGTGAGGGTGACAGTTGTGGTCATAAGATTTTAATAATTAAGTTGACTAATACTTCATATGTCTAGGCTGAGAAATTCAGAATTTCTTTCATAGCTGCATTGTGACTTGTCTGTCTGGGAGTAGCTTTGTGACGTGCTTGCCTGTGAGATTGAGCCGTGTTCACCCTGGATCAGGCCTTTGTCATCACAGCAGATCTTGCCGTTGAGATCCTGTGTGAGGTCACTTCCTGCTATTTCAATGAGATGTGGTGTGCGGAGTTGTTTTAGAAACATCATCTATGTATTTTGTTTTGATTTTCCTACAGTAAATTAGCATGTCTCTACACATCTGTAACAGGCCCTAATCTGTACTGGAATCAGCCTGAATAGACCGGCCCTGTTGTTCCTGCTTGTTGCAGGTATTTGACAGGAATGGTGGACAAACGGACCTTGGAGAAATATGAAAGGGAAGCGAAGGAGAAAAACAGAGAGACCTGGTGAGTGTGACTCCGCTGACCGTCTGTGAGGTGCAGCAAGTCTGCAGTACCTTGGATCAGGGATGCAGTTGAATGTGTCTTAGGGTGCACGGCTTAGAACCTTAACACCCTGCGTGTGAGCCTCATCTCAACCTCTGTTTGCCGAGTGACGGCATCTTTGTGTGTTTTGGGTTTTGGGATGGATTGTGAGTCATGTTAATGACACCGTGTTTAATCTAGGAGTGTGCAGTACGGTGCACATGCTGTCAAATGAACTCCATAATGCGATATTAATTGTGCTGTAATATGGGTTAGTTATTTACACTTTGTCCTCTGGTTTCCTTGACAGGTACCTTTCTTGGGCTCTAGACACTAACCAGGAAGAGAGGGACAAAGGGAAGACTGTGGAAGTTGGCCGTGCCTATTTTGAAACGGAAAAAAAGCACTTTACCATTCTGGATGCCCCAGGCCATAAAAGCTTTGTCCCAAACATGATTGGCGGGGCGTCGCAGGCTGACTTGGCGGTGCTGGTGAGCTTTCTGGCCAAGCGTTCCTATGTACTGGTGTTTCTTACCTGAGTGTTCGGCTTGTTTGTTTGGCCTTCAGGTTTTTCACGTGTGGGCAAAACATGGGCTCTCTCATCCTTTGGTTGCTTAACTCTATGGTTCACAGAGCAAAGAAAAATGTTTGTTAATGCAACAACTCATTTGTGTCAGTTCAAAACATTGCGTGCATCACTACACAGGAAGTGTGAAAGTGAGGAAGTCTCTTGCCCTGTTCTGCTTATTGAAGTATTTGCTTGTAAAATTTATCAGAGAATAAAAGTATTTACTGGGAGCCTATTGGAGACCCATAGGTGTGAATCGCTATCTTTCTGTCCATCTGAAGTGGTCTCCATGGCCTTTGCCATTTGTAGCCCTGTGTTCTTGATTCAGTATTACAGGTCCGATAAGTAGTCCTTGTAGGTGACCTTGGCTGTGTCTGAGTTTGATGCATGTGCATCATATCCTCCTCTAGTCACTTTTGCTTTGCTAATCAGGCTGACTGCTGCCGTTTTCTCCGTTTATGGCAGCAGTTTAATGCCGGATCTATTCTCAAAGCTTTTTACTCAATTTACGGCTCAATTGCGACGTTGGCTCGTAAGACCGGTCAGCACGGCATGTGCAGGACAACCTGACCAGACATCATGTGGCCTCCTGTTCCAATGCCCTGCACTATATCAAGATTTGTGTAGACTGACTCACCGAGACCGTAAATCTGTAGCTCTGATCTGAAGTGTGCCCTTCCATGATTGCTTTAGAAAGTTGTTTCTGGCAGCTTCTTATGACATGTAAAGGTTGTCACCTTGTATGCTTTCTTCTGAATGATTAACAGACTGAAGCTGGTTGGGTTTTGTCCCAGTACATATTTCTCTTGTTTCCGACTCAAGCAGTATTTGTGGCTGTTAGGATGTTTACAGCATCGCTCCTTTATTACTGCCCCTCTGTCAGAGAGAGCAGTACTTGATTTTTCTGACCTTTCTAACTTTCAGGTGATTTCTGCACGAAAAGGCGAGTTTGAAACGGGCTTTGAGAAAGGTGGACAGACGAGAGAGCACGCCATGTTGGCAAAAACGGCCGGGGTCAAACATTTGATAGTCCTCATCAACAAGATGGATGATCCCACGGTCAATTGGAGCCTGGATAGGTAAGGCAAAGGAAATGGCATTCCTCTTAAATCTGATGTATTGCTGTTGGCCATCAGTATTTTTGCACTCAGCAAATGTAAAAATATAAGGCTTTTGTGGGCATTTTTGCATTCAAAATGATACCTGCTGTGTTAACTGCTTTCTGATTGTAGAAATGTAAAGGTGTCTAGAGGTAACATAAGCTGTTGATGTTGTAATCTAATCATATAATTGACATTGATGGAACTCGTATTGTTTTCCTTAATCCACAGGTATGAGGAATGTAAGGAGAAACTAGTGCCATTTTTGAAGAAGGTCGGCTTTAACCCCAAAAAAGACATTCATTTCATGCCCTGTTCAGGACTAACGGGGGCTAATCTTAAAGAACCCACAGAGCTGTGCCCTTGGTATACGTAAGTATACAGCGCTCTCTTCAAACAGGCTTCCGGCTTGGACAATCAGGCAATATTCACAGCTATGTAGATACCCAAAGTAACATTCCTAGCAGAGAGTAACTGAAGATGGTTACACGGCCCTTTTAACTGCGATGTGTATTCATGTCTTCATAAAGATACAAAAACCCTTAACTGTAGAGATTCAGGTCCTGCTTGCCCTTTCACTTAGATGTTTAGCTGTTCGCATACTGTGGACCAAACCCATCTGCCCTGTAGGGACAGTTGAGGTGACGGGAACATGTTCTCCTTCCCTTCTGCAGGGGTTTACCTTTCATTCCACACCTCGACAGTTTGCCAAACTTCAACAGATCGAGCGACGGACCTGTCCGGTTACCCATCGTCGACAAGTACAAGGTAAGTGGCCGTCTTGGACCCAGGGCTGGCACAGGCTTCATTTTTCACAAGGCCGACGGTGGGAGTGTTTAAGTGGCACACAGGTCCTTGTGTGTTCATATGCACAGTACTCAGACTATATATTCTGTTCCAAAGTGTTCAGCCTCAGAATTTGCCTACGTTTTAGGAGTTTTTAAAGGCTTTTTTTAAATATATATATATATAAGCATAAAATTTTAGAAGGGGATATCAGTGTCACTGTGCACTTAAGCCGCTACTCTGTACCCACTACTCACTGCTCTCACATGGGGGCAGCTTGCGGCTCAGTGGGCTAAGCCCCTGTGCCTGTGATCGGAAGGTTGCCGGGTCAAGCCCAGCTTCAGCACATCTGTGAGCCCTTTGGCAAAGCCCTTGACCCCTGGCTCCATGATCGCTGCTATGGGTAGCTGCCCTTCACAGCCAGCTTGCTTTCATCTACAGGGAGCAAGTTGGGGGAGACATGAAGAGTTTCCCCGTGGGGATGAATAAAGAGTATCTATTATAGTAAACTCCTTGCTCCTTACATTATCTCTCTGCTTTTGACGCACGTCTGCATGATATGCACGGCCTTCCCTGCATGTTCAGTTGCAGAATGTAGCCGGATTACAGTAAGTCACACGACAGTTAAACCTTTTGGCAAAAAGTTACTTTTGCGTGGGTGCGTGTTTTAGTCCCAGATGGCGTGATGATGTGAGATTCCTTCCGTCCCTGGTTCATCTGCTCCCCCGATTGTGTAAGAGGGCCGTTGTGAAACGGGGAAGGTGCACAGTGAGGCTTGTTGCATCTCGGCTGCTGAGGCTAAGGTCACGTTCATACCGTTATGGAAAGTTTAGGCCGCAATACCAGCAGCAGGAGCCCAGACTTTTGGTGGACTGAAGAAGAATCACTGGGAAAGAGTTCCTGGAGTATTTATCTACCACTATAAAATAAAGCAGGAATAGATCATGTGATTTCCAAGTTGTATATCTTGCTTAGTGTTTTCTCTAGTCTGTAAAGAAAAATGTTTGACATTTATGAAAATGTTGCAGAATTTTTGCAACCTGGAATAAATCTCAAATTAATATTTTAGAAAAATTCACACTGGTAAGAAAAACACAGATTTGTACATACTAGTGGTGCACCGATTTTTTTCCCCGAGTGAAACAAAAGCTGGATCTGTTCAGGTATAATAAAGAATAATAAACATTTCACAGACCATTGTATCTGAATAATTTTCTCCCACCCTGTGTTTTACGGGAGGATCCCATATTGTAAAATTAAGATGCTGTGTCCTGTTCTGATCCAATATGTGATACATTTTGTTTCGTACTTTTGGGCCACCCCATCATTCCACCACCACACATGTCCTTAGCACATTTTATTGCTGGTGCCTTGGACTGGGTGGGGGGCATCATTAATTTAATTTAAATATCGACCAAAATTTACACATCAGACATCTTGAATGAATATTTCCCAATACCAGTACATTAACCATTCTCCTGCATCTCTGTACCCCTTCATGATGTTTTCATATTTGCCAATTATTCTTGTAAAATGTTAGCTAGTAATGCTGGTGACGCATTAAAATATAACCCAAATAGGCCAACTTATATAGCCTAATGAATGGGAACTCGCCTCTAATTGAGGTTGTCGGACTGTTTCGGACAGACGTGTTTTTAATGATAGACCTGTTGTGCCTCTCTTGTAAAGTACTTAAAGTCTATCTTTAAATAGTCATAAGGGCAGTTCTTACCATACTGACTCTTTGGTCCTTTTTGAAGATTCATTTCCACTTGACATCTGAAGGATATGTGTCTTTTCTCAGCTGCACACAATTCATATCTACAATCTTGTGCAGGATATGGGCACTGTGATCCTCGGGAAGCTGGAGTCAGGATCTATCAGCAAAGCACAGCAGCTTGTGATGATGCCAAACAGGGTAAGAGGCTTGATTGAGGGCCAGCGCTTTGACCCACCCCTCTTGGAGTGCTCTGAGGAGCAGCCTTTAGACACCAGGTGCAGGTGGCCTTAGTGCCTGATATGATGAGACGCATCTTTCATGTCGTGTGAATGTTTGCACTGTCCCCCTCCAGCACATTGTCGAGGTCCTAAGTCTGCTCTCTGACGACGTGGAGACGGACGATGCCGGACCCGGGGAGAACCTCAAGTTAAGGCTGAAGGGAATCGAGGAGGAGGAGATCCTGCCCGGCTTCATCCTCTGCAATGCCGAGAACCTCTGTCACACTGGTCGCACCTTTGACGCCCAGGTAGAGCTCCATCAAGTTTCTGCGTACTTCTGCTGAAAGTCTTAAATGCAGTAGTGGCATCATATTTAATATCTTATTCCTGCCTCCTCTCCCCCCAGATTGTGATCATTGAACACAAATCGATCATCTGCCCCGGTTACAACGCGGTCTTACACATCCATACCTGTATTGAAGAAGTACAAATAACAGTAAGTACACACTAAGCATTGGGAATCTTTTGGCATTGAAAGTACTTTTGAAGGCTATTTGAAGAGTTAATGTTGATCCTGGTAGACACACATGCACGCGTCTATTCTTCTCTTTTAGTTTGTATAACTGGTGTGTAACTGCTGGCTCCATGTTACTGTTTTCAACTGTACCATGTGCTGTATGAACGCGGACGTAAAACAGGTAAATTAAATCGCTGTGCTCCTTAGGCCTTAATATGCCTGGTAGACAAGAAGACGGGCGAGAAGAGTAAGACACGGCCGCGGTTCGTCAAACAAGACCAAGTGTGTATTGCCCGCTTACGGACGGCTGGAACCATCTGCCTTGAGACCTTCAAAGACTTTCCCCAGATGGGAAGGTTTACTCTTCGAGATGAAGGTTGGGAAACGTGCTTTTGATGGGGTGTTAGTGCAGGCTGCACGACAGACATCAATGGGGAACAGGTTCTATAAGAAAATGATTTTGGTTACTTCCTACAAAATCTGGCTTAGGGTTGTGTCGCAAACCCTGTTAGGTGAATGGGTTTGGGTTTTACCCTATTTCTATATATTTTCCTTAATAAAAAATTTTTCAGAGGCATAACAGATCTGATCTTGGGGTTGTTTAGATCCCGTCTGCCAGTTTGAATTATTTAAAGTAGTTTGTCTCCCTTCTGAATGACTTGGAATGTTGATACTATGAGAACCTGTGATCAATTTCTGTTTTCTTTTATTGCAGGCAAGACCATCGCTATTGGCAAAGTGTTAAAACTGGTGCCCGAAAAGGACTAAGGGGTGTGGGAACGCTGGCCCCAGCAGCTCTGTTAAGGGTGGACACGCGCTGCTGTCCACCTCACCTTGTGTGAGCAGGAGATTAATCAGAAATCGACCTTTAAAGAATCTCACAGCGAATGGAGAATTGGTTTTTAAGAAAAGCAGTATCTAACAAACAGTCCAGCGTGTGTCAGCTTTCTCATATTGAGAGCCAGCTATGTCCGTCGTTTATGACCCACACACTCACAATGATCTCTACTTTAGATTTCAGCCAACACCTTTGTCCGTAATCCTTCCTTCATAAAGGAAGTTGGCGCAGTTATATTAAGTATACAGAGTTTGCTGGCAATGGAACTATAGATTATAAAATGAATTTTAAAAAAACAAACCGGAATGGGTATGTTAAGAACCTGGTCTTGCATTGCTTTCTGCAAATCTGGATTGGTTTCTCAAAGGAACACCCTTGCTGCAAGCGTGAGTGCGCGTCATTAAACCCCGTTAATGAAGTGCTCCATGTAAAGAGGATCCACAGTAAGTTGGTCATAGTAAAACAGTTTTTCAGCGATTTTGGTTCCTCTGTTACACACCAGACTCTACAGCCAGGCCGTAGCGGTTGTTTTCAAAGAGCTATTATGCAGTCATCACCGATTTAATAGGGTTATTCTGAGACGACTGTTCGACAGACTAAACCATTCGTTTTTAATGTGTAAATTCTTCATCTTGGCCTTGTCTCAAAGCTAATTCATGCCCTTCCATGCAACCCTCCGGCCAGTCTCCCTCTTTCTTCTTGAGCCGCTTTTCAGCCTTTTGCCCCACAGGCGCCCAGATAACAGCAGCCAGTTTCATAGAGCCGTGAGCAGCCGGAGAGCAGTGCGTCATTTGGGCTGCCTTGCCACAGAGTTGCAGCCAAGATCCAACCCAGGTTTCTGCTGCTGGTCCTGCCATCCTTCCACCACTGGCCCACTCTTATGTGTGGGGGAAAAAGATATTTTTGTCAAGCAAATTGGTCCACTTTATTTGGATGTTACCCTCTTTTTGGTTTTCAGTTGTAATTGGATTAATTCAGAATGTGAATAACTCGACTTACGACTCGCAGCATCTTCATTTCAGGCAAATTTGGGACGGTTAATGCTCCTCTGAGATAGAAGTGCCAACCTTTTTATGGGGCTGTTCTCTGATTTCAGTCTATGTAGACTTTTTACTTTTAAATATTCTGAAATTAAACAATCCAAAAGAAAATGTCGCTCTCAAACTTATTAAAATGTTGCGTCGCTGTTCTGTCTGAAACCTTTTCAAAGTAACAATGTGTGAAATTAGTCTGACTGCACACTGTGTACAGTAATGTCACCGATGGTGGCTGTTGCATTAAATTGTCAGCTTATCACATGACTAAACATCAGATAAGCACAGAAAACATTTTGAGAGACCTGACCTGAATCTAGTTAATATGACGAGCCAAAACACATGCATACAGTCTGCCATTAAAGTGAAGTTTTTTGACAGTTATTTTAGTCATAAGTTTCACTGAAAATCTCCAGAAGGAATCTGAAGGGCAAACAAAAAATTACAAGGTCAATTCAGTCGTGTTTAACAGCACAGAAAGCGAAACTAGGTTTGCAGGCAGGTGAAACAGGACTAGTATGCAAAACATGAGACAACCCTCTGCAGAATAGGAATAAATAGGAATATGCACTTCTCAGATATATTGTATAAGCTGAAGATGCTGTAAAGAAAGGTGATATGATTAACTGTACAGGTAATGGTCATGATCAATGAGTTGAATTGATTTTTCTTTTCCTCTGCATACAGCTTGTTTACTGAAGTACCTGTAAGCTGTGGCTGTCATGCCTCAGTTACCTTGCTGGCTGCCTTCACTACCCTGTGAAGTCTTGTTGCTGCATGTATTCAGGTTACCAAATGAGAAAAGTTCAAACCAATTCTATAAATAAAGGCATTGTTGTCTAAGGACATAAGCTGCTGTCTCCATCCAAATGGCATCGATTTTTTTTTTCTTAAATTGTTGTATGCAGTTAGCGCTAAGGTACTTGTATTTGGCAAGTCATAGTCTGCTAATCCTTATGATGATAATGACTAACACAAGATGAAGTCACAGGAAGGGCCATCTCAGAGTTTGACGTAAAGTACAGCAGTTTTGTGAATAGTCTCTGCTGAATAGAGATGGCATCCTCATGTAAAAATCTTGGCATGAAGTTTCCAGCAATATATTTTTGTCCTTTTTTAAATTAAATCTCATAACTGCATAGTCAAAGAGATCATAACCACATGTGGAATGTAGTTTACCATCTTTGGGGAGGAAAACATGATTAAATATAAGATTATCTTCGTTAATAGGACTAAACTAGATCCATCTTGAGTAATGCCTTCAGCATTATTTTTGTAAAACATACGATTTGGATTACAAAAAACAGACCTCTCACGGTTTCCTCAGCTATCCAGTTTCGTCCTGCAGATCAAAGACATGTTATTACATTAACTTCTATCTGAAAATTGCTGGTAGCGTATGTGCCCTGTAAAAGGGTAGCGTCCCATCCAGGGTGTACTCCTGCCTTGTACCTGGTGCTGCCTGATATAGGCTTCATGATACTCGTAACACTGACTAGGATAAAGCATTTGAAGATTGTTGGATTTAATCTGAAGATTCGTTTAGCTCAACTGAGTAACACATTAATAATAGGTGGATGATAGGTTTGTAAACATTACGCGTAGTGCACATTGTGCAGGATCATACAACCAGTAAATGTAAATTGTAATTTAATCGGAATATCATATACACTGTAAATTGCAAACACTATAATGTTACTTTGATAGAATATTTCCCGACACCAGTTGAACATGTAATGAAACTTAACACGAACCGAATAAATAGTAATGTTAAAGGGGAAGATACAAATAAAGTTCAAGAATTCAAAATTTGCTTGGCCGTACTGCGCATGCTCATACTGAAAGGCTACACGTGTGGAGAGCATGGCGGAGGAAGCGGTAGTTGTGGAGTTGGACAAAACTCAGGTATGAAATATCTTATAAATTTAACTGGCGTAAGTGAGTGTAATTCATTGTAAAAGTACATAGGACGTCAACATGTCTCTGCTACTAAATATTCTGTTTCATTGGGACCCGTATTTTTTTGTTTCGATACTTAATCCGAATCCGCAATCATAGAAAAATTCATACTGAATAAGCGAATTATCAGTGAAAGTGGTTGTTTTTACTGGTTCTGACGTTTTCTTGAATCGTTAAAGAATTTTAAAATGGTAGCTGAAACTTTAGCCACTCGATTCAAATGAATTTTGATGTACTACGAATACACAGGTACGTTCATACAGCCGTTTGAATAATTCACAGTGTTTTACTTTGAAAGTCATATTAAATTATTTTGCTTAATGACATATTACATTTCAGTTTCGCTTGCGTTTGCTACCTAGAGTGTTCATTTTCATCGATAAAGCGAATTTAAAATATGCAGGAGAGACATTTCCCCCCAACCCATGTGAAACAGGTGAAGAAAGCAGTGCAGTGCCTGCTGGCATACCTAAAGACCACGTCCCCAAATGAGGCAACACTTCTCAATGAGGGCCAGCAGATCAGCCTACTGTTCACCTTTTGGAAAATACCCAAACGGGAACAGACAGTCCGCATGTGAGTTTGCTCCTTCCACCTGACACCATTTCGTTACTCCCAGGCACTCCAGCAAACCCTGCCTCTCTGCCTTCATGCTGAGCCAGGGGAATAACTGTGCTACAGTGACTCAAAGTGTATCCAGATGAGCCTTCAGAATCATTGGGGCTTGTCCCTACAAACTTTGATACATTGAACTCATTCCAAGTAATCCCAGTGTTTCACCTCTATAAGAGCTGGTCCATTTGTAACGCTTCTGTTTTGTCCATATGTAAATATAGATATCTTTATTAGTGCTGATGCTGTTATTGTTAAATATATGTAGCTTAGAGATTCGTAGTAATTTTGTTCAGCTGGATATTGTTAAAGGCAGTCTTAAAGGTACAAAACAGGACCCACAGCTGTAGGTCACATGACTGTTTCTAACTAAAGTGTGGTGTGTTTTTGCAGCCCACTGCCACATAGCATCCGTACAGACTGGGGTGAAGTCTGCCTCTTCACCAGAAATGAGCCCAACATGACCAGCGACCAGAATGTGAGGTTCTACAAGACGCTGCTGAAGGAGAAGGGGATCAGGGGGGTCAGCGAGGTACGGCCCTGAGTATGAAAGGGGGATGGGTGGGTACCAGTCACTTAACGGATCCTTAATTATATATGTATAATGGTAGTTTCATTAACAAAACTGTAAAAAATGCTGCATGTTTACTAAAAACCCTTTGTTGGGTTATCTGTGAATCTCAATGGATTCTGCAAAACAGATACTTCAATTTATATAAAATCGAATGTTTACAAATAGCTGGTCGTTTTGCATAACAATTAATGCGAGCCATCTTTGGCCGTCTGTGATGCACAGGACTTTGGGGGATCTGCAGAGCACATGCTGGGGCTGCTCATGTGCCACAAACTGGTGACTTGTTGGGTCCCCTCCTCTCCACCAGGTGATACCCTTCAAGGTGCTGGTGACAGAGTACAAGTCGTTCGAGTCCAAGCGTAAGCTGCTGAGGAACTTCGACCTCTTCCTTACGGACAACCGCATTCGCCGCAAACTGCCGCCCCTCATTGGGAAGCACTTCTTCGCAAGCAAAAAGTAAATGCATTGTGATTAGTGTCACTTTTGTGTGCATATTCAGCCATTATGCTTCTGTGGTGTCATCAGTGCCACCTAGCTTGCACACCTCTTCATGGTCCTGACGTGCACCTCTGGGTCATGTTGGATCTATGCATTCCTTTTCCACACACACTCTGCTCAAGCAAACATATGATTATAACAGGTGCACTGTTCTCAGTATCTGTTGACTACTGTGTCTACTTACACTATGTGTAAAATTCAATTATATGTATATTCCGTGGATTCTGAGCTCTGCCATCTCGTTTTTCCGTATACTTGTGTATGGAAAGATGACAATAAAGTTCACTTTGACTTTGAGGTGGCAGAAAACGGCCTTGCGGATATTGTGTGTTAATGATGAATCAGTACTTTTTCTGATGGTGAACCGTGTGCGTCTGTTTTTGATCCTCCCCTGACCCCAGGGTTCCCCTCTCCGTGAACCTGCTGTCCCAGCAGCTGGCGAAGACCATGGAGCAGTTGATCCAGGGCTGTACCTTCCGGGTTTCCAAGAAGGGCAGCTGCTGGTGAGCCTCTCTTGTTCTCAGGTCTGGTCTGGGGTTCAGTTAGGCTTTGAGATCACAGAACACAGTTGTTATGATGGCACTTCAGCAAATCCTGCCCACCCATTACAGTGCTGGTCCAGGATGGATAAAGTGCTACATCTATTCAAAGTAAATCCAGACGGGCTTCCCTGGTTTGTAGGGGCTTGTCTCTACAACTTTGGCACAAACATTTTGGGCACTTTTCCAACACAGCAGGTACCGTGCTTTTAGTACTTCATAAAACTACCAAAAGTGCGGTGGTACTTGTGTTGGTTTTCCAGTGGTGTAGAAACGGGTACCGCCGCTGAATGACATCATCACAATGCGAGGCAGGGTATCTTGTGCTGAAGTGGTTATAGTATATAGGGCTGGGGAATATGTGGTATTAATTCCATTGTTGTATGTTATGCACGCACAATTTTCACGTAGCATGGACTGCAATAGCTCGGTCGAGATTTCATACTGCTTTTGCGTGAGCTCTGCATGCGCTCTCTCAGCCAATCATTGTTTTCTTACTAGCCGTTTAAATTTTTGAATTGCTTTTTCACTTTATAAATATCCCAGGATTTATTGTGACAGAATCACATCGCAGAATTTATCCAAGATCATGCAGGTCTGTGTTATAAAATCCTTTTTTATTTCTTGCCATGCCATCCACATCTCGTTGAATCTGTTCTTCCGACCAGATCGTCATTAAAGCCTGGGTCTCTTCATTTGTCCATGCAGCCATTATTTATGGTGCGTTCCATTTGGCCTCGGAACTCTGTTTCCGAGTCAGATTCCGAGTTTTGAAGCCGGAAGTGATGACATGCGCGCTCCTGTTTCTCGGAGATCCGAGAAATATCTTGGAGCAGCACAGAGGATTCCGAGTTCAGAATCCAAGATGACTGCGCCCTTTATCAACAGAAGTGAAAGTTGTAGATTTATACTGTTTAAGCAGCACTACTCATTTGTGGCTCCTTAAATCGGTCGCACACACTATACCATCCAACTTATCTGTGTACATGTTCTTCCGGAGTTTTATACGTAAAGCACCGCACGTAATGTGTTATCAACTGATATTGCTAACAATTAACCGGGCTAGAACTGGATTTAAGGCCATTTAAACCGAGATACCTTAAAACTGACAAGTTGTCCAGCTAAGCAAAAAATCTTGCTTTTTTGATACGGATCCATGTATTGCTACTTCTGTGGCAAATGGAATGCATCCAAATCAGTTTTCCCCAAGCTTTTGGCGGATGTGACATAATCTTGGCAACCAAAATTCGGATCCGAAGGCAAATGGAATGCACCATTATTACCACTCCCTTTTTCACTTTATTGTTGTTTTCTGAGTTTGTAACTACAATTTTCGGGATGGTGAGTGTATTTTGTTGGCAAGGCAGGTTACTGCATAAACAGTCGACAATATATGCATCTGAGAGTCCCACCCTGAAGTACTGAAAAAGTAGCCCAGCTGGTTTGGTACTTTTTGTACTGGTATCTGACTGGAAATCAATGGAAAAGGGAAAGTACGGTACCTGGTGCAGTGGGAAAGTGCCCTTTCACTCCCCATTCTGGTAGCAGCATCACCAAAGTCTTTCTCTACATGAGTGGGTCTTTTGCAGTAGACAGGTCTTGGGTCAGTTGCAGTCTGACTGTATTTGTGTTTGGTTCTGTAGCATGGCTCGTGTGGCCCACTCCTTGATGACCGCGGACCAGGTGGTAGAGAACATCATGGCTGCAGTGAAGACCATCACTTCTCAGCTACCCCAGGTGAGTCTCTGCTCTTCCTCTGGCTGGAAGGACCCAGCATGGCCACCATGGTGAGTCATGGCTGTAGCTATTGACTGACGGAGGCTGAGGACTCTATAGGTTGTTCACGCTCTGCCTGAGGCCATGAGCAGAATCTGGGCTTTAACTCAAGTGGTGCATCAGAACGTCTTTTAAACTGGTAAAACATTGCAGTGCTCACTTTGTCTTCAGAATCAGTCCCAATTCAAAGGTAGACACTAATAAATGCTTCAGGTTGACAACCAGCATGAAACATGTAAACAAAATTATGAAGAGTTTTAGATGAACGTGATGTAAAATTATACACATGGTAGTACCGTAGTACTAGTAGAGACCGTAGTACCTTGCAGTGTGAGACATGCCACAAAATGCTGCTTGGGTAATAAGGCTGTGTGTTACCATGCCTTGGGCAAGAAAAACCGTATCATGATACAGTGCAGCAATACACGAACCGGTTGGCAAGGCATAAAGTAAAAACTTTCATGCAATAATTCTTTTATTTGGAAATCTTTAGAATTACTAACTGTTCAAATAACAGAATACTGAATGTCGTTTTTCTTCGTTTTGTCACATTGTCAACAGTTTACAGTCAATTGCATTAAGTTTGTGGTTCCTCTACTATATATAAGCTCTGGAAGGCAAGTTTTCCAAACAGCCCCATTGCCATACTTTGGACTTGTACCTAGCAGGCATTTTGGAAAGGTCTTTCCTAGACTCCATGGTTGGCAGACGACAGTTGTGCATCATGAGCGTATTGTCTATATACAGTTGATCAAACAGGCCTAGTTCTGAATAATGTTATTAGCCTTCAGTTTTAATTTAAGAATTGGCAATTAGTTAAAATAATGACGTGTTCTGTATCATTACATTAGTTTGACTGTAGAAATGCCCTTTGAAGAGTTGGTTTTTGATCATTTGATGGCGATATTTGGTGTAGATAAACCTAGTCAGCTGTGGGACATTAGCTGTGCAACAAGCGAGCTTGTTATAACAGTAGCTGCTGAAAAATAAAACAAGGCTGGTAATTTTATTTGTGGTACATAAGTATAAACATCATGCATCCAAGTTTTGCTGAATTGCTGAACACAGCAATAGAATTCACAAAGATTTTTTGCAATTTAAATAAAACTCACCAAAAATATGATTGCCCGACCATCAAGTATCGGCCCGAATATGAGACGACCCCCTACTTTATGGCGGCTGTTATAGAAAAAAGTTTTTGGAATGCACCATCTTACCTTTTATAGAGAAATGATTTTATTTGCCAGGAACAGAAGTTTACCACTAACTACAGTTAATCGGATTGCTGTATGTGTTTAAACGGCAAATATCTGAATGTTTTTCCGAATGTTGTTTTGTAGCAGACCCCCATGTTTTACTGTTGGAGTAAAACAACGTATTACAGTGAAAGGGTAAGGCATATTAATGATATGACCTCTCTCTTAAAAGGAATTTTACTCCTTACTAACAGCCATTATCGTTTCAATACTAGCAGCATTACAGCCGGGGAAGCTAGCAATTTACACAACACGTAGGATACGCACTAAACACGTGCATTCCACGGCAAACATTACACAGTTCTGAAATTTACAATTAACAAATTCACAAGTACACTAATTTGGACTATCTACAAATGGGTGAGGTGCAAAGCATGCTGGTAATTGCATATAGAGCCGCTAATCAAACCCGCAGCATCACATTATAGCAGCCATTATGGACAGTGTATGGGGTCCCTACTCATGCCACATTGTATTGTTAAAGTAACGTCAATTACTTTTGAAGTACAGTAAGCGGCCACCTTTAGCCAGCAGGCTGATCATTTACGCCATCTACTGTTGTATGTGTACAATGACATTTAAATTCTAGTCACTGAATATAAGATGAGCGCAGTATTTTAGATAAAATTTATGTAAAAAAAGAAACATTGTGTTATATTTAGGCCAATATGGTAATCTGTTTAAGAAATGACAAATTCGGATTTAATGATTACTTAATCTCCTAGTAATTTCGTAAAAAGAAATGCGTAACATTGTATAAAATATGAACACAGATATGCATATTGTTTACTTTTGGTTTCTTATGTATTTGGGATATAGACATTGATTAAAGAAATGCTTTGTGAAAATGAGAAGCGTACCAGTTCGATATTCAGATCAGTATCGGCACCGTTCCATTCCTATTAGACGCATCTGGTATCAGCCGTATGTAACTGGATCCATGTCCGATTCTTACTTAAGTTTTTGGAAGTCGGCTCCTATTTTTTGTTATACTGATTTGTACAACCAATTGCATGACAGCTCTTCCCCATTTTAGATGTGTTTTTGCTGCAGTCAAGCTGAATGCTAACGCTGCCACTCAATGGGTGTGAGCTCAGTGACTCCGCCTGCCATGACATCATGTGCATATGCTTTGTAGCAGGTGAAGAGTAAGAACATCGGATAAGAGGGATACTACCTGGAAATATTATGCTTTTAACAGCAAATAGTAGCACAGCCATTTGCCATCTTTGTAAAAACAAAGTTTAGACAGGTGGGAGTAGCGTTTAGTGGGAAATCCCATTAAACAAAGCGCAGGCGAGACAACGCGAGTAATATGAAAAAAGTAATGAATGATTCCGGAGTCGCTAGTTTGGGCTGTTTTGCACACTCGCTACAGCTTGTGATATATGAGGGGCCGCTGTCGCAATGAAGTGTATGTGACACTGTTGCCAGTGGGAGAAACACTGTAGGACGTTTTAAGCGTTCGCCACTGGCGTATACTTTCTTGGAAGGTATTCAAATTGAACAGCAAATGCCTCATAAACGCTATAAACAAGATCTATGAATGAGGTGGAACAGTACGTTATGTGTGTTTGTAGTAGCCTAATTAAGATTTTTTGGCATACGTTTTATTCATTTGTATTTATTAGTTTAAAAAGTTCTGGTATCAGATCGGTATTCATATCAACCGATACCCTCTGTTCAGGTATCAGGATTGTAGCAGCACTGAAAGTGGGATCGGTGCACTGCTAATGATAAAATTAATGGAAAGAGCTCCTGTATCGGAATCAGGTTGGAACTGAAAAAGTGTGGATCGGCCTGTCCCTATTGAAAATCCAGAATAATAGATTATAATGTTGTAATTATAAATAAATGAACACTGCATTACGTTTGTGAACTCTGATGTTTTAGGGGTGAATTTGTGTTCGATTTTAAGCATGGTTCGTGAGCTCCTGAGAGTTTTTGTCCGTTGCAGCTCTAATAGGTAATCCTTGCCGGAGAGTTTCCTGCTCTATAGAGGTACATTTAAAACTAAGTCATTGTAGCAGATAAGCAGCTTAAATGAAACTCCCTCTGAAATTTTTCAGAGGTTCGTCTGAGGCCGGCGGTGTGTTAGATGTTGGCCATCACACCTGTGCTCGTCTGTGACATTTCTGTGGTGCGTACAACCTTTCATAATCTGCATGATGGAGATGATCTCTCATAAACATGCTCCTCTTTCCAGAAAGGGAGGGACCTCAAGATCATCCACCTGAAGAGCCAGACCTCAGCCGCGCTGCCTATTTACACGTCGGACTTGAGTCACCTGACCCTGCTGGAGGAGGCAAGGCAGGCGGTCTCACATAAGGTATGTCTGTTGCATGGTCCCACCTCCTGAGCTTGGCGAATGGCACTTCATTCCTGTCTAAACTGTCTCTGTGGCTTACAGAAGGGGGCAGGCAAGGGTAAGAAAATGGGGAAGGCTGTCAAGAGGAAGGACACAGCAGCTGCACAACAGGAATCTTTTGGGGAGGAAGAGGAAATGCCCCAACTTGTTCCAATTGGGTCGCCGAATAAGAAGGCCAAACTGGAGGTGAGGCAGAGTGGGAATTGAAATGTTTTCATTTTATTTTCAAGGGGCCTGACTGGTCAACTTGCCTTACACGGTCTGCGTTAGTGTGCAGGCTGCGGGTTGTGTCGGAGCGTGCCAGACTTGCAGGCCAGTGGCCAGTAAAGATGGTGGTACGAGGTGACCTCTCTATGTCACTGGGGTAAGGGCTGATATTCCAAGGAGATGTTTCAGCTAGGTCAGTGGAGAGATTTCTGTGATGGGAGTTACTCCCTTAGGAGTGTGCTTTGGGCCTTAAGACTTTGTCGACCATTTCCATGCACATAAGGCTATATAACACAGTACAGGAAAGGAGAAAACTGGAAAAGCATTTAACAGATGCTTTTGTCCAAAGTGAGAAACCATTGAGGCAAACACGTTACAAATATATGTGCTGCTTAGTTGTCAAATAGCAATAAGACTAGCTAGCCTGTATTTCCAAAGAATGCCCAGTTACAAGTATAAATTGTAAAGGAGCGAGATCTTCGCATCTTCCAACAAAACAGGAAGTACAGAAATTCCAACAGCTGCCCCACCCCCCCAGTTCATGTCTTTTTGTTTTGACATTCCTGTACATGCCCATGGCATTCCTGAATGTCACCCCCCCTCCCCCCTTTTCCCTTCAAATACCAAAAAGATTGCTGTCTGCAGGCATGTCAGAAAGCAGCTGGTGTGTAGCGTTACAGTGGGATGTGTAAAATGAACAGCAGCTATTAAATAGGTGCAAATGATGATCACATATTCTTATTCTGTGCTGACAGATAATTCACATTCCCTGTGTTTCTATAGGTTTCTCAAGAAACGGGACCGAAAAAGGTAACGGGGAAGGCAAGAGAGGGGTCAGGGGCCGCAGAGATGGAGCCGCATGCTAAGGGATTGAAGCTGAAGACGCCTAGCAAGACTAGGGCTGCTCCTGGCACCAAAAAACTGGTCAGATCTGCCAAGAAGTGCTCAAAGACCCCTGAGAAGAAGCTGAGGAGGCGGGTGCCCCAATCGTGTTAAAACTAGTTCACAGCTCACCTTCCGTCAGGAGAAAGAAATCTTACCGGATCCATGAATGAATGTCATCTACTTGAGCCTGGCTCTGCTTGTACTGGTCTTTAAGAAACGGCTAGCTTGCTTCTTAACTTTGACAGCATTTTATTTATACTCAGTGAGTTATAAATGTACTTTGGTTACATTGCAAAATGTTTGCATCAGTCTCTGGCAAAGTAATGACATTGCAAGTTGCCCTTTAATCGTAGTGTTTGGTGACCTGGAGGAGTGAAACCCTAAAGCTTTCACATCTGTTGGTTTTCCTTGTTCTGTAACCCATGTGTAAGTCATGTGAAACGTTCCTGAGTGGTCATTCGCATGTACTTTTTAAAGAAATACTTAATTTGCCATGGTTTAGATGCAGGAATGCTTTGGTCACAGATGTGTGAATATTATACAAAAATACTGATGATACCCTCACTTCACCAATAAAATCCCCAGACCCGTGTGTATCCTGTTTATAACTGGAATTAGAATGTGCTGGATCGGTAGGTTAAATGTTAGTCATTTACTTGTATAATAGACCGTTAAAAGCTTTGATTTTTAAGCTTGTAGTGGTATTCAGTCCAGGCAGCCCAATACAGAACTTGAACTAAATAGACTACACATTCTTCAGAAGTTCTATAAATACGTTTTCACAGCAATTAGTGAAGAAGGACTAGTAAGACTTTACTTGAGGGGTACTGATAGTATACTATTATGCTGTTACTTTTATATGAACTAACCACAAACTAAGTCTTGGTTACAGCGTGTTCTTTTATGAATCACGATGCATCTTTTATCTCAAGCGCTTACTATATCGTTACTATATGTTGGTTCTGTACATTTTTGTGGGCTATTGAAGGGGCAAATAACTGAATTCCTGAGCTCATCTTCATTAATAAATTATGTGCCTTTTATCTCTATTCCAGTGGTAACTTAAGTATTTGTGCCCTCAAGTAAAGTGTCACCAGAGGAACTGCTGTTTTGCAAGAGTGCTGGGATTTATGTGCAGAGTTTCCTGAATTTGAGTTCCGCAAGACTGGGCCCCAGATTTGATGAGACCGGAATCATATTTCGTGCATCTGGAGCTTGGCTAAAATAATACTGCTGAATTCCATTAATACTTCAGCCATCTGGATTGTTTTGTTGACGCACTCACAATATATTCCCCTGTGTGTAGGGAACAAATACATGTTTTTACATTTAAATGATCTTTTTGCAGTTAATTTCTCAACAGGCAGTATCTACACAGAGATACACAAAAGACGTACTAAGACATCAGTACTAGTTTATACTTTATTGATTTGTTAAAGGAAAATTTTGTAACATTAACGTACATCACATCAAGGCATGTTTATTTTAAAAATGTTAATATTTTATTATAGGTGAAGTACTTAACATTTGCTGTTGCTTATTTAATATAAGTAAAGAGTAAATAGAATAACATCCCATCCGTGGTGTCCGCCTGCTTCTCGCCCTGTGCTGCTTGATTTTGGCTCATAGCATCAAATATGAAACAAAAATATTGTAAGAAAATAGTCCAAGGAGCAGACATGTGGTATGAGAAATTTAAAGACATCAGTTGTCCTAACTGCATGTCTTTGGAGTACAGAAGGAAGTCCCAGGCAGATGGGGGGAGAGCATGCAAACCGAACACCCAGATCCGGGACTGAGAGTCAAGCCCACAGCACTGGAGGCGTGAGGCTGCAGTGAATCAAACGCAGGCTTAGTTTCAATAGATGATAACAGCACAACACAGATCTGTGCTACCTGCCTGTAACTGGAAATGATTACTGTAAATTTCTAAATAACAGTGAGAACAATCTAGCTATTGTAATATTACAGTCTCAGACTGTTCAGCAGACAGAATACCACTAAGGAATGGCAGCTGGTCAGAGTTAATGTGTCATGTTGTGTAGTTGGTCAGCACTCCTAACTCCTGTCGTTAATCATCCCATGCAAATTTGAATGCAACTTCCCCCATTTTCTCTTTGAAAACTGTGTCGAAATGTGCAGCTTGAGTGTTGGTGAGAAAATTCCTCCAGTCTCCGGAAATTCCTGGTAGAAGACAGAAATTTCATTCCATGCACCTCTGTCCCATGCAGCAACTGTAGCACAAGAATTAAACTGTGTTCATTGGAAGGCATGTGAGTATAAACCCTTGAAATTTCTTTCACACTCTTTCTCATATTTCATCCATTCAAAATTCTGTATAACTTGAGGATGAAATTCATATATTCAGAAGTGGCATGGTGACTCACACCTCCAGGGTTGGTGGGTCAAATCCTCTAGTCATTCTTCCTAAAATCCAAAAGCGTGGGGTGTCTAAATTGCCCATAGCATGTTTCCTGGGATACAGTCAAGGTTCACTGTGACCCTCTACCAGTGCTTTTCAAAAGTGCTTTTGAAAGATTAATATCTAATATATTTTAACAGTAACCATACAAATCATGCAACACAAAATCATCCTGCCATCTTCCCACTGCTAGTCCAGGGGGGTGTTCCGCGAAGCAGGATTAAGGGAAAGTTTGACATATTTCGACAAGTCTGGCTCATTTAAGTGGGAGTTCCGTTCCATCAACGTGTCTTAAATGAATCCCAGCTGAGTTACCATGGTAACTTAGGCGTGTGAACAAGTCTGCTCCGGCTCAGGTTAACTGTCTTGCTTAGTTAAGCGTTGTCTCAAGGAACGTCCGACATGTGGGAACAGATTCCCAAAGGATCATTCCGTTGAGCGAAATTCCGCTCTCTCACTACTCATGTCATGTAATAAATATAATAAAGCTTATAAAATCCAGCATTCCAATTAATTCCAAAATAATTAAAATAAAAACGTGTCCATATTACAAAGGTCAAATATGAAATGCAATGACTGAAATTGAAAAAAAAATCTGTTAAAATAATATAAACAGGAAGATATTTTTATATCCCCGCCTCGTGCCCATAGTTTCCGGGATAGGCTGCGGACTCCCCGCGACCCACTGGGGTAAGCGGTTTGGACAATGGATGGATGGATGGATGGATATTTTTATATTTTGTTTAGTCACAGTCTACTTTGAAAGTTTATCAGTAAAAAGCAAAGACAAGATACGGTTATTTGTGCAGAACATTTCACGCAGATGCAACTGAAAGTATTTTACAGAGATCAAATAATACAGAATAACATTATACAGTAAGAATGACACATGAACTCAACCCAGAAGGATCCCCATTGGCTATGGTGATCAAACCAGGAACTTTCGCAGTGTAAAGCGACAGCATAAAGCACTGAACCACCGTGCTAGGCACTCGTAACATTTACATAACTTACGCATTTAGTCTGTCTGCAATTCATTGCCAAGCCAGCTCCCTGGCTGTATTTATGGCCACAGTATTGCATTTTTAGTGATTACATCTTTGTTTTCTTCATACAGCTCCCTCAGCAGCGTTTGTTCTGCGGCGGAAAAACAACACCGCTCTCGTTTTACACGCTTTCCGACCCATTTGATCGATCCATCGTTCATCCATTCATTTGAGCTTTTAAATATCGCAGGTGTGCGCACAAAGTGAGAGTATGCAAGTCTGTCTTGTATGAGCCTTGATTAGTTAAAGCTTAACTACGTTAGTGGAATGACATGAGGCTAAGTTTAGAGATGGCGCTAGTTTGAGTCAGACTTTTTCAGGAAAGTCTGGCTTTCTTTAGCTACGTTCATGGAATACTCCCCTTGTTTCCTTGTCATTCCTTGTAGTTAGTTGTTGGTTTTCCCATTTTGCTTTTTGACCCCTAGTGGTCCTTTCCTTTGTAGTTTTACCCAGTGTTTTCATTTCTGTAATAAACCCCCCTGTGTCTCAGAGCCGCCAGTGGATCATCACCTTCTTTTTCTGCCTGCACCATATGCCTCGCTTCCGTAACAAACAAACTGAGATGTTGCCACGCTGACACAGATCTAGCAATGTTGGTCCTACCTTTCCTCAAAAACTCGGATTTCTTCTGGTCCATGAACTCCTTTGGCACCATAGAATAGTTTGACATGATGTTTTGCTTCATGTTCGGAAACTTGCAGTGATCCGCAATCTTCCCAATGACTTCCTGGCTCAGGGATTTCCCTAAGAAACTGGATATCTTGGAGAGGGACTTCTGCAGGTCCTGTGTTGAACAGCAAAAAGCAAAGGCTATAAGAAATATTTAAAATCAGAAGAACTGCATTTAATCTAATGGACATATTCCACCTATGGATGGGATCTTACTATGAACTACTTATATACATAAATACATCCAATTCCATAAATATTAGAACAATGGCAGTTTTCATAAATTTGGTTTCATACACCATCACAATGGATTTGAAATTACACAATCAACATGTGCTTGAAGTTTAAACTTTCAGGTTTAATTCAAGAGGTTTACATTCATTTAATTTCAAATCCAAATACTTATGACTCTAACTGTACATAACATAATGTACATTTTGTATGATACTATTTTGAAAATCATCACTTTTTCACTATTTAAACTGAAATATTACTGAGATTCACTTTGCCATATTGTACAATCAAACTTTACTATATCAAGCAAATTTTATACCATCTATCCATCCATCCATTTTCTGTAACCACTTGTCCTTTTCAGCGTCAAAAGAGGTCCGGAGCCTATCCTGGCAACTTTGGGCACAAGGCAGGGAACAACCCAGGATGGGGCGCCAACCCATCGCAGAGCACACTCACACACACACCATTCACACACACATCATTCACTCACACACCATTCACTCACACACAATTCACTCACACACCATTCACTCACACACAATTCACTCACACGCCATTCACACTCAAATGAGCATGTTTTTGGACTGTGGGAGGAAACCAGGGTAGGGTTAGGAAACTGTAAGGAAACCCAGAAATGACAGAGAGAGAGAATGTGGCTAAATCTTTTCCTAAATTTCAGCATGTTACATAAAAAATTATATAAATAAGAAAAACATGTTTTTCTATTACAGCTTACCAGTAACATTTCCTCATATGAGATGTACATGGTCTGGTCATGGGCCGGTGCAGACATCCATCCCTTCACATGATCAAACCAGGAGCCAAATAATACTGTGAAAGAATGAAAAATTCAAGTAATTAACATTCATAAACAGCACAATAATTCTTATGATTTTTGTTAAATTGTGGGCATATTTAAATA
This sequence comes from Mormyrops attenuatus, assembly GCA_026777985.1. NCBI lineage: Eukaryota > Metazoa > Chordata > Actinopteri > Osteoglossiformes > Mormyridae > Mormyrops > Mormyrops attenuatus. The sequence continues at coordinate 29,621,276 of JAODKC010000095.1, read as the reverse complement.
TTAAAACATGATGTGGCTACAATCCGCTTTTGTGATGAGTTTGCTTGAAATATAGCTCATGCAGTACCTTTTCCATCCAAGAACTTTGACATAAACTCATCTGTTGTCCCTGGATTTACCAAGTAAGATGCCATCCCATAATAGTGGAAAGAAGACGTGAAAACATCTTTTGGGTTCCGAGTAACATAAATCACCTGTGGGTCATTTCAGATTATTCCAATATTATTCTTATACATATAATAATTTACTAAAAGTCATACACAAATAACAGAAGTGTCAATTGCTATATATTTCGATGGCAAATACTTACAAAGAACAACGCAAAGAATGTTTTCACCAGTAATTATACGCATATATATATATATATATACATACACACACACACACACACACGTACAAGTATTGTCAGAAATACCATGTTCAGCATAGATTCACTTCTGTTGTCACACCTCGCAGGTGTCATTATGAAATGAGCTGCGTGCAGCTTTTACGGTCTGACCCATCAGCGCTGCGAGACTCGTAAACCATACGAACCTTACTCTCTCCTCAGCAGTCTTACCTTGGGCTTCACTTTGAAGAAAGACCCCGGCATCATGGAGTAATGAAGGTGCGTGGCAAAATAGCGAGGAGAGGGCCTCTGCTCCAGGTTCAACAGGATTGCACGGTGCTCCTCCAGCCAGGGCACTCGGTCCCAGTTGGGAATGCTGAGTACAGGCTGCATATCTCCCTCGCTTATGATCAAGGGAACGATCTCCTGCATCCAAGTAGTGCCTTCACATTGACCATGGTGGGCAATGGGGGTTTGAAGCAGTAGACATATTAGTGAAAGCAGCAGCTGTTTTCATCGGCGGTGGGCGCAATGCATTGCCACTAAATCGAGGGAGTTTCTGACTTGCGCAATTAAAATTCAGCTCACACACACAGCGTCCAAAGTCACTATCACCAGACTCTCTCTGAACAAACATAACAAGAACAGTATTTTAAAACTATTACAAATAACCAGTGTATGTGAACATACTTGGCCAAAAAAACCTGAATCTGATTCTAAACTATAGCTTGTATGTCAATTAAAGTAAAGCTTTATTGTTATTTCAGCCACATACACCACACGAAGTAACATCTTTAAACTATTTCAATAAAACACACAAAGGAAAACATTTAGGCTACAGAAATTAAGACATTGATTCCAGCTATTTTCAAACCCAAGGCAACGGATATGTTCATTTGCACATTCATCGGTATTCAAAAGAACAGCGATTCTCAACCCACGGGATGCGACCCAAATTTAGGTCGCGGCAAGTTCTGAAGGGGTCGCGAGGTAGAGTTGGGAAGGTAAGCATTTTAAAACCAGCACCCACGATCAGATTCCCCAGCCCTAATCCTATCATTAATCTATATTAACGGATCTTGGGTCTACAAATGGACGCTTAGCGCAAAACCAGTGAATGCTCAACCAATCCAAGAAGCCAAACCATAGATGCTTCATGTAAAATTCAGTGGCATCAGGTTTGTGCGATAGGCCTTGGCTGGGGACATTTTAAAACGCTTAATTTGACTTGATGCACAGTGTGCTTTATCGTAGCGTAAATTTAAACCTGTACAACATACAGGGTCGCGACTGGGCTGGCACGGTAAAAATTGGGTCGCAGTGCAAAAAAGATTGAGAAACACCGCAGTAGATGGTCCAATTGAAAGGTTCAGTTAACACTTTTAATTGGAAGTCATAACTTAACGCTAAACGCTTCCATATCCATTGGCAGCTTTCTGATTTTTCATATTTACGTGTCAAGGCAAAGTGTCACAAATGGTTAGCAGAGTATTGTCACCACCCCAAGGAAGAGGATGCGAGGCTTTGTGTATAGTTTACCCTCCTAAAATATGTGCGCTGCAGAACTGGTTATTCTAAACTGATCTCAAGGTGTCTGTGTGTTTGTCCTGTAATGGACTGGTATCTCGTCAAGGGTCCCCCCCCCACCACGGGCCCCGTGCTGTACTGACTATAGGCAGTAATGGAAGAATACTTCACGCCGTTTTGAGCGCTGCGTGTCAGTGCGAATGACGTGGAGTCGAGATAACTTACCTGACCTGGGATAAGTTGCGATTATGATGTCGTCCGGGCGAAAGGCGAATCCTTCCATATACTGGAGGGACTCTGGTGGGCTGTGGTATTTGGGGACGTAGATGCCTCTGTACTCCGAATAGAGCTCCGCTTCAGTCATGTCTACTGTTTAGCGATCTGGTCCTAATAATTATGCAGAGATTCGGCGATCGTCCTCAACCTCTAGCGAAGAACACAGTCTGAGGAAAACTTTACCCGATTTGCCTGTCTCGACAAAGGTTATTATCTCGGCTCTTATCTTTAATTTCTGTACAGAGTAACTCCCAACCCTAAGTGACTCCAGTTGCTTCCAAGGGGACGCTTTGTATGGTTAATACTTCCGATATCCGATGTTAAAACGTCTCTGCTGCTGCCGGACTAGTCTTACTCGCTCTCCATATGTCTAATTATGATTGTCACACCCCGAGGGGCGGGGCAGCATGGCGGGAGAACATCGGCGGCTCCCAATTAACCCCTCTATTTAAAGCAGA
>JAODKC010000095.1:29575545-29582654 GCA_026777985.1 Mormyrops attenuatus | reverse complement strand
TACCGTAAATCCGACAAATAATCCGACTAATCATGAAATCCAATTCTAGCCCGGTTAATTGCCATTGTTAGCAATATTAGTTGATAACACATTACGCGCGGTGCTTTACGTATAAAACTGTGTAGCTATATATATATATATATATATATATGATAGATTAGATAGATATAGATATATATCCCTTTCTGATTGTATTCCTTTTCCGCACATTACTACTATTTCTACTATTACAGCTACATGTCTCAATTATGCCTCATTGAAAAGCATAAAAAGAGTATAAATAGTAATAAGTCTATTTTTTTCAAGGTCATCTCTCCAGTTACAACTTCTTGTTATTAAAAACCCAGTGAAAAGGCTTAAAATAAGAAGTCTTTTTATAATGATACATACACTATATTGCCAAAAATATTGGAACACCTGCTATTACACACACATGAACTTTAATGACATCCCATTCTTAATACATAGACTTTAATATGGAGTTGGCCCACCCTTTGCAGCTATAACAGCTTCAACTCTTCTGGGAAGGCTGTCCACAAGGTTTAGGAGTGCGTTTATGGGGATTTTTGACCATTCTTCCAGGAGAGCATTTATGAGGTCAGGCACTGATGTTGGACGAGAAGGCCTGGTTCGTAGTCTCTGCTCTAATTCTAGTTCTATCAGGTTGAGGCCAGTCAAGTTCCTCCACATAAGACTCACTCATCCATGTCCTTATGGACCTTGCTTTGTGTACTGGTGTACAGTCATGTTGGAACAGGAAGGGGCTATCCCCAAACTGTTCCCACAAAGTTGGGAGCATAAAGTTGTCCAAAATGTCTTAAAATGCCATACGAAGTTTGGAGGTCTGTAGCTATTGACCCTGCAGACAGTTGGCGACTTCTGCACACTGTGCGCCTCAGCATGCGTTATCCCCGCTCTATGATTTCACGTGGCCTACCACTTTGTGGCTGAGTTGCTATTGTTCCCAATTGCTTCCACTTTGTTATAATACCACTAACAGTTGACCGTGGAATATTTAGTAGGAGATTTCACAAATGGGCTTATTGTACAGGTGGCATCCTATCACGGTATCACATTTGAATTCACTGAGCTCCTGAGAGCGACCTGTTCTTTCACAAAAGTTTGTAGAAGCAGTCTGCATGCCTAGGTGCTTAATTTTATACACCAGTGGCTATGGAAGTGATTGGAACACCTGAATTCAATGGTTTGGAAGGGTGTGCCAATACTTTCAGCAAAATATTGTATGTATGCGTGCTACTTGTGTATAAAACATTGACCTGTTACTTGGTCTTCCTCATGTGATAAGCACCCCAAAAATGTACAATGTTTTTTTCTATTCATGTTTTCAAGCCGCAAAACAGACATGTGGGGAGAGATAGCATTTTTTTAATTGGGAAGAAAGAACTCTTCACCTGCTTTCAAACAAAATAAAATATTCAAAGGGGTGTGGGAATTTTGAGGCTCCAAACTTACAAAAAATTGCTGAAACTACACACTAATTTCACTATGTTAATTTGGTGATTTTATATAAATAGATTAAAGTGTACCTAACTGGTGTAAAGTGTTTTTGGGGACTTTCAAGAGAATTTCTCCTTTGACTTGCAAGATGAAGTCCAAGCAAACCATTGGTCAAATTTGCAGGCTGCTTTACACCAGATTAGATAAATATTGCTCTGGTCACATAGGTGTGGAATGACCCAAAAATAGTATATAATGTTATTTACATTTTCTCAGCAGTGTGGCTTTGTGAGTTTTTGATTTAACCTTGCATCTAATGCATAATCCTTTTACAGAGTAGCCTGCAGTGAAACTGCACCCTGATATGAATATTCTTTGGTGGTTGGTTTCTTTTAAGAAAATGTTCCTGAAAGTCTGCATTCATGTTTCAGGTACACAGCAGAATGACACAAAAAGGCAGCATTTGTTGGAGAGGCTATTGGATGCAGTGAAACAGGTGAGAACCAGTGAAGGTCTGGTTAACTGTATGACTAATGGCCTGACTCTGCGCAGTAGCTTATATAGTAATATCTGACTAACCACCTAGTAGCATATTGTAATACCTGGCTAACCATTTGGTAGCTAATTAGGCCTGTCACGATAACTATTGTGTTGGATGATGTATTGTCCCAGAAATGATTGTGATGAATGATATTATTATTTTAAGATAATTTTATGCCACTGATATATTGATAATATAGCATAATAATGCTAGTACACCCTTTCAAAGAGCAATGAATATTCAGACATTGCAATTGGAATTAAAAAAAAATCCAAAAAAAATGTAAATATCCAAAACAAATAAAATCGCACAACCAAAAAAAAACGGAGATGGAATTGGACTCTCTGGTAACAAAATTTGCTTTATATATTAAACATTTGGCACAGGGGTATAGAAGTCATTTGTTCCATTACAGGCAATATACTGCCAACCCAGTTTTGCAAAAGCTCTGCTCAGTGGTGCAAACAACCCTTGATCGTTTATTGGCCAGGGGAAAAGTAACAGGAAGTCAGAAAGAAGTCAGACCAAAGATTGCATTTGAATAGCTTTTCTACCTTTTATGCTCAGAATGATAACCGGAATGAAGAGCGGATTTGAAAAACGGTTTATTGAGAAAGTCCGGAAATACCAGCATTTATGATTCATCGCTACAGGATTATAAAGACTCCCAGATGGCTACAAACTTACACAAAATATGTTTGTACTGCAACACCATATACCTCTATGTGTCTTTGTGTCAGTGTCACTATCATCTTGATTTATTAATTTATGTTATGTATTTTTTTATTTTCATATGAAATCGAGTTTAGTTTTAGGTGTGGCTTTTAGTTTTTCTTTTAAAGATGTAAATCTATTTAGTTATGTATTTTACTTTAGCTGTTACATCTAGGGGTAGACAGAAAGTTGTAGGACTTTTCTGGCTACTACAAAATGTTGCGATGTGATGGTCGTTTGCTGTTTCTATGCTACTAGTTCATTGCACTAGAGGGGCCAAAGACAAACAAATCATTACTTTAGCTAAGCAGTATTTAAAAATGGAAAAAGGCAGTATTTTTTATTCTATGTCAGTTGGTTTCGGAACCAATATTTATAGTTGTTTAGTTTATTTTTGTATCTTATTTTATTTCAGTTTATGGAAATGATTTCATTAACAATTATAACCCAGCCTTGCGTACTTTAACTACATAGTGCATAGCTAGCAGTTAATTTTAGTAAAATTCTTATTTATTTTGATGCCATCCATACCACATTTCATAAACGTGACTTTTAAGAGCCGCTTTGCCTGGTGCCTGGCACTAGAAGTATGAACATTCAGGTCTGGGGACGGCCCAGCGCTATGTTCTCAAGGCTTGCACGCTTTCACATGATGTATGAATTAGCCCTGAGCCACATTTACGCCACACAGAGCAGACGAGAGGGCAGAAGCAGCGTGACTGGCTGAAATGTTGGGCGCATTCATTCTTATGTAAACACAATTTGCTAATTTCAAGGTCAGAAAAATATAATTGAGATTATGTCCACATATCATGCGATAAGTCCATGTAACGTAACTATTGTGACAGGCCTATAGCTAATATCATATCTGACTATATTGTAATGCTCAGCTAACCTTTCGGTAGCTTATATCATAATCCCCCACTAGCTGCCTGGTAGCTTGTATCATACCAGGGTTAAGTTGTGGCTGAGGTACCACTGAGCACTGCTCCCCTGGCGCTGAATTGGCTGCCCCCTGCTATGTCACATTGTCAAATATGGGTTAGTTAAATGCAGAGAATACATTTCGCTGTTGTGTGCTGTGGTGTGTCAACAGTGACAATTAATCACTAAATTCTAACATGTCTGAACATGCTTTTTCAGTGTCAGATCCGCTTTGGGGGGAGAAAGGAGATAGCGTCAGACTCAGACAGCAGGTAAGAGGAGCTCAGGACCATCACAGCCACTTTACACCATAAATCACAGCTTCCTCGCTTTTAGTTTGCTTTCCTTAAAACAACCTTTATAAATGAAACACTTACTTTGTTTTGTGCCATTACGCTCCATGTTGTGACGCTCATGGGCCCCCTGTGTATGATGGCTCTGCGTGTTGTGAAGCTCATGGGCCCCCTGTGTATGATGGCTCTGCGTGTTGTGAAGCTCATGGGCCCCCTGTGTATGATGGCTCTGCGTGTTGTGACGCTCATGGGCCCCCTGTGTATGATGGCTCTGCGTGTTGTGAAGCTCATGGGCTCCGCGTGTATGATGGCTCTGCGTGTTGTGACGCTCATGGGCCCTGTGTATGATGGCTCTCCATGTTCCTGCAGGGTGATCTGCTTATGCGCCCAGTTTGAGGCCGTCCTCCAGCATGGGCTGCGGAAGGGCCGGGGGCTGGCGCTCACAGCAGCCGCCATCAAGCAGGCGGCCGGCTTCACCAGCAAAACGGAAGGAGGTATGGTGTGGTGTGGTGTGGTGTGGTGTGGTGTGGCGGGGCGGGGTGGGGTGGGGCTTTCCCACCAGTCCTTATCACACTGGAAAAACGTGAACAGGTTGATATGTGCAGGCTGAGATAAGCTGAGAATAACAGCCCTTATAACGTTCATCTGTGGGGGAAAAGAGAAATATGCAACAGGAAGGTCAGGGAGGAAAAGCAGGTGGTCCTGCTTCTGAAACCAGAAATCTTATGTAAGTAACAGTTCCAAAATGTGAAAAAGGGAAACATTCTGTTTTCTGAGGTTAGACAAACACCTGCTGTGGTTAGTAGTCATTTATACCCAGAAAAAGATGCACGCAAGCAAACACAAAACAGTATGGGGTGAACTTTGAATTGGCACCGAAATTACTACAGATACCAGGAGGAGTAGGAGGATGTTATTTAAGGGAGCTTAATTGATCATATTGAAAGTGTGTGTATTTGTGTGATTCACATGGTGTATCCCCTTGGCTTACTCTTGTTATGACTGTTAGAATTATGTCTTGCTACATTAAAAAATTCTCTGTAACAAGTGTGTAACTAGACACAGTCCAGTCCTGTCACCAAGCAATGACAGTTGCTTTTATTAAATTTAAGGATCAAATGGCTCATTGTACTAGTTCAACTAAAGCATTTAATTTGTCATCACTGAACTTCAGTGTAGAGAAGTGTACCTCACCGAGCGTCAGTCGAAAAAAGGTAGGTGTATTTTTCTGAAGAGACAGCCCTTTCTACCATGAAAATGGAGCTCATTCTTCCACAACAGGGTCAGTGGTGAAGAGTCAGCAATATCTGAGCAGGCCTTTGAGTCTACAGTAGGGTTCCCCAATTCTCATCCTGGAGGGTCAGAATCCAACACAGTTTACCGATTTCTCTGCTCAGAATCACCCACTAAACTTGGTAATTAGCTGCTTAAGGTGTGTTTGAGGAGGGAAATCTGCAAACTGTGCTGGATTCCGGGCCACTACGCTCTGTGCAGAATTAGGCAAATACTACTCCTGGAGATATTTTAAAGCAAAAGTTGGGCAGAAATGAATTGAATTCAGAGATTTTCTTATGCGCCAAGTAAATTTTTTAGAGAGAGAATGTTGCATTTAACACTCTTCACCATCAACAGAAATAATAATAAGAAACAATATTTGTTATTCAGTATATATAAAGAATAACATATCCTGTCCTATATTAGCTGAGCCAGCTAGGACCACCTCCCAGACCCTGCTCTGAGAAGGGTACTACTTGCTACCTTGGTAAATCTCACACTTTGGTAAGACCCAGTAGTTCTCAATGGGGTTGAGTCAGGCGATGAAGGGGGGCGGGTCATGATTCAATCACGTTTAAAGCCTTTCTAGGCTAATCTATGAAATACTTTGATGCATGGGCAGGGGCATTGTCCTGCAGGAATATCATAACCTTCTAGTAAGGTGCTGACTTCTTCTTGTACCAGTGTTTGAAGAAGGTATCTTCTAGAAATTGGCAGTAGACCTTGTTAATTTTTACACTATCTGCAAGTCAGAAAGGTCTGACGAGTTCATCACTGATAATTGCAGCCCACGTCATCTCTCCTCCACCACTTTGTTGGTGCCTGAAGATCTAAATCCACTAACCCATCCATCTGCTCCAGTAAGAGTCACTTTCATCTCATCTGTCCCCAAACCCTTTGTACCATCAGTCTTGAGACGTGTCCGTGCCCATTCTTCATGTTATACCTTGCATGCATTATTGAGTGTAGGTCATGTTTCAGCGTTTATGACCTTAGAAATGTCACGCAGCACACTGCACCTAGTACTTCCAGAGATTCTGTTCAGATTGCAGTTTTGAAAAATGATGGCATTTGATGCTCAAGAGTTTCTGGAAGTCTCCCCTTTAATTATGACACAGAACTTTGGCAAGTTATGTGTCATCTTCTCTCTACATGCTTTCTTAGTCCTCTTTGGCTTTTGGCAACAAAACACTTGATTGTACAGTGATCACGTTTCAAAAGTCTGGCAGTTTCGATCGTTTTGCATCCCTCTGACTGGCACTTCACTATTTTGTGTTTTTCCTACTCTCTGTAAGGTCTGCTTTGGCCCATTTTAATAGTAATAATAATTTGCTTAATTCTGCACAGGAAAATATCTGTGCTTTCCTGTTGTTATTCAAACGGAAGGTACTCAGACCAAATACTGAACATTTTGTTGTTTTTAAACAGTTGATTCTTAATTAGACATTCATCTGGACTGACAGTATTGGTCGGATGAGAAGATACAAATAAAATACACACTTGCCTAATAATTCTGCACACAGTGTAGGACTGGAATTGGGGAACCCTGGACTACAGCGAGGGTGTAGCTTTGGGTATGTAGGGACTGACCCTACCAATATCGTGGGAGTACTGTGCGTGTTTAAGGGGTTTGTGGTTGGTTTGGTTCTTACCAATGTTGTAACCAGACTTACGCCCTTGGTCTACAGGACTATACTTGTGGTTTCATTAGAGGTGTTAGAGAGATGGTAATGCAGACAGCAATAGATGATCAGTGGAAGCTGACGAGGGGCCATGCGTGCTTTTCGGCCATCCGTTCCAGTAGAGATGACCTCAGCCGGATTATCTGTGGCTGTGTTCTGCGAAGGCCGGAGACCAGATGGGCAGAGAGATGGCGAATGGTTGGATGGCGCCTTCTCACCCAA
>JAODKC010000095.1:29538045-29570545 GCA_026777985.1 Mormyrops attenuatus | reverse complement strand
AGGAACAGTTCAAAATGGTATTGTCACTGAATTCTGGGTATAATAAACATAAGCAAATCAACAGGCAAGTAAGTAATTAAATAAGCATGTAAACCAGGGTTCTCAAACTGCAGTCCCGGAGGGCCGGAGCCCTGTGTAGCTTAGTTCTTTCCTTGTTCCAACAGAAATGATTCAACTCAAGAGCTGTGTGGTAATTAGATAAGTAGTTGAATCAGGTGTTTTTAATGAGGGTAAACCAAAAACTGTGCAGGGCTCCAGCCCGCCAGGACTGGATTTTGAGACCCCTTATGTAAACTAACATTAATAAATGAGACCGACTTCCTCCAGCATGGTGTTCATGACTGAGTGTACTTTTTGTGCCGCAAGAGAATTTAAAGAGCGATGCCGGATATCTCCTTGTGTGAACACTGCCCTTGGACTTCTCTCCAGACTCTGGTCTGAGGAAGGAACGGCGCAAGAAGAAGAAGATCACGAACATCATCTCCTTCGATGACGGGGATGATGCCGGGGCAGAGGATGAGGACGAGGGTGCGAGCCTGAGGAAGAGCGGAGGGGGACACCACAGCTCTGAGGAATGCCTAGGGCCCCGAGACTTGTCCCCGGCGCAGAACGGGGGCCCCGAGGGCGGAGAGCTTGGGGAGAGCTGGGACAGCCACAGCCACAATGGGGTGCTGTCCCACACTAAGGGCGGGGATAACGACGAGGAGGACGAGGAGCTGGATGGCAAGATGAGGGCGGAGCCTGAGGAGGACCCTGGGGCCGCGGAGCAGTGAGTCTGCGGGGACGGAACGGGCACTGAAAAGCGTCTGAGATACACTGGTGTCTGTGAAGCGTGGGGCATGTTTTTCAAGGCTGTGCACTGTGACAGATGTTACGCTAAAGGCCGGCATCGACATATCCTGGCTGCTGACGTTATATAATCATACTGAAATCATTTCAATTATATAAGAATCGGATACCTGTATGTCAAATAGAGCTTGATAATTCAATTGACTCACAGCTAAACGATTTTTAGTAAACAGTCTGGATTTTCTAGCCAGTTTTGGAGTGAAAGAATCCATCATTTGTCACATACAGGATTATATATATTTGAAATTCTTGGCTGTCCAGGAAATAAGTATAAAGAGACACTACATCTGATATTAAACACTGAATGAATAAAATCTTAAATATCCTTACTGTGCACTTGGCAGTAAGGTGACGTGGTAGTCTGTATCACTGGTTGCCAGCATGCCAACCACAGTTAGCCCCTCGAGCCAATCACAATAGCTTGCATAACACCTATTCGAAATTCTACGATCTCCACCACCCCATCGCAAGTTTTCACAGTTTATATATTGTCATATTACACAAGTCACTCTCCGGATTTTTACATGTGTAAGCTGTGCATGTATGTGTTAAGAAGGCTGTTGGAACATTGGAAATGCATAGGTCATTGTCCTCATTAAGGATTAAGTTAGGATCAGCACTGACATGGAGATGCTGTATCTCTGTAATTTTTTTCAGGATTGTGGTAGGAAGCCTGTCCAGTGTGTCCACCTGGAGCCCCCTGCAGGTGATCGATGGCATTGACAGCTCAGACATCCTCATTCCTGTGGCCTCCATGGACACCAGCCCTCAGCCAGGTAAATTTACACCCCCAACTAATGAAGAGCAGTCCCACCCGAGGGGGTAGTCACTGTTGGCAGTTTCTAGGAAACCTCGATTCCCTGTTATGTGCCAGAGAATGTGTGCGAGTTCTCAGCTCCTGTGACGTTACGTTGTTTTCAGAAAGCGCCCTGGAGCCTTTGCCTTTTGGTGGGGAGATCGTCAGCAGCGCCACTGTGGCGGATGTCACGCCGACCAGATCCCAGCTACAGTTCAAGTATGTGAGCCTTTCTGTTAATTCTGTACGAAGGGGGAGGGGGTGAACACGGGGGGTGTTTGGGAGTGATTCGAGTGGTGAATGTGTCTCTCTCTCACCTCTCCCCCAGTATGGAGCCCAGCCCTCCTACCCAGAATCCTCCTCTCAGCGACATTCTCCCCACCCCCGGCCTGCCGGAGTCCATGACAGTGGGTATGTGATTCTCGCTTTCACTGAAGCCACCAGCTTCATAAAAGCTTTGGCTGTACTTTTGGGCCCCCGGGGGCCTGATCATCCTGCTTATGTCTGGCTCACCCGGTTCTTCAGTCTGAGTGTTGGTTCTTGTGTCTTAAGAAGAATTAATGATGTTTTCTGTTAGCAGAGGAGGATTTCTAGTGATAAAAAATATTAAACAAAGGCTTTGATGGAAGACTTTCTTTGTTCTGCAGTTCTGTCATGTCAGTCTGCCTTTCCCTTTGATACCAGTGGGGGCAGCAGTGTACCATGGTGAAAACCTGACGGGGCAGATGGTGTGAGTTGGACGCGGTCCCCCTGGCATGCGGGTGTGTGCCGCCCAGCCCCGCCCTGCTCAGCCTGAGCAGCCTGCCACCTGCGTGAAGCTGATCTTCCTTTTTGACCCCCTGTTGAAGGGCATGGGGAGAGCGAGAAGAACTAAAATAAACAAGCAAGAAAAAGGCAAATGTAAATCTGCAGCTACATCAGCAACGGGTGTAGGAAAATGGAAATCGCCGCATGATTTTGGTAGATCGTGTGAAAGTGATGCTGATTTTTTTTTAAAAGGGATCTGAAATGCTGTCTCATTCTTCCTGTCAAACTTGCAGACCATAGATGTGCTTTGTCCAGTAGCTTTGCTGTACCTGTGGCTGTGGACATGGTCTGGTGTGATTCTGTAATATGTTTGATCATACATGAGCGACACACGTCATATGTGATACATTCACTTAAAACGGGACTCTCTTGTTTGTTGTGTTTAATGTGTGTCACTGGCCTCTGTTCAGACATACAGCAGAATTGTAGCGATGGTCAGTGTCTTGCTGTGCTTATTGACTTGATGACCCTGCGATCTTTGGGTTTGCCCCCCCCCCCCCATCCCGAAGGCTTTACAGACTGCCCTCAGCATCCATGGTGTGTCCCTCCTGCTGACAGCCTCTCCCTGCTTTCAGCAATTATTCTTTTTTTTATATAACCCTCAACTGGTGGGAAAAAGACCCCCCCGCCCCACGCCAGTATCCTGTGATGTTCGTATTGTTGGGTCCCCGCTCATTTGCGCACTCATTCCTTCCCCAACTTGTGAGAAAGGTTCCTCAGATAAGTTGCAAACTGGTTTAATCACAGTTAGATTTGCAAAACATTATTAAATAAGTGTGAATCTCCTGTGAAACAATTTGTGAACTTCTGTCATTGCTGCCTTATCCAGCAGATGGCACTGTCGGTTCACGGACCTGGAGCCTGTGCCGTGATGGACAGGGTAAAGCAGAATGTAAAACTGAAACGGTCTCAAAAATGAAATCCCCGCGTTATGAGCGTCTAGTCCCAGGTTCTCCTGCAGGATGTTAGTCTTCGTCCTCCGAGAGCCCTAAAAACCTTACACCTGCCAGTAAGCCCTGGCCGTCCTGTGCCACTCCTGTCATCCTCTTCCTGCGTGCCTTGCAAGAGGACATCCGTGATGAAGGAGGAGGTGCTGTATTGGTTGCTTATGAACCTGTAAACCTTTAGCCTTTGTCATATTTTTTTATATTAGATATAAAAGTAGCAAGGCAGTCAGTACGCCCTGGCCTTCAGCTAAGGTGCGTACAGTACCCCTTGCTCCCTTTGTTAGAATGAGACTCTGCAGTGTAACTCTGTGTTACAGTCAGTGGTGTCCAGGTTCAGGATGGTGCTGACCTGACTGTGGGGCGTGGGCCGCTTCTCTTCGTTTCCTTCACGTTGCTGTGATTCAGGCCGCCCCGTGGGCTTGCTGCTGACGTCATGTGACCCATTCGGGGGGTGGTGGCAGGTGGGGTGAGGATGGTTATCGGAAAACCTGCTTTGATTCCAGCATAAGCGCAATCTCTGAGATAGGGGAGGGGCCCCGTGTTATAAATCGTCCTGGGCACTGCACTCCTTCTCCGCATGAGCGCCCTCTGGAGGGGGCAGGGAGGGGGGTCATATGTCGGACTCCTCATGCGAATCATCCATGCTGGCCTCTCGTTCCGGCTGAGATTACATCACTGACACCAAGGTCCGAATTGCGAAACTGGCAGCATGACGCTTGTAATTATAAAATCTGAAATAAACTTGTAGAGAGATCTCATTTTTGAAGTGCTTTGTTTGCTGGGATTTTCTGCTTGATAAATATAAGCTTTGTGTTATTTAATTGAGCGGTGAGCTATGGGTGAAAGAGCACCGCTGGCCGACTTGTGCTTTCTTATGCTGCATGTGGGTTTGTGTGAATGGGCCCGAGTGAGATGGAGGCACTGGGGCAGAGTGATCTTGACAGGGATCCCCATGCCTCTCTTCGTCCGGAAGCTTCTGTGAGTCGGGTGAGGCATTCGGTGTCCCCTGGAGGCCTTCCCTGCTCTCCCGCTGAGCCTAATTTGGTGACTTAGCAGGGTAGAGGGAGTGGAGGACCATCGTTACCAGCCAGACTCCCAGTAAAGCCACTGGGGGGACATGAGGGGAGGGGCCACCTTCTCTTCCAGAAATGTGGATCAGCATCAGGCACCAGCCAGAAGTCCCTGAGTGGTGTTTCCTCATCATGTCCCAGTTTGACCCACTAGATTTTCTGGTTGTCTGGTTCCACTTCAGATGTGTGAGATGTATTATTCATGCTGGTTGCTTCGATGCTTGTTTACAGTGTTTTATTAGGTAGATAGACACTTCATTAATCCCAATGGAAACTGCAGATCTACAGTAGCACAATACACACATTTAGACGGTAAAAAAGACATTTAGACAAGTAACCAAATTAGGTTTTGGTGTCCAGCTGTGTCAAAACCAGCTCATCCTGATTTTTATATATGAGATTTTCTATTCATATTACGGTCTTATCCATGGCAAGCCAATGGACTTCAAACTGCATGGTCATCTGGGAGCTATTGAGTATAATTGCACTTTGCCTTAAGCCATTTGCCTTTATCGTTTGGAGTCGTTATATGTTCTGATTCTGTTGCTCCCCTGTACATTAGTGTTACCGATTGTGTATGTTACCTCGTCTGCTAAGACTGCAAGATTGCTTGTTTGTTGGATGTCTTTAAATCCCCAAGGATCACAGAGAAGTTTTGGAGGACTTCAGGATTATATTATAATAACGGACATTTTACTATGACAGAATATTTGATATCTTTCCACCCCCGTTAACCAGCTGTTCTTGGGGAGGGCAGGGGTGATTGTCGGGTAGCATTATGACTGTTGCACCCTTTCAGACAGATGCACTTGCCACTTAGCACTGCACGAAAAATGACCGTATCGACACTTTTAGCTTCCAGTAACGGTCAGCCTCCTCCTTAACAAAATGTTGCCCTATTTGGTGTTCAGGAACATCTTGCTTTGTCTCCGCAGCTGAACTACGGCAAGCAATTGTGGCCATGATGGGCCGGAAAGATGAGCTGGAAGAGCAGAATGCGTGAGTCCTGAGACCCCTGCCTTCTTCAGCCCTTCCTGTAGGAGGCGCTCTGTCGTGACCTGCCTGTTCTGATTGCTCAGGTCCCTTCGCAGCCTTCTGGATGGTGAGATGGAGCACTCGTCTGGCCTGCGGCAGGAAGTGGACAGCCTGAAGAAGCGTCTTGCAGAGCTGGAGGAGAGGCATGCGGCCAAGGTGCAGGCCCTCGGCAGGTGGGTGTTTATCGCGCTGGGAGATAGAGAGGCCAGCTCTGGCGACCTTCTTCTGCGAAGCTGTGCTGCGAAATTCGCTTGGGCTGCCCGTAGGATACTTTACGCAAAGGTTCGCAGTTTCATTATTATTCTTAATTGTTTCCAGATGCTTTTACGCATCATTGATGCCTTAAAGCAGTGTTTCTTACCTTATGCTTAAGGACCCCCTAGACAGTCCATGTTTTTGCTCCCTCCCAGCTTCCTGCCAGATGGTTTTTGCTCCATTTTTGCTGTCAATTTTTGCAGTCCACGTTTTTTCTCCCTACCAGACAATCCATATTTTCGCTCCATTTTTACTCCCTGCCATACAGTCCCCATTTTCGGAAAAGCATGGACTGTCTGGGGGGACCCTTAATGTTTCCTATTGAAGTGATATGCAGTATGTGACCTTCTCATCTGAATTTTAGCCACCTCGTTGCTTCACTGCTGCCATTGTTTCTGTAATGCTATATTTGATTAGCAGGGGGAAATGCTTGTTTTCTTTCTGTTTGTGGAGAAAGAGGTTGGAACTGAGGCTAATGAATACTTGGAAGTACAGACATGATGTCGTAATTTTCTGTTAAGAAGTGCACCCTGCACCCTGAAGGAAGCCTGGTTGATATGCGATCTGCTTTGACCTTAAACCGAATCTTGTTCAAGGGTGATTGAATTACACCCTCTAATTCCAGCGCACTCACCTACTTTACCACCAGGGCAGCTCTGATGGCCTTGCAGTGGTACCTTCCTCCAGTGCAGCAGCGTGTTTCCCATTCCCAGAGTAGCGATAACGTCTCCTCCACATTGACTGATGCTAAGGCAGCTTCCCCCCCCCAGCTGCGTGGTTAATTACGCTGATGGTCTTAACGTCTCGCTCCCTAATCTCTTCAAGCTGACGGCAGAGAACTTGACGTATAAAAACAAATCAGGGAGAAGCAGGACAAATGGCCATGAGCGCCCGGTTACACGGTCCCCATTGGGGCAGGTGCTGTGCAGCGGGCTGTGAAAACCACCTCCCTGTTTTAACTTGTCAGGGCTGCTTTGTTTGGTGTGGCAAATAGAAGGTCAGGTGAGCATGTGTGCCCTGCATGCTTGAAGCTTTAGCGAGGCTGAACCGCGCCGGCAGTGTTAATTCGAGGTTAAATCAGTGCTTGTCAGAGTGTCTGTGCGCACTCTGAGCCTGTCCCTGTTCACCTGTCCTTCACCAGTGATGCTTTTAGACTCTTTCTGTTCTGTAGACTAGGGGTGAACATGGTCCCTGGGCATCCATAAACCTGCATAGACTTACATTGGCACCTGAAGTTATTCTGATAACATACCTCCTGGATCAGAAGCCGCATGCAGAATAATCAGGTCGTTCAGTGGATTGTTTTATCATACTCCACATAAAATGTCTACACAAACTTCTGAATTCATCTCTGGCGGGAAGGTGCTGAAGTATGAAGATCGCAGACATGGACATAACGTACTGAAATTTGTTAAAAGCCTATTACTTAACCATTAAAGTACTATGTACTGTATATGCATGAGAACAGTATCCATGCACTCAGACACACGGCGTTAGTCATCTTGCCTATTTCCTGACCTGTATGTTTTCCAAAGATGTAGCTTGACCCCTGTGAAAGTTAAAAACTGTTAAAAAATATCAATGAAAAAATACATATTTGAGTCAATTTATGTACCTGGGTATTGGTTTCTACTTAAATTTGTACAGACACTGCTTCCTTTGGCATCTTGAATTGAAATTCTGAGAAAGTGATTTGTACAGAACATGCAAATGGAATATTCATAGGATTACGCATTCTGTGACATGCAAAGTATTCATAGATAGGTGATAGTCTTCCAGTGTTTTTCGTCGGCCCTTGTACAATTCTCTTCTGTAGGCCTGATCACTTCTATTGCTCTGTTACTAATTGAAATCAAGTTCTTTATTGTACATGCTGTGACAATACAATGAAATTCTTAGCGTTTTTACATCTCAGTGGTGCAGACATACATAGAGAGACAGTAACTAGACGGTAATAAGTAGAAAAAAACACACGCCTGTAACAGTACACATGTGATATCTGTATGATAATATATATTATCAGAGTATATGATTATTATACGTTGTAAATGAATAGCTTGGTAAATAGTTGTCCCTTTGAGTCATTGATGGTGTGAACATCAGAAATATCTCCTAATGTTTTTGTTTAGCGAGGTCCCTGTTTTGAAAGGCTATTTATTTATTAAAATGTATTTGTATGTATACAGTGCTTGAAGTGGGAAAAGTAGTGTCAGTACTCCTCTTGTTCACATCGGTGTGTTTATCGGCCGCTATCAACACATTAAGTATTACATTCTGAATCATGTATGTATGATTCCGTTTACCACCTCCAACACGCAATATTAAAACAGGATCTCTGAAAGATGGTAACTTAGTGTAAGATTTCCTCGCTCCGACATTTCTGCTTGCGAGTGCACACGCACGCGTGGTTTGGGTTTCGAGTTAATGCCAAGCGAGCGAGCGTTCTGCAGATGTGAGCACACAGAGAGGATGGGTTCTCTGCTCACGAGAGAATGTAGGTGCGCGGTTGTTTGCGTGACTTTTGAGACTAATTAAACGACATTTTGCATACTACTTAGCAAAAACGTATGTGATTCTGGATGCACCCAAAGAGTCATTGAGAGGGAAGAGAGGTGAGAATATTTTACAATACCTGTATGGTATAGGAAAACAGAAACGACACCTGAAACGAACCTGTCCTCTTTTTGTACATGGAACTTCATAGTTGTCCATAGGTCCAGGATAGCTTTGAGCTACTAATGATGCATCTGTTCATTTAAGCACTTGACACTGTGATATTGTTAGTTGGCTGTGTGGCACAAGCTTCATCATTGCTCATTTGACTTCCTCTGCCGGCCCCTGCAGGATGGGCTCCCCCTTTGATTCTGGTCCCTCCCAAGGTTTCTTCCTTCTAGGGAGTTTTTCCTTGTCATCGTCACCTCTGACTTGCTCTCTGGGGCTTTGGGCGGGGATAACGTATAGCGCTTTGAGACAATGTAATGTTGTGAAAACATGCTGCACGAATAAAATTGAATTGAGCTAAATCACTTTTATTAAGGTAATTTCAGTCTCGTCAGACTCAAGGTCACCAACGGTAAGCATTGAGGGACCAGTCTAGATAAGAGGTTTGGGATAAGTTTTGTTGGAACTTAATGAAGATCTTTTGACTGATTTAGCTGTTAATACAATTCTGTCAGCCCTTCATAGATTAATATCTAAATGAGAAAATGTCCAATCATGTCAAATCGTCCTAATGCCCCCTACTTCATGTTGACAGTAGGCCGAATGAGGACGTTTATACTGAGCCCATGAGCTCCGTTCCTTCCCTGTGAGGGTGATGCGCCTTGTCCGTGCCTCCGCTTTCTCTGCCAGTCATTTATCACCGAGCTGAGTATTGTGCACAAGTCCAGGTGTTTCTGCAATGAAACCTTTTTTTCAAGTTTACTTACTATTGGTACAGGTTAAAAAAATAAAGTGGAAAAACTAGTATATGTAAGTTGGTCTGTTTATATATAGCCAATCACAGCATTTGTGACCCTCAGTGCCTTGACAGTGTAATTTTTCTCTGATTGTTACTTTATCATGCCTTATAATGCCTTATTATCCTTAAATGAATCCCTTCTCTGTGCTTTTTAAAGAGGCCGGAAGCGGCCTGTATTTACTGTTACCTATAGTGACCTTACCTATAGCTACCTGGAAGGCTAACAGTTGCTAGCAGTTGGAATCTGTCATAATGTAACTTAATTATGTACTGGGTAGAGTGGTGCTCATATTCTTCTTAGCCTCTTTATACCCGCTATTATTATCTTCCTTAATTGCCTGTTGTTGATGTGTGCAATGGGAGTTCTTTAAATGTCTCTCATATGCTCGCAGTGGATAATCAATGCTAATTACCAACAGCGCTACAAACAGTCCACTGTTGTTTTAATTAAACCCTATAAGAGACATTAACACTGCGTTAAATTAAATCCAATTAAATAAAACTGATTGGCGCTCTGGAAATGATCCCCCCGGGGCTGGTCAGCCTACACCCTGCCTCCGAAGTTCAAGACACACCTAAAAATTCAGTCTTAAACTCACACAACATGCACTAGCTTCCCTTGCTGCAGTAAACCCTAAGTGTCATAACTCATAGACCAAATTTATTATTTCTCCATGTTTCATCCATGTGTTACTGTAGTTATCTCCAGTTTTTTATCAGCTTGTTGCAGTACCTGTATTGACTTCACACCATAATACTATCGAGTCATCCAAGTATTGCCTAGAAACTTTTTAGAACAGTTTGTCAGTTTTAATTCCCTGTAGTAGCATGCAATTCCACCGCTGGTCTAAAATTTTTAAAGTTTTTTTTTTTTTTTTTTTTAATTATTATTTCAGCACAACTCATTCATATAAGGACACGACTGTAGCAACTCAAGACATAACAGACAAAATTAATTAATTTTTGAGCCTGCAGAGAGAGCCTCAAAATAGAAGAATGGGAATAGACTGTATGTTCCCCGGCTTTCCAATTTTGGCTTAATCCTCAGCGTGACATTTCCATATTTGAGGAAAAACTGCGCTTGGCAGAAACCATTTTTGAACAGTGTATTGGGGGCCCATTTATTCGTTTGTTTGTTTGTTTGCCCGTCCGTCCATTTTGTTTGTTTAGTTTGTTTTCGTTTCTTTGTTTGTGAAACTTCTATCAATGCTCATAAAGAAAAACAAGTGGCAAAACCCACCTATACAGTGGAAGTTAAATGATAGCAGCAGAGTCTTCTGCAGCTCACTTCCAGTGAGAGAAAAATAACATTAACATTGCTTTGGTAGCTTGGCCTAATCCTCTTCTGATATGTAGCCAGCAAAAGAGACACGAGGTATGAATCTTCCTGCTTTGAAATTCTTCTATCATTCTATTTTCAGTTGTCTGCTATCAAAAGTCAGTTGAGACACTAATGTGTGTTCTGGAAGAAATGATTTATGCCAGTAACCTGAAGTTAATCTATATCTTTCAACAGAAATGGCAGATTTGTTTACCTCATTTAAGGCTGGCTACCTTGCTAGCTTTGGTAGCTTTCAGTCGGTGATGTTTTGTTCTGTGGTAACTGCGCCACGTTTCCATTGTGAAGTGGGACTTTAAAAATGGCAATGGTGCATCAAATGCTTGAGGGCTAAGGAGGTTTCATTCTCTTCAGTTACTTCGTCAGTGTTATCTGACTCTTTTTGAATATTTTGACTTTACCTTGATGGTGGTTGCTGGGGAGGGGGGGTGCATCAAAACAGTCCTGGGGCTGTCAAGCATCTTCCAATATAAGCAGTTCTCTATTTCCAGAACTATTGAACTGTTATTGCTCAGTCAGGATATTAAAGTATCAGTCGGAGCTGTGCTATTAGCAGGATTAGCTGATGCCTCAGTAGCTTTAGCCTCCCAGTTGATACCAGGATACCTTGAAGTGAAATCGGAAACTCAAGGCTGACGTATGTGCAGGTGTATGGGTACCTGACAGATGCCTGTTGTTTTCCCCCCTCCAGAGAGAACGAGGTTCTTAAGGTCCAGCTGAAGAAATATGTGGGAGCAGTTCAGATGCTCAAGCGAGAGGGCGGCCAGAGTACTGACGGTAAGACAGACGCACGTCTTTCACAACGTCCTCTACGTCCATTGATTAATTTTGGCAGCCTGAAAATATCAAGCAGTAGCACGCTGGTGGTGTATGTTTCCTGTCCGTGCTGTCCACGTTCCTGCCTGAGACAGGGTATCCCAGGAGGACCCGGGTATGACGAGTCCACAGCCAGTCTCTAAGAACCACACAGCTTTATCTTCAGAACTGATTTTGGAGTACTGGCTTCTGGCTCAGGATACTTGTTTCAGAAGCACAACTATTCCTGTCTGATTTATTTATTTATCCCCTGCATGCTTTCAATTTTATGTTGTTTTTCTTTACATCCGTATCAGTCTTCTCTGGCTTAGTTGTCTTGATCCGCCCCCCCCCCAAATAATATCCTTGCCAATCTGCTTTCTTCTTGACCTTCACTGAGTCGTGCAGCGCCTGGCTGCCGGTTGGCATAGCGATAGCATCTCCTGGCAGGCGGCAGTTAGATGGGAGCATGATGCACCTCGGGGAGCCGCTTTGTTGGGGCGGTGGGGTGATTTAAAACTGTCCTTCCTTGGGGGGGGGGACAGTGCAAGGTCTGTCATCAACAAGTGGCACGACTTGGGCTGTGATCCGGCCAGGTAGGTGGTGTGTTATTAAAGTAAGCACAGTGTATAGTACATGTACACTACCAGGCAAGTTTTTACACACTGGGATTTTCTACATTTGCATGTTACTCACTTAACATTTACTAAAAAATACACTCAATATTCTTTGCTAACAAATAAATTTATAGTATGTTCACCATTTCAGTACCTTTATTAGCAAGATAATGTCATACCTTTGATTTATCAAAGTAACCTCCTCTAGCAGTTATAACAGGAGAGAAAATCCAAGGCATTCTTTGTATAAAGGACAGTAAATGCTGCTCTGTTTCATGGGATGAAACAGTTAACTAGTGCATTTGAAGTTAAGACAGCCTAGGATTTCACTATGCCATCACCACACAACCAGTTAATAGGATGTCAGACATGCAGTTACATACTCTTTCCGTGTTATAAAGGAAACTTGTTTTATTTCACTTATATTTTCATTTATAGTTGTTCATTCAACTTTCCAGTGCTTAACAAGACCCAAAATCTGCAGCTTATGAAATAAATGGAAAAGTGGTAAAAACCTGTGGTGTGCAAAAACTTTTGATTGGTAGCATATATATATACATATTGTGTGAATATGAATCTTTGTACTGTTGCAGATTTATCAGTGTGCTCTCCAAAGGTGTATAAACTGCACAGACGCCTAGTAAGGTGTGATGATCTCGCTCGAGTTACCTAGGAATGTTGTCTAATACTGAAACTGGCCAGCTCATGCTTCAGTGATCTGACTGCTGCAGAGGGCATCAGTCGTGTGTTTCACTGCACATTAAACCAGGAGGTAGTAGCATCAAAAACAGGCAGGTGGTGTGGCACACAGTGCATTTTTGTAAACTGATCACTCTTTACAGATGATCCCTGGCCTTTTTAGTCTCTGCTCAAGATGTGATTATCTTTTGACACTGCTTTTATCCCAAGATTGGCTTTTGGCCTGTGTTCAAAGCATTTTTTTGAGCTGAAAACAGCAATTTTCTGATATGATCTGCACTGAGGATTAGAGTTCTCTTTGACTGTTTATGTTCTGTAGACATCTTCCTACATTCTCAGTGTGTAGTTCTTCTCCCTCTGTTCCTGGCATGTAGATGATCTCCTTACATTCCCTGCTGTGACATCATGGTCATTTTCAGTTAGTCTATCAAGTAAAATTAAAGGTTAAACGAGATCCATCCATCCATCATCTCCCTATGTTGTTAAACGAGATTATAGTCATGAAAAGGTGTGTTGACAGATCCAGGCCAGAGCTCTCAACCTATTAACAGGCAAGGTTGGCATGTGCCTGTGTTGATGAGACCATCATACACATCACCTGTGACCTCTGTTTGATCCTCGCTGGTCCATCCAGCTCCGAGCGTGGGAAGAACGCAGCATTGGTCCGTCTGCTGTTAATCAGGGCCTGGGAGACTCTCCTGACTTTTCACTGCCCTTCCGAAGGATGCCATGTGTTGCCGTAGCTCTTTATGAAGAACTTTATGCAGCTAGTGATGGATTCCGACACCCCCTATGGAAAATGTGTTGGTACATTCCAGTATGTAGCAGAATGGCTGAGGGTCTACCTTTGCTGGTCTTTCACTGATGGTGTCCATTCGTCAAGCCCAGTTCTGTTACGTGGTGCCTACCATTGTTCCTTTATTTTGTGTTGTCTTACCGTTTTATAAAGAATGTTCTTTCTGAGACTGCATGCATTGTGTAGTCAGGGTCGTGATGACCAGGCTGCAAAGCCGCCGCAGGGCTATGAGAGATGACATTGTACATCACGGCACATGCCTGCTGGCTCATTTACTGCTGCAGTACTGGGGGATTTACCCTCTGCTTCACCTCTAGCATATTTAATGGGATGTAGAGCAGCGTTTTTCAAATACATGAATTGAAGAGAAATCGCAGGATGATGGTGACAGTTTAAAAAAAAAAAAGATTCAATTAATTTAATTCAGTTTGAGAAGGAAAAGACTTTAGATCTCTTTGGGGGGAGTCATTGTTAAAAAGAGAATTATAGTAATTTTTTACCAGATTTCAGGAAAAGTACAAGTTAACGCATGCTGTTGTTCCCATAATTACACACCAAGTTCGGTTTTTGTGGCCTGGGCCCTTAAAGCGATTTGTGTAAAGCGTAACCGACTGCTTTTATTGCCTTCCTGTTGGTCAGTAATATCGGCCCGCAGCAGGATAAGCAGAGGCCCGTTATGGAGCAGAAGGAGAGGTGTGAGGCAAAACGGGGCCCCCTGCAGGTGGCTCCAGGTGGCCTGCATTGTGTAACACCAGCCGCTATCACCTGGCCTGCTCCGTGTTAATGAACATTTTAATCAACACCTGAGCGTTAAACAGCTTTTTAATATCCTCCCCGTCTGCGTGCTTTTTGTCTCTGTCGATTTCGCGAGGGTGGCTTGCCGCTCGCTCTCTGGGGCGGGAGGATTAGCAGAGGGAGCCGAGGTCGTTTGATTCTCCGGTCTGCGGGTGCTGACTCTGGCACACCTCGAGGGGTGTGATCTCACTGGGCTGTCCGGCGGACTCGCCGCTTCTACTTGTTGCCTTTGGCAGGTCTCGTTTCCTCATTCCCTCACACCGTAACAGGTGCCCATGCCCACCAGGCACACCTTCGTTTACTTATCGCTGAAGAGGCCGCTGTACCAGATTGCGGTTGCCTGGTTACCGATTCAGTGCTACCTCCCTTCCTGGTGTAGTTGACGCTTGGCTGGCTCTCAGCAGAGATTGCATCTAGCCCTAGGGACTATGTTTTAATAATCACTACGAACTTAAAAAAATATATATGTATGTTTTACCCATGATTTTGGGGCCTTGTTACAGATGTGCATGTCTTCACCTTCCTGATTGTTTGGTCTTCACTCACTTCGCCCGGACTCTGTGGTCACGCTGCCTTAGCCGATAATGAAACGGCAGAGAAAGGAACCCTAAGTAGTGTTTTGTTCTGTTTTCGAGATTTCCAGTCCTCCGTTACGACCACCCCAGTCCCTGTAAACCTTGTAGTTTTGGGTAATGGTGGTAGCTCAATGTCCAGGTGGGTGTTCTCCTGAGGCGAACATGGAAATTTGGCAGCACGGGACCAATAAGCCCTGGCTGAGATCTCCCTCAGTTGTGGTTGACTTTCAATGCAAGCGCTGGGGTCTCCCTGAAGTCACCCCGCCGTTTGTGTTTCAATGTTATCCTGAATACTTGTGATTTATCCTGGGATGCTGTTGTGCATGATGTAGATATGTTTGTTTCCTGTCACTCGGCGTTTACACTTAATGCTGATTTGTGGAGTGGATGGGGGAGGGGGGCAGGTTATGAAATCTGTGAACTTTGCATCCTGCTTCATGCTAGCTGTTGTCTGCTGCTTGAGGTTGCTGAGGCGGGGGGGGTGGGGGGAGAGTGATCCCATGCCCTG
This sequence comes from Mormyrops attenuatus, assembly GCA_026777985.1. NCBI lineage: Eukaryota > Metazoa > Chordata > Actinopteri > Osteoglossiformes > Mormyridae > Mormyrops > Mormyrops attenuatus. The sequence continues at coordinate 29,555,202 of JAODKC010000095.1, read as the reverse complement.
GACACGCTTTCAGACTTTGGTGTTTTACAGTTTTTGAAACTGATCTCTTGCCCTGGATTGCTCACAAGTGCTGAATGACAGCTAGACTGACAACAAGATGAGCAGCACTTCAATTTGCATGTTTTTTTTTTTTCCCTGGGCCGTTTGCCAGCTGTAGCCTGCAGGTTGCATCATTTGATGCATGTTGCTTTTATTAGGAAAATTTTAAAGATATTTATTTTAATTAGCTGTCTTGGGTGCTTGAGTGTTGAGGCAATAATTTCTTCCCATTTACCCTTAGGCTGTTGTTATGTAGAGTATTTTGTATTGATTTAACAGTGATGCTATGTTTCTGCAATGTAAACCACTTTAACCTGACAGAATATATTTTTGATGCAAATTAGATTTTGCAGTTGGAAATGCAGGATATAGATTTAAAAAAAATTGTGTCCCAGCTTATTGCATTAGGCACCAATATTGGTAATTGGTGAAAATTCAGATTTATTGTTGAGGGCTCTGATAATGTCACTGTGAAGGTGGGGCCACCAAGGAATGTGATCTTATTGGATCTTACCATTGAAGTATATCAGTGAAAGAACACACCATCTTTGTCCTGGTCTGTGCATTTTAAATCAATCATTTCATACCCTAGAGGAGTTTGCTTTGCTTGTGTCAGTAGAATAAAAACCATGGATCTAGTGTGTATTGGAGTCTCTGTTTGTAGAGGCCAGTGTGGAGCAACTCCCTGTGTGGATCCCGTCCAGGATCCCCGTTTGGGCAAATGGAAAAAATTGATGCACAGCTGTGGAATGCATTGTGTGCACATAGTGAACTGGGACACGCTGAGGTGCAGTTCCGCCATTTTGGTTGTCATGTCAGTAGGGAGGGGAACGGAGTTTCTTGACACACTGATGTGGCTCGAATGCGTATTTCTGAAAGGTTGCTGCGTGCATGAAATCCCGTCAGAATGGCATCATCGCATTAATTTATTTCCCTGAAGAATTTGTCCCTTAGTGTCCCTGTGACGTGACAGCATCAGACAACAGCCAGAATCTCAAGACCTGAAGTGTCCGAAGTCCGAGGACCGGGATGATGGAGGCCTGGCCGTCGGAATGGCTGAGGCCCTTTAGCATGTCAGTTGCGGACACTGATTCCTCTCCTTTCTGGCACGGTTTCCGCTTCCTGCTCTGTTTCCAGTGTCTCAGTCGGAATTCATGAATATGGGATTCGGCATAAACTGATTGGAAGCCAGCTGTCGTTGGAGATGTTCTTGACACCAGCAGTATGCGGCTCATAACTTGCGTGTGTGATGTTTCTCTAAGAGAGGATATTAAATACAGAAAGCAAAATTTCCTTTGTAGGAAAAAGCTTACAGAGATGGCGATGATTATGATGATGATGATGATGATGTTTCTCAGATTTTGGTTTAGTACTTAAAAGCCAGAGCCCCAGGATATAAAGCCTAGTTGCAATGCAACATCGTACATTTAATATGATGGTAGTTTAAAGTCTATCAGGCTCTTCTAATTCTTGAATAGACTTCTGCTGTTTTGTGACTATCTGCATTTTTCTGGCGTCTTGCAAAATGACATGGGTTCGGTGTGACGTACCTGTGAGTGAGCCTGTTACTGGTAGGCCAGAAGGAGGAAGTGTAACAGGTCTCTGAAGCTGAAGGAGAGACCTGAAACCATGAAGTCACTGCTTGGCACGCACCCCCGGCCTCGTCCATGGGTGTCAGCGCGCTGCCACTAGTCACTTGAGGTTAGCTGCCTGGCTAAATGCGTTTCTGCACATTGAGGGGTGGGGGGGCTTTGACAGAAGCCCTTATCACGACATGATAATTAGCTTATTACTTTGTCTCGAATAAGGAGGTGTCTGGTGGCATTTTAATTTAGGATCTTAAATGGGGCTCCTTTTGATTAAATAATGTATGCATGCATATACATATTTGTGCGTGCTAATGAGCTTAAATATATTCATCAAAAGAAAATATGTCTCCTTAAAAAACGAAGTACGGTATATGCTTCTGTACTGAAGCTTCGCATATTTCATGGGGGCTATGCCTCAGGGTGTCATACCCATTATTTGAACAACAGATGGCAGTATGAACCCCTCACATAAAGTGCAATCTTTAATATTGCCTTGTACCCTTGAGTACTACGTTATATTGATGTGTCACTTGCAAAACTGGTAAATGTAGCTCGTCAGTTCTCTATGGGATAAATTCAGATTTAACCTTTGTTTTTGTTTCCTCTTCATAATTTTCCATATAATGTAGTATATGTATTAAGTACTATAATTTCATGGTGTTTTTATGGAGTGAAGGTAATAGCTGTTGCTGAGTTTTAGAAACATGTTCTTGGGTATTGGGAGATTTATGCCAGCCAATAACTTTGAGTGGCTTGCAGCTCATTAAAACAGGAAAGCTGATATGTTTGTTGGCTAATTTAAGCTCCCACCAAGGTCATGAATTCTACTGAAAATATTCCTCAAACCCTCCATGGAAAAGTTATTAAAATTTTGCAAATTAAAAACAAATATACCGCAGGTCTTTCCAGTCTCTCCAGGCCTGCAAGATGGGGGCGTGGGTTGGAGATGGGGGAGGGTTTTGCCTGCAGTTATACTCATCACGACCGAGTAAGGAAACCTGGCCATTTTATTTGTTTGCCTAGTAACTAAATGTTAGCTGCCATGCTAATGACACTCAGCTGGTTTGTGCATAGAGATGTGTAGGGTCCTCTTTAATTTGTGAGTTTATTTCCACCTTCCGCTACGTGGCCTCATCGCACATTCCCCATGCACATGCTTTAGATGTGCTTTTGGATAATAATTCAGAAGCTAATTCAGATACGCTGCTTCAAAAGTCAGACAGTGCAACATACAAAAACTTTGCGATTTTGAAGGTGGATGGTGATTCTCGTCAATCACTACACCAGATCAATTACATTTTACTGACCTAATGCATCCATTCATCGGTCTATCTTTGAATCGTTTATTGTAGTCTGAGTCATAGAGGGCCCTTGGGCTTACCCCATATAACACTAGACACGAGGTCCCACAGGGCGCATACACAAAACGGACACTGTGAGCACTTAAGTGGTAGTCGCCCATCTTCTTGTGTAAGCTCGTGAACATTCAAAGCTGGGTCCAGTCACCTTCTTATGCTCACACGGGGGATACTGTGGGTCTGCGTCTATCATTTTATCGAGCTGCGAGCTGAGGAATGCGGTAGGCACAGATTTGCCTTCATTTGTGGGAGCTGTTCATTAAACTCCAATTAGTTTTGAAAATCAGCATTATAAACACTAGTGTGGTGTCACACCTTTACAAGTTGCCGAAGGAGGAAAAAGATGCAAATGTGGCTTTTAAATGAGGTGATGACATGTAAGCTGAAATGGTATTAAACCGCAAACACCATGTTAGTTTTCTGCTTGTTTAAACTGAGCCTGTTATGCTTCAGTTAATTAATAGCCAGTGGCCCAATATCTAATTCTTTTGAACATATTAATGTGATTTTAACTGGTTATAAATCCTAAATAAAACCGATCAAGCACATTTTATGTGCTGTCGGCATTATTCATTCTATTATATTTGGGGTGGGTAAGACGCTTATGAAGGCTAGCTTGGGCCCCATAGGAGGGACAGGAAGTGATGTAATGAAAGGGAAGTTGTCAGGGGGGATATGGGAGGGGTCAGCAGAACATCAAGGTGAAGGATGAAAGACCGTACAGGGGGAGGAGACTCGCATTGTTCGTTATGAGAAGCGCTTTGACAGCCATATTGTCATTTTGGGTGGACGGGATGCCTCTTACAAGGGGCCGCACACAGAACGACCGCCTACCCCCATTGTGAATCTGCCCTCCCTGCATCTATATGCAAGTTCCTCTCTGCTCCCATTGTTAATAATATTCAGCATGTAAATGTCCTTCAATTTCTGAAAGGGGGTGCAGGCACCTGGCGTATTTCTACGTCTCCTCTAGAGAACCCTGAAGAGGAGGCTGTGTGGCAGTACCATCACCTGACTTGGGCTGCTGTGTTGCTGGGCATCCTGCTTAACCCGTTTCAGAGTAAAGTGCCTTTATAAAGAGAGGCGAGAGCTCGCCCGCTGGAAGCCCACGGAGATACAGAAATGGAGCTGGTGACTTGCAGTTTCTGCTAACTATCACCATTACGGCTTTTTAATAGTGTCTACAGCACCCTTGAGAATATAACTCGGATAGCTTATTTATGTGTTCAGGTATATAAATTATAACACAATAAAACGCATAATTAGATATTATTTGCCCAGTGGTAATAGTAGCAATTAGGAAATTCTGATTTTGCTGACAGATGGCTTGTTCCCTTAAGGAGTGCTGCTGCTCCTCATACCTCCAGCCCTGCGGGCTTGAATCCCATCCCCTGATAAATGTGTGCTGTTTGCTTGCTCTCCCTGCATTGCAGTGGTTTCCTTCAGGTCCTCCTCTTTGCTCCCACAGTCCCAAAGCACACTATGAGCCTAATTGGCATCTCCATTTTGCTTGTGGTGTATGACTGCGTGTGTTTGTCTGAGTGTGTGTGTCCCGTGACAGACTCTCATCCTCTCCAGGGTGCCCCCTACCTTGCACCCAGTGCTCCCCCAGTTAGCCTCTGCTGGATAAGAGGACAGCATATGGATGGCTGCATTCAGTCTTGCTGTTTATCACACAATGACAGCTTTGAGCGCTTAATAGTCCTTCACATTCTGATGAATCCGTCATGTTGGGTGCGATCTGACTGTATAGTGGTAAGTGGCCGTGTGATTGCCTTCATGGTTGATTGACAGGTACGATATGAATGGGTGTCCTGGTTTTACCCTGTTCATTCCATTGCGGTATGACAGACATCACATTGGTCATCGCATATGGGAAATGAGAAGGTGAAAATCTGTATTCTGATAGCCCTTTGTATGCCATGATTATGGGACACGAGCTCTGCCTCCGGAATAATCTGTAGCAAGCTCCGCCGCGCCTTAACCAGCCGCAGCATCTCACTGCTCTGATTTTAGTTGTTTGTTTTGCGTCAGTCACTGTCAGCAAGAAAAGCACAAGTTACTGCAGGTAAAGCAGAAACAAACACCAGCATGTGATACTGGAAGGACTGTAACGCCATAGCAAACCGAACGTTAGCCTGTAGTATACTGTAGCCTGCATATTCATGTAAATGCACATTAACGCGTTTTCTGCGGGTCTGAATGAAACGTAACGACAGAGCCTGGCCACCGCCTAGTTGTCATGCTTATTTGCCTTTCCGAACAGATGGCTCCATCAATACTTTATGTCTGTTTAGCCAGCCAGTGACTTCACCCAAATAAATAAGCAGTCAAGCATGAATTCAAACCGGCCACGTGAATCCATGAGGCAAAACTCAAATTTACCATAGGGGGACACATTCCCAGAGTCCCACTTCTGTGAGTGTTCTCGGGGAATGTTTGATACAGGACTGGCTTATCTGGTTGTGAAGTGGAAAATTAAATGCTTTAGATTTACTGTGCACAATATAGAACTATAATACATATTGTAGAGAACTACACTGTGCCGTTTCACACTCCATGTTCTTGCGATTTGTTTGTCAACTTATTGATCTGAGGCTTCCTTTGTCTTTGAGATTATGAAACAAGTAACTCTGAAATACATCAGTTCTAAAATTTTATTGTCATATAAGTTTTTATCTCTTCTTTGGAAAGGCTCACTATTATAGTAATGTAAAATGTATTATCTTCTTACCTCTTGAATTTTTTTTTTCCGCCACCAACCGCCACTGACATTGACAACTTTTAGGTAAGCTGTTCAATACCGCGGACTTTTCAGACTGACCCAGTTGGGGAAAGGTTTGGCGTAACGGGAATGAAAGGGAAAGCCCCCGGCCCGCCGCACAGTGTGCGGTTTGTAAGGTGCAGCACTGCAGCGTACGCACCAGGGTCTTACCAATTTTACCTTCTCTGCATCCCAAAATTGATGTGAACCATAAAGGATCCAGGAGTCGCAGATCCTTCTCTGCTGATGAAGTCAAGTAGCTGTCATACTTTTGTCACCTGCTGGAGCCTGCTTTTTGCATGAAGTTTCTACATCAAAGGCCGCAGGAATGAGAGCGACAGATCAGAGTCAGAATCCGTTTTGCTTTGCCAAGTGCATTTTCCGTACAAGGAATTACAGCGTTTGGCTTTTACATTTTAACACATGCCAGCTGGATGTTGACATATCGTTCTAAAGAGCCTTCTGCAGATCCTAACCTAAGGGAGCCTGCATTTTCTCAGGATGACCTGGCCCTGGGTTCAGATTCTCTGCAGTTTTACATTCCTCACATTTGATCATTTTTTTCCATGAACAAACTCCATGCTGTCCATTGCATGTATCACTGCAGCGTGCATTGATTGGCTTTGAAGTTGATGCCCCCATTGGTAAGAGTGGCTGAAGAGCAAGGACTGAAGTTTGGTATGAACTTTAAAGGAGACAGAGAGACATTTGTCACCCCAGGTTATTCTATAGTTTGATATGTAGACCTGCCAACTAAATTTACAAATGTCATGTATAATTTTTTTAGACGCTATTCAGAGCATGGTTTATATTCACTGCATTTTGCAATATTCTGAAGCACTAGAAACCAAATCTGTGAATGAAATTCTATGTAATTGAATATGGTCATATGAAGAGATGTCAGAGCCACTTCCTTTGGCGTGAGGTATACTTTTGCGAAATACTTTTGGAGAGTATGAATTGGACAGACAGCTCAGGAAACTCTTTCTTCTGGGGTGAAAGGATTCAAAGCAGAAGGCAGGTAGATATGAGAGGCCCCATGAATAAAATCAGCCCGCAGCATGTTTTCTGGGGCTGACCCCTCAACAGCTTCTGCGGAGCCTGCCATACGACGCGACTGGGAACTCAATCCGCTGTGAAAGGGGGCGGGAGCCACTTGGAATTGGCCGCTTGCGGGGGCTCTATCGATTTTCCCATGCAGTAGAAGCTGTGGGAAGGTCTAAGTGAACAGCCCACTTCGCTCTGCTTTAATCCCAACAAAGGCGTCGGTTTCACCCTACATTTTTATGGTGTCAGCCCAGATTAACTCCAGGAGCCTATGGGAATACCTGAAACATGGAGATGCATTCCTAAGGAAATTTAGTAATTTATATCACATGCACTTTGTATGACGGGACACAATGTGGCTACAGTAAGGAATAAATCAGAATTGAAATTCTACTTTCACTTTCTGCCAGTTCTTCCTGTAGTAAGAGCTTGTGAGCATGCCCCGTAACCATATTTGGGTTCAAACCAGCCATGAAAAGTGTCTTCAAGGGAAACCCAACATATCTTCATACTGTTTGACATCATTGAGAGGTCATCAAGAGGGCAGACCTGGCTAAACTCTGGGCAAAGGAGAGTGTGTCCCTGCACTCTAGCAGTTCAGGCTTTTGGAGGTCATCACTTGCTTGTCAGCTGATGTCCCCAACCAGGAAAAAGACTAGCAGACTAGTCTGTCCTGGAGAGTAAGATGTGCCTGCGGTGAATTTGTCTGTAACAGCGGCCCATCCATTCATCTTCCATAATCCTGTGGCCAGTCCTGGGTCACAGTGAGCTTAGAGCCTTTCCCCAGAAGTCCAGGGCCTGAGGCTGGTGGCATCCTGGATAATATGCCTGATCGCAGGGTGCTCACTCTGCTCACTCATTACGGGCAGTTCCGAGATGTCTGTTCTCCTGACCACATGTTTTTAGACTGTGTGTAGACACTGGAGTCACCAGAGGCGTGATAACGTTCAGTAAGGGCATGTCATGAGGTAGTCTGATGTGTCTGATCAGCTCGTGATAGAAATAGCAAACTTCCTTATACATGACAGGAAATTTTAAGAGGTAGATCAAGACAGTGGAGTTCATCACACAGTGTGAATTTCTCTGTTATGACCTGCTACACTGTGTGTTTACTTTATTTATTTCTGCCAGCAAAAGCTAACAATCTTCTGTATCATGTTGGGTACCAGAAGCTAGTGTTTGTTTATAAGAGATGTACACAGAGCCCAGTATTTGTATTTGTATCTGCATTTTATGGCTGCCACTAACGACATTTTTCTATGGATTAGTCTATCGACTATTTTACCGATTTGGTCAATTAGTCTAAACTATTAATTTTCCTTCAGAAAATCAAATTGACAGTTGAAGTTAACGGAGTTTTGTCAAAATAAAATTATTGCAAGGCTTTAAATAAGGAACACCGGCTTTTCCAGCACTATACGGATGTTATTTTCACCCACAATTTGATAAGTAGATTCGTAGTATGCCTAAAATATTAATGAAATGCATATTGTGATGCCCAAAATGTAGCAACCTGTATAAATTCAATGTATCTTTATCTGTATCGGTTAGCAGAGCACCACATGCTACTGTTTTGGTAAATCATGGAAGCAGTAAGTACTGAAGTCGTGGTGAAGAGTGGGCCAGCTTAGCAACTACAACATATTTTAAAAGAAGAGATATTGTGGTAAAACTAGGTAAAACTTTAGCAGCTACGAGGACTGAAGATGTAAAAAGTTCTCTGTATTAATAGTAATTTAATAAACATAAATAGGCAGCGCTTATGTGTACTCTGTCGGTCCATCATCCAGAATAGTGCCTTTGCGTTTCGTCTTCAGGTGATTGTGCATAGTGCTAGTACTGCCATGGTGTGCCCTCGAAACTTTGCACAGTGTCACCTTTGTGTTTTGTGATAATTTGAACTACTCCCATAATTACGTAGTAATATTAAAGGAAAACATTTGTTATTTTTTTTACACTTCTAATTTTAGGATGTTAGTGTTAATATAAGTGTTCTTCGATAAACTATTGTTGGGTTTATGAAAACCATAAACCAATAGTACATTTAAGCATTCATAATTATTATAATGAAAATGACTAACCATAAACATAATTGAAAAGAAAATAATTTAAAACCTAACCTTCAGTTCCTAATCCACACTCAAACCAATAAACTAAACTCTAAACTAATAAACGCCTATGTGACCATTATGAACCCCGCCACAACAAAGAATATAAACACACAAAAAATCATTACAAATAAAATCTGTTCTCTCTCAAGTACCGTATACCAAGAACTAAATCTTAACCCCTGACTGAGAAATCTGGTGGAGCACAACTTTATTCACCATTGGGTAACTTTCTGTCCAAATTGGATGTCAGGCGATGGACGCTATGCGCTGTATACATACATGCATCTACACTGTACCTGTGTTCCCTTAAAAAGTTAAGATACTTTATATAAGAGAGAGAATACACAATTTATGTTTTTACTCCAAATAATTAAAAAAATAATACAAAAAATAACTTTGTAAAAACCCATTACTTGTAATTTGCCGAATACCGTATTTGGATTTGGCTCCACCCCTATTTATGACCAGGCTAAATGAGCTCACTAAGGTACCGGCTGGCATTTTCTAATTGATCTGAGCTTGAGGCATTACGCTGAAGCTCTCTTATTGGACGGCCCAGTCAAAAAAACATACACATATTAAGTAATCGTCTGACTCGGGTTCTATCCTGCTTTTCTGGGTGTGACGTGGGGAAAGTAAACGCGTTACTGAGAGGCAAACTAGTGACGTTATTCTCACTTAGCTGACAAGTGTTATCATTGTTCTTGGGGTTGTGCTGCACACTGGTTAATGAGTGTAGTTTGTTATACTAATTCCTGGAACTTTTAATAAACACGCTGGAGCAGCACCATTAATACTTATTGCCGCTATAATGCACCTTGTATTGATAAATGAGTCACACGTTCTTGAAATTTGTCTGCCTTCTACTCCAGTGGCGAAAGTCGCATTTGCTGGTAATGTAATGCAGCCATTGGCTACTCAGTAATTATAGAGAAATCATCGGAAAGGGTGAAAGCAATTAATTTTCTGTGGTATGCCCTATGGCAGTGTGAAGCTGGAGCCCCATGTCTTTGTAATAAACGGATTGCACTTTGTCGTTTAGTATTATTCCTTAAAGTGCTGCCCCCCAGTGTATGGAATGCTTTGGAAGGACTGCAGGCTTGATTTAAGAAGATTATATCGAATGCAACAATTCAGTGGAGTTGAATACATTTTTTTTTTTTCTTAATTCAGTCTGTTGACGTAATGACAGGCTCGACACTTTGAAGTGTGGTGAAAGGGGCGCGGCGGGCTGTATTTATGAAGCTGAGAGCCGACACCCAACTAGTCCAGTGTATCGTCCCATGTTTCCATCATGAGACTGGGGACTATCTGAGAGTTTGTCAGCGGAAGGACATTAATCCAGCATTTGCATACTATCTGAACTGCAAAACATAGGCTTTTGAGGATGAGAGCATTGACTTGGCTAATATTTGGGGTTTTAATTATGACCATGAGCAGTTATTTCCATAGAACGGCTCCGTAGAGGAAAGCGGGATTTAAAATGGTGGAAAGGCTGGCTGCTGGGTCCAGGCTGCTGAAGCACAACCGTTACCTTTCCGTTTCACTGACTCCGTGAGGAAGTTTTAACACAGTTTATTTTGTTGAACACCTTTGCTCACCTTGCCTGTAAGAAGGACTCTGGAGTGCAGCCAGAGGCAGGCAGGTTTGTGGACCAGACAGCCAAGCACTTGGGTGTAATGTTTGGGCTCAGAACTCTGGCTTGGTTTTCCGAGGATCGGGCGGGCCTTCTGGTGGTAGCTAGCGGGGCTCCAAATCCTATGTATTTTAATGCTTTCACAGAGTTTAGAAACTCATTTATTAAATGATTTTATAAAATACAATTCATCAAAGCCTTTTGTCACATGAACACGACCCACTTTTACATTATCAAATTAATTTAAATTGGCCTGTGAATGCACAGGTTGGATAATTGTGTTTTGGATAATGACATTATGTATTTTGCATACAGAAATCTTTAACAGTCTGTTAATGAAAATGTGAACTTCAAATATAGCGTTTTATGAGGTTATATCCCTGACCTATTTAGAATGTTTTTTTCTTTCCTTTTTTTCCTACCACCTTCAAATGGCTCAAATATTAAGAGGTTTTATTTTCCATTATGGCTTTGGAGGGTAGTGAAAGTGAGTTAATTCTTTGCACATGAATTACAGTGAGCAACTTCTATTGTGTCCTTAGGTGCTGCTTCTACACACACACACACACACACACCCACCCTACCTGGACACCACGGAGACCACATTTTGTGTTGCAAAGGTCTAGCTTGAAAGAAATCATAAACCATTCAAATTTCCCTCTATCATGCGATGTGACGTTATCACATCACATGATCTTCCTGCAATTCTGGCTTTTATTTCTTGGACAGAAACAACACTGAATGTGGTCTTGTTACACGTGGATCTGATGGTCTCAGATATTCGTAAAGCATCTGTCATATATTCCCGTGACAGAGATAAGGATGCTGTTTGTTTTGTGGTGGTGTTCTTTTGAATTGGATAAGTGTAGGGACATGGTGTCAGGAAGAGACAGCGGGAATCTGTACGCCTTCCGGGGATGTATATATAGCTTTCTGCCATGTTTTGGCGGTAATTGCTCAGAAGTATACCCGAGCGTTGCTTACGCTGCCTCGGCTCTGATTTTCTGGAAATCGCATTTCAGGCTTGAGCAGACTGTGTAACGTGCAGGCTGGGTGGGAGGCCTCCACGTTATGGCGCGACTTTACTGCACGACTGGTGGCCTGAGCGAAACTGCTGCCGACTGGCTTAATTCCCTCCGTGCTGTCTGGTGGCTGTGTGGCCAGCTAATGCAGTGTTTCTCACCATCTTCGAAGACCTCCATCCAGACAGTCTATGTTTTTGCTCCCTCCCAGCTCCCTGCCAGGCAGTCCACGTTTTTTGCAAAAACATGGGTTGTCTGGAGGTTCCTGTGGACCGGTTTGAGAAACCCTGTGCTAATTGATGGTTTTACACCCACCCCGGCCAATCCTACAGAAGTTTCCTGTAAAAACCCATCCCTCACTATGCAAATCTGGTGGGGGGAGGGGAAGATGTGGTTTTGATCAGAGTTAATTAATTTTAGCTGCTGTCTTTTATCCTTCCCCCTGCATGTAATATTGTTTGCATTGTAACTTCCTTTTGTGAGATATTGCATGATACGCCTTTATACACTTGAAGTTGTTTTTGATGCCTGAGGTCACTTCATGTTCCTTCAACATTAAATCCATTTTTCTGGGGAAGATTACGTTTTTATCTTCATTAAAGCCCTCTCTCATTCTCAGCAGTGTTTACTGCCCTTCCTAAAGGATGTGCTTGTACTTTTTTCAAACAGAAGGAAATGGAGCAAACATTTCTTTCATATGTAATATTTTATGGAAAGTGTCTTGATATCGGAAAAGCTTCACTATTCTGTTATTTATATAGAAAATGGTGTGATTTGAGGTGCTCTGAAAGGCATTGTATTTTATGACTGTCATCTTGAAAATTGTCGGTGGTTGAATTGCAAGGTCTTGGCAGCACAAACAGAACCTCGCCTAAAAATGAGGACAAATCAAAATAATGTTCTTATGTGAGCTTTTACTGGAAATACTTATGGCATATTTTTGCAGGAATATTGTTTTCTCTCTCCTGTTTGTCATTTGCTGACTACCCTAATAAGCATTTACAAGATGGTTCTTCGGAGTATCAGTTTCATTTATAGACCTGATTTCCTCTGGAAAATGAACTGTAAAGCTTTGCAGCCGGCATGTGAGAATGTGATTTACGCAAAGCTAAAATCTGATTGGTTGTTTTTTTGCCACAGGTTCTGCCTGTGTAAACCAGTTGTCGTCGTGTTGCTCTTTCCTGCTCGCTGACGAATCCCGGTCCTGTTCCCACAGCTCTCCCCATACTGAGGAACTGTGATGGCTCCTACTCTGCGCCCCAGCCCAAGTCGGTGGGTGACGTGGAGGAGCTGGCTTCCAGCTACGAGCGCAAGCTGATCGAGGTGGGTCTGCTGCTGCCCTCCCGCGTTAGCTGCTGCAGCACGTCTCTTTGTACCCTATTAAGCCACAGGAAGCATCCACGGGGTCAGTGAGAGAATCGGCTCATATCGACACGAGAGCTCACGGGTTCAGTGCTGGAGGTGCACGGCGTTCACAGAACTTTCCGAACATGCATTGAGCGGTGCTGGGAAATCGGTCATTTTGATGTACGGTAAAAGCCCTCGTACCTGGCGTCCAAGTAACCAGCACAATTCTAAAATATCAGTATAAAAACTGATAAGTAATAACCGTATTCTATTGAAAATTTTACCCTGAAGATGTATGCCTGCATGGTGGCATGCTTTAGGAGTCTTTCCACTTGTTACGCTGATTATCAGATATCTGACTTAACAGTACAATAGTCATTTATATGTGTGTATAAAAGGATTGAAGTGAGTGTCAGAAATGCGTTGCAGTTGGGTTTATATGCCTCTTGACGTTCATGGATGCAAAAACTTTTATTGTATTGCCAGCACAACTGATCTTACCAAACAAGTCTCTGATATTTCAATAATAATAATTTGCTGGTGGGACATAAAGGCTGATGGTGTGTGACAAAGGGTTTTGAGCTACACGCATGGAAACTAAATTAGTTCTGTCACATGAGAATCTAGGTTATGTAGTCTTGGTAGCACTTATCCAAGACCTGTCTGCTAGACCTGTACCTGAAATGGCATCACTTTGCAGCTGCACAGTTTAACACTGACATCTGCTTTAGCCATCATTCCAGCTGAAAATACAGAAGGTTAGCCGCTCTCTGATGATGTAATCAAAGAGTGAGTGAGAGTAGGAGAGAGAGAGAGTCGTGTGTGTTTGGCAGGATGGGGACCAGCCTGCATGAGCTCAGGACCTTTCTCGTGTTCAGGTACACACCTACGCACACGCACAGACACACGCACACACACACTCTGGGCTGTATTTCTCCTGGTTTCAAAGGGAAAATTTAACGTGTATGTTGGCAAAAGTAATTTCTATGAAACAATCATTGCTGTGGTTCGATTAGGTTACGCTTTTAATCACAAAATAAAAATTATTTACATTGATACACTGACCAACTCTTTTGGCAATTGGGGGAAGGTGTGCTACTTGTGTAGTCTTAGAACAGTCACGCACGCGCACACACACGCACACACGCACACACACACATATGCAGTCCAGCCTTGTGTGTTTTTTTTTGTTCCAGGTTATTGTCTACTAAGAATATGAGAAATGAGACCAGAGGACATGCAGACTGATTGTGAGCTAATAAAGAATAATCGAATAGGGTTTGATTTAAGCATTATAGAAATGGGTGGTATTGATTTTCTTGCTGCATCTGCCTGCCCTGATGCACTTGATGGGCCGGCTGGTGTATAATAGCTGATTTTTTGGGTGCTGCTGGGATCAAATCTTGCATTACAGAAGTGGCACAGCAAAGAATGGAAGCTCCGAGGATTAAAGCAATACAATGAATATATATTAAAATATCTGTATTATATATGCAATAAAGGAAAATGCATCTTTTCATTCACGTGAGGTATCATACGGTCATTCTGCTAGCTTATTTCGTCAGCTTATTCTAAGCCATTAGTGTCAATAGAGCATTCCAGATGCTTTCCTGCCAAGAAAGGCAAATTACACCCTAAATCACCTTTCAGGGGCTCTCTCTGGTCTTCTTTCCTTCGGCAAACACTCTCTTTTCCCCTCTAACCTACAGTTACTTCAGTAAGATGCCCTCGCTTTTGTCTGTGAAGCTCGGAGTGAGGCGGGAGGCACGAGCTGGGCTTCGCAGATAATTCCTTACAGCTATAATGTCAGTAGGGAGGTGGGGGCCCCCAATGGCTGTCAGGGGGCTACACGCATGTGCAAATCGGCACGAAGCTGCTTTGGGACGCTTCGAGAGGAGCTCCACACAGGGTAGCATTATTACTTTTGACAAGCCCACTTGCACCCTTAGCAGCAGCTTTCGATTCCTGTTGTGGGGGACGAAGCCATTCTCATGCGCGCTGAATGCTGGGGAGTCCGTGGAATGGGGATTTATCTGCCTCGAACGCAGGCGGGTAATTCGTCTCTTCCAGCGTCTGCCACTCTTTCTCTTTTCTTGTTCTCTTCAGAGAAACGTGTCAGCATTCATTTCCCTCCGAGCCTGGGACATCCTGATCACTGAACTGACCCCTGTCCTCTTTGAATCTCAAACCGGCTATTCCTGCCGCCATAACAATGTAGTAGTTGATGGCATGTTTCCCTGTTCAGGCTGTGATGTCGTCAGTGCAGCCATATTAAAGCTTTCATGTGTGTTTTTGTCCTGTAAGATACGGAGCTTCCGCCCTATAAACCGCAAGCTCGAGTCGTACCTGCGGAAGACCGCCTGCTATATCTTTCATATCCGTGTCGCGGCTTTTGAAATGCATGCAGCATGTTTCCGATATATATCCCTGTTCCTCTACACCCCTGCTGATGAAATCCATAGGCCTGAGATTGAGGTGGGAGCCTCTTTTTGGACCATATACATCCATAAGAGTGTTAGCAGTAATATCTGTTGTTTTCTGTAAACCTCATCACCTCCAGACCTGACGAAACACCCTCTTGTTTTCTGCTCTACCAATAGTTTTTTGTTCATTTTTGTTGTACTCTGTGATGCTAATTCTACACTTGTTGTGTGTCACCTCCCCCAGTATGGCTCATGGTGTCAGGCTATCAGAATGATTTCAGTGGTTCTGTAGACGAGAAGTGGCTGTTAGTTCTGGACCATGCCCTGTGTCTGGGCTTTCACTAAGTCACTGGTGAATTGTGGATCTCAGTCAGAGCCCCGATGAAGTGGAACTCCTCAGTATTGCTACTTTCTGGGACCTTGGGTAAGTGGTGGGTCTTACCGGTAGCCTGATGACCAGTCAGCACTCAGGGTGAGCGTCTGTGTCTCACCTGGCTCTCCCATCGCTGCTTGTGGGCGACTCCGTGGCAGAAGGTCTTTCAGCGATAACACTTTTTGGCACCTGTGCTTATGGACCATCTCTGGCATCAATCTCACTTTAGAAGGTCAGTTCATGGTCAGGTTAAGCTGGAGCTGCTGGATTTTAAAAGCCCTGTTTGAGTTTCTCTCAGTCCAGAGACTGATACCTTCACTCTTCGGACTGTTGAGTGGAAAGATGATCTCTGCAAAATGAGGGAAGGACTTGATGTAACACCCACTCAGGATACAGAAACCTCTCGTAATGCTTATTGAGTCTCTTGTAAATCCTTTCTGTGTCTTAATTATAATGTTGATTCTCAAATTTGTGTTTTAAAACAGTATTATTATGATGAAGATAACTGTAGGTATCTGCAAAGATTCAGATTTTTTCCAAATGGTGCATCATTCTCTGTCTTAGTGGCCAAGATTTCAAGAATTGATCGGTGGGGATCATTGATCATAATTTGAGCTATGTTGTCTTTCATCTTCTATCTTTTGAGAGTTGTAATGTTTGGAATCCTATAATTATCTGCAATAGAATCCTCAAAACCCTTTCATTTCTAGGAATGTTAATAGGAAGTGCTTAGAATAGAAAAATAATCGTGTAAGAGAGCTTATTGTTAAATGCAAGGGAATTAAATTTTTCCCTTAATTGTAATAACTAGAGATACATGTTTTTCCAAGCGTACCTATCTGAGTTGTTGTTCTTTCCATCTGAAGTTGTACTCCTTTTTGCAGACTGTTGGGAATGTATTTTGGTTCATACCAGGGGCTTCATTCATTCAGCTAAAGGCGTAGCGACCCCCCCTGGTTGTGTGTGGCAGTGCCTTTTATAGCTGGGTAAAGAGCGGCAGGGGACAGACTCTCATCTCCTTTAGGCATTCATGTATTTCAGTTTGTGCTCATAAGCCATCATATGATGATTGAATATGACAGATAGCATCTTTATAGAACCGTCGTCTACTCATAACTTCACAGACATACTTCCAGTTGACTCATTTGAATCAAAAGCTTTCTCTGCATCTAACCAAACCAGAGAAGTTCTTGAAGCTGTTGCATGTCACTGATACTGGAAAGCTGTTCATTTTTCTTGTGTTTTTGTGCGATTCATGAACCACTTTGACCATAACACATCAATCCCTGCATTCTTTTAACCAATGTCGTTGCATGCAGCTTCTGGTCTGTGTTTCCCTAAAGAACAGAGGTACCTAAAAGCAGTGCCTCTCTCGCTCTGGGGGGGGGGGGGGGGGGGGGGGGGGGGGGGGGGGGGGGGGGGGGGGGGGGGGGGGGGGGGGGGGGGGG
>JAODKC010000095.1:29518704-29536333 GCA_026777985.1 Mormyrops attenuatus | reverse complement strand
AACACACCCCCCCCAATGAACCCCCACCCCAGCAAAAAACCAAGGCAGCGTGCCTTCGGACACCCGCGCCCCCCCCCCCCCCGGTCCCTCTGTCCGTTCCACATGATAATTCTCACATCGGCATTCATCACAGCGAGTCTGAGGCTGTTTCACTGATCTCTGGAGTTCCCCTTTGAGACAAAGGCCAAAGGGAACTTCATACCTACGTGTGCTGCGTTTTTGTACCCTATTGAAACAGGGTCTGATTGGATTGAAGTCATCGAAGCTCACAATGTTGATTCATAGACTAAGAATTTCCTTATTGGGATTTTGTTCCAGATGTATTAGAGAAAGTAAAACAACTTTGGCACATGCAGTTAGATGATTTATTGGTCTTTTTAAATAATATTGAGTAAAACATAGCTAATTTTGTTGTTTTTCAGCCAGTGAATAATTCTGGACCTCAGCATATTTAAGGTGCTCAGATTTGGCTTCCAGTTGTGTCCCTGAATATTTTTTTTTCCTCTTGTTATCCTGGGTAATGTAGTAATCAGGTTTGTGTTCTGTTGACAGAACCTGTGAGAGAGGAAAAACAATTGTTTGAATTTTCTGAAAAGAAATGTAGCACCTATTTATGTAGTGTAGTTATTAATCACGTTGAGATCAGGGGCCATATTACAGAAACCTACTATCTTAAATCTTAAGTTAAGATGGTAAGAGAATAAGATCGGATTTTTCCCAATTTGGTATTACAGAAGCAAATCATAACTAACTTTAGGAATCACCTTATCTTGTTTCATCCTATCTTATCTCAGGTATGGAATTCCTAAACACTCAATCCGACATCTGTTGTCAGTTTTTATGTCTGTTACCTAGCCACCAATGCTACTTTTCTCATCCCGCAGAGCTATTTATAATATTATTTTATATTCTAATTTATTATAGAACGAGCAGCCTAATTACTAATTACTGTTGCCACCTTGGTTAAATTGAGATTGTTGCTGTTGGCCACTTCATTTTTAGCAAAAAAATAAAAAATAAAAAACAAAGAAAATTCTTGTCAGTTGCACCACAACCAGGAGAGGCCCAATGCTCCGGGTCGGCCTTGCCAAAGCTGGTCATAGCTGCTCAGCCAACTGCAGGATCAAAGCCCTGGGGTAGCCTGTATCTACTAATGACCGTTTTATCATTAAACTGCAAAACATTGTTTGAGTCTGCCAGAAGCCTGTCAGTAAATAAGTTTTGCCTGTTGACATTTCATTGGTTGTATAAAATGATAAATGAGCAGCCATATTGATTAAATAAGTTTAGCTATAGCTAACACTATGTGGTGGCCAGTGAAAGCAGGCAGGTCTGCAGTTATCTGCCAGGTCTCTCACATCTGGCGTGACACACTTTCAAACTCTTATGCCCATGCAACAGATCTTCTGGCATATCTGTATTATTCCATTATAAACCTAAAATTAGCTACATCAAAATCATTGGGGTACTTTGCAAACCCTACAGACCATTTGCAAGGTAATAAAACTGGTACATACATGCAAATGTGTGTGCATCTGCGTGCAGACTTTCTCGAAGTGAAAATCTCATTCCAGCCAGCTGACCAAAGTTGGTAACCCTGTGAAAGTTAGGACAGGTTAACAGTTATCCTAAAGTTAGCAGAGTTTAAGATTTTAGGAAGTTAGTATGCTTGTGTAATACTAGTCTCATCTTAAGTTAGGATAGGAACATTGTCGTAGAAACTGTTCATCTGCAATGGCATTTTTCCTAAATCAGGTCCTAACCCTAGTTACCATGGTTACCAAAGAGTTAAGATCGGATCTCAAACTTAGGAAGTTTCTGTAATACGGCCCCAGGGCTCTGAGAGTACTCACTGTCACATCACAGTCGTATTGAAAGCTAATCGGCTTTTCTTCAGGAGTCTCGTAGGCACCATCCTCACCCCCTGTACTTTACAGCAGGGTGGTGCTGTTTGAGTGATAAACAATATTTGATTTACAACAGGCATAGTGATTTGCACTGAGACCGAGGACTTCTGTCTTGCTTTCATCAGACCAGAAATCCTTCTGTCACATGTCATCAGGATCTCTGGAGTGCTGTTACTACATTCTTCAAACCAGCCTCGACGTTAGTACTTCTGAGCTGAGGCTTCCTTCTTGGCACGCACCTGAAGAGCCTGGATTTGTGCAAAGCTCATGATGCTGTTGTCACATGCAAAAAGCCGACTATTGAGCGGCGGTGAAGGCCTCTGGCCACTTCAAAGCGGCAGCTGAATTTTCTGTGGCCTCCATGATCAGATCCCCCCCGGTATTTTTACCCAGTGTAATGGGCTCGGTAATGTCTTACTGGTTTAATGTCTTCCCCTGATCCATGATGGCCCTGACACTGTTTTTGGGCACCTTTTGAAGGTACTTTTATTTGAAACTTATGAAACTTTCTTCTCTGTCTCTGTTAAGGAGCAGCTGCGGTTAAACACGCTTTTAGGCTTATCTCCTGGAGCGTTGTGCAAGGCTGTTGGTCATAGCCGAATTTATGTCGTCTTTGGGTGTTTGTGAACAATGGGATGTCTTCAGTAGGTATCTCTCAGTTTCTTGCAACTTTCACTGAATCTCTGGAGTATCTACAGCTCAGGTTTGGGCTCTCCTTCTTATTGCTTTGTCATCATTAGTGTGCCGGCTGTACTGGTTCCTGAAACCTTGTGACTTACATAGTAGTCTGCAAATGGTGAGGCCTGGGAATCGCCCACAATAAAGGCTTCATTCATTTGTCCCACCTCAGTGTTGATCCACCTGAAACAGCATTTTCCTATCTGTTATCAGAAGCTGTAGGCTTTCCTGGGATTAATGCTCTGTCTCCTGTTTATTCCATGTCTTTATAGATTTTTTGATCTCAGCATACCTGTGATATCTGGAGGCGGGTCTGTATGGTCACTCAGAGTTGACATTGACTTGATGGCTTGGCGTAACTTTGCAGTCAGAATTTTTCTCTGTCTTGGATCCTGCAGCAGTGAGTGCTTATTTACTGAAGGCCTATATTCACATTTAACCAACTCCCATTGGCCACGGTTTCTTGTGGTCTGGTGTGAGTTGGTTTGTACAGGGAAGCAGAGGAAGACGGTAACTGGAATACTGCAGGATTTGCATCTGTGGGGTTTTATGGCAATATTTCGCACACATCAGAGAACTTGCACCTCTGCAGAAGCTGGGAAACACTGCATTCCCCTCATGCAGTCTTTTTAGTTTTAGTAGTAAAGCGACACTTTCTAAAGGAAACATGAAGAAGATGGCGCTGTTACGGAAATGTAAAATAAGGTCACAGATTTTAATGGATTTCAAAATGGGAATGATTGCTTTTCATTGCTGCTGTCAAAATGCTCTTGCCAACATATTCCCACCCTTTTATAAAACTTTATTTTTTTCCATTCCTTTATTGCTTTTAGTTTAGAAGAACTGTTTATTTTATTCTTTTTTCATAAAGACAAAGCATTGCTACCAGTGTGGCTTCAGTTTTGTAAGGCTTTTATGCTGGTTTGCTCTTTTCCTTTACTTTATAAAGGTGCATGCTTGGAAAACTCATTTCAGTTCTATATAATCTCGCTCCTGTATTGAAATGTGACACAGTTGTGCAGAACTTTGAAGACAACATGGTGTAATTTACTTTAGAACAGATATTGCTGTTCTGCTAAAACAGAAAACGTACGTTTAACGTTGACACGGTACTATACAGGTGCTACTTTGGTGTTCCGTATGCTACAGCAGGACCTGGGCCCTTTAAAGGAGAGAGCTGTGCTTGAAGGGCTAGGGTTACGATGTCATGGGGGACACGCTTCCGAAGGTCTTTAATGTAGCTTGTATTGTTCTGCGGGGGGGCGTGTCTTTGCTGGCTTGTTTGATGGTGCCTGATGGCTTGCAGCATGCCAGGTCTGACATAATGTTGTTAGCAGACACGTGCAAAGGTCCTTGCCAGTGAAATGCAACATGGGAATGTAGCTTACTGTGTTCTTACCATGTGCATCACGTGTGCTGCACCCCTGCGGCGGTGACGTAGTGTGTTTGCAGCTCGGTCAGTGTGCATCCATTTTATCAGTGTACATCCATTTTATCAGTGTATTGTTATACCCATGTGTCACAGCTGATCCGACAGTGATGAATCCCTGGTTTTATTGGTATGTTAATAAATTGGGTACGCTGTATGTGATACGTTAAGCATAAATGATAAAGTTTTGAAATGTTATCTGAAATGTATTTTGTACTTTAATACACAGCATGTTACTGCTGAATTATCTATCCTTTCATCCTTTTATGGAGGGGCGAGGGGGCCCTGAATGGAATTCCAGTCGCCCCTGAAAGCCGTACCATGCAAATGAAACCGTGCTACTTCTGTTCGTAACTCCAACTTCTGTACCAGTGTCTCTTTCTCAAAATAAATCGACAGATAAAGCTCTGTGATTGGCTGCCTTACTCATTTAGGCAGCAAAACAGACCAGCCTATCTTTAATGACCGCTGACTTATGGATTGGCAGCGTTCACACAAAGCCCACAAGGTAGTGTGTTTACATTAAATTCCCTCTTAAGCTTATTGATGAAATACTAATTGACCTTGATGTCGGGTTGATACATTACTGCGCTCTCTTGTTTATTTGCAAACTCAGAAGCCTCATAGGACTTGTTTCTAAAAGAAACCTATTGAAACCAGGATGCTGTTTTGGCATGCAGGCATTGCATTGTGTTAATGTCTTATTTCCGTGCAACTCAATGGTCAGTCTGTTGACATTAATGGCTCTTGATGCCTAAGTGAATGCTGGTAGGTACTCGATTGACATGTCTGCCTGCAGGCATAACGAAGAGCATCTGTGATGCAGAGTAGGTTGGGGGTTGGCGGGTCGTGTGTGTGCGCTTAGTGTGCCGTTTCCCTCTCCTGACAGGTGGCTGAAATGCACGGGGAGCTTATAGAGTTCAACGAGAGGCTGTACCGGTCTCTGATGGCCAAGGATCACCTCATCAGCCAGATGCGGCAGGAGCTGATCGATCTGCGAGGCCTCGTGAGTCGACCGGGGCGGGCCGGACACTGCCTATATGCTCCTTCTTTCCTTTACTCTGTCTGTCTATAGAGCTATAGAAATATACCTTTAAGTAAGCAACTGGGCGCAGCATCATCCACCCATAGCCTGCTGGATTCTTCTTCTGCTGAAGGATGACTTTATTTTTGCGTCTGTTTGCCTTCAGAGACACGGAAACATAGGTTGCGGTTGGTTGGGTACATCCTGCAGGAGTATTGCTCTCATGTCAGAGGCTATGACATTGTCCTGCTCATTTCTAGCAAGGGCTTCGTGTTTGTTCTTGGTGCTTGTGCTCAGCAGGCCATGCTAAGCACGCACTAGGCAGATGCATACTATTGACGAGGGTCGGCATGATTCCTCGATAGATTCAAAAATGCAAGATTGTATTGCCTTTAATTAAGATTGGGTAATGTATGTTGGTTATTTTTAAATGAAGTTTGACTTGAAGGTGTTGCGGTGATAAAGCAAAGTAATTGCATTTTCTTATTAAAAGTGATTAAATTGAGTTAGAAAGCGTGCAGGAGACACTATCCACCACTGTAAATTTCCGTTCTTAAGCTTTCATCATTCACCATCACAAATTGCAAGTCTAGTATGGGATGTGGCTTTTCATTGGGTGCCAAAGTTGAGTTGTCCCTACAAATTTATCCTTAGGATTTGCTGGCGAACTAATTAAAAAGCTTTGCTGTTACGCTGGGTCTCCTGTATGGGCTCCTATATTGTCTTTGTATTTAAGCACTTCCCTTTCTACTCGCATAATTGTCATGCTTGTTGTTGTTGAGGGCCAATGACCTCTTTATTGGTTTGCCTAAAGCATGAATGCTCCTGGGAAGGGAGTTTACACTAGTTGATTATATTAATGATGATTACAACTATTCATGTGGATAGGTATAAGGACTTTGCTTCTGATTAGATGCAAGTTCATTATCCCACTAGATTAATCTTTATCAGAGTAACAAAGGAAATCTGTGATGGTGCCTTGGTTCATTCTGCTGTTTTTTGGATTAAGAGTATCTGGGACTTCCTGTGTAGGTGACATATGGAGAATGAGGGAGAGGGGATAATGGCTGTTCATTAAGGGTGCGTTTTGTGACTTTGTTCGCGTGAAGCCATGTGGTGTTTGTGTGTGTTTTACTTAGAGAGCACAGTGGTCCACATTCTGGTGACAGCATTTCGACACTTCACTTCTAATACTCTGTAATGATGCCTGACGTTTCTTTCCCAATCCTTTGATCCAAGGTTCCAGGTGACTTGAGTCAGACCTCCGACGATCCCAGTTTATCGGATTTCGAAACGTAAGTGGCGTCTCCCAAAACCGCCTCGGTCTGCCTTAGCCTGTTAGTGTTTGTCTTCTGCAGTCTTCCTGTCATGACTTCCGGATAATGGATTAGGAATATCGAAAATATAAATATTCTCATTGTAGCCGGTCTGCAAATCTGTCCATCAAGAAGTGTCATGCATTAATGCTTTTAGTGATGGTTAGGGATCATGATGATTTTTCCAAACAAATTCAGTGGGGGTTGGGGGAAGGAGGGGCGAGGTGGTTGGGGTTGTATAATTCCTTGTCTTGCTAAGCCGTAATGCATCTTCTTCTGCAGTGCTCAGCGCGCTCTCATCAATGTGTGGATTCCCTCCGTGTTTCTGAGAGGACACTCCTCCAGCACATACCATGTCTACCAGGTAAGACCATTGCCGCGTTGCCCCCTGGGTCACTGCCAAACCCCAGTTGTCTGAAAGGCACTTCAAGTCGGGATGACATCCATTAACATCAAGACCTGTCTGCTCCCTTAAACCCCCCAGACACAGGATGAATGAGTCTTGAAAATTTATTTTCATCAAACCTCCATTTGTCTGTAAAAGTAAAGGGTTCGATTGCTTTCATGTTACATCTTATCAAACACGATGCTTCTTGAAAGTGCAGGCAGAGCTGGCTGCGTTTAAAAACATGTACATATTTTTCTGTGCTTCAGAAAGTGCTTCAGATTCTTTTTGTATGAATGGCTGTGCCGCATGTCAATGATCAGAACTTACCACATTTTCTGGTCCCTGGAGAACCTGTGCTAAGGGACTTTAAATGTATTTTTAATAATAATAATAATAAGTGCCCTGGTCAAACGCAGATATCATTTAAAGTCCTTATATATTCCACGAATGGCTTTCCACTCTATATATACAACATGCAAGTAGAAATTATTAAACATTAACATTTTGGATGTCCCATCCACAGTTATTTTAGTAAAGAAAAACAGATTAGTGCAACTTACTTTAACCAACAATTACATTCATAAGTTACTGGAATGGCCATGAAACTGTCAGTAAAATCCTAATTAAAAGTCCAAGTGAGTGTTAAGTACATTATGTTCTTGCTGCAAGGAGAATTGTTACAGATTGTTTATTGTGGATTTGTAACTGTTCATCTCCCAGTCCTTCCCAGACCATGTGTGTTGTGTTGTGTTGTGTTGTCTTGCCTATGGCTATGGTCACTCTCCATCTTTCCATCACACACGGACAAGAGAACAATTATTGGTTATTTATTGAGCGTTATTGTGTTGTCCGCGGTTATGTCGGTCTGTGCAGCCCGGAGTGTCTGTGAATGTCAGTGTCTGCTCACGTGATGCAGAGACATTCCCTCTTGCCTCTTATGGAGGATGATCAGCAGTCCCTGTTTTTATGTAACTTTATTACTCATGAATTTTCTGAATATTTATTATTGCTTTCACTACAAATACCAGCTGGAATCTCAAATTCAGGCTTTATATGAAAACCCTCAAGTTTTGCCCTGCAAAAAAAAAAGAAAACATGGCATTGTCTTAAGTCTCTCAATTTAGGGGGCTGATCTCAAAGTTTTATCTGTAACGTGAACTGCATCCCCTTAATGGGGGCTCAGTGGGCGAAGTCTTTGTGCTCCTGATCAGAAGAGCACCAGTCCAAGCCCCAGCCTTCGAAGAAGTTATGTCTGTGAGCACAATGGCTGTCCCTGTGCTGTGACCCCCAAGCTATGGAGAGCCAGATTGGGGGTAGGCAAAGAAGAATTCCAATGTACCTGTACTCATACTTGTGCAAATGGCGAATAAAGGATTTATCAGGATTTCATTTAACACATTCATAGAACATTCATTGCACCTTCATAATGCATTCATAGAACAGTCATAAGCAGCATATAAGCATACATTAACATACCTTAACCATAAAATTCTAACATGCAAGGTGCATGTGAAAAAGACAGTCTTTGAATCCTTGCACTTTGATCTCGGATTTTAGCTCATTTTGTTAATAACAACCAGTTATCTCCAGGTTTCGTAGCTCCTCTTGTCTTGTTACGATAATCCATATGGGTTTCTTTCTCTGCCGGGCCATTCTATGGTGTCCTCATGGATGCCTTAACTTTTCCAAGGAGCACTTATATAAAAGCGGGTCTTTGCTCATGTGGGAGGGATGAATGGGGGGGGGGGGGGCCGACAGCCTGTGAGCAGCGCAGTGCCGTGCTGCTGATGCGATATGCTGCATGTCCAAGGACTCGACATACATCCTTCAGACACGTTGCAGAATATGATAGTGAGTCCGTTTAGGACTTGATCAGGATTGGCGCTAATTATTCATAACATTAAAAATGCATTGATGAAGTAGGTGAGGTGCTGTGTATGTTAAGCAGTCCGAGAAGACGTTTTGGTTTTACTCATTGCTCCAAAGCACCAGTGGAACATCTAAATTCTGGATTTGGCTGCCTCCTTGCCTCTGGCCTTTATGAAGCTTGTATGACAGGACACTCTGCATCTCTTCATGTTGCCATAATTAAATCCTTGATTCAGGATGGTCTGCTGCCCCAGTGACGAAGGCGTTTGTGCACATGGCGGCATGGAGAGGCTGAACGTGGGCTTCAGTCGTGCCGCGGTTTCTAACTCACGAGGCGTATCAGAGTAACTGTGTTTCTGGGTCACGTTTAAGGTACCTGTCACCTTCGCTGTCCTCCACTTCAGCAGACATGCATCTCTCAGTGTGACTTCCCGTAAAAGTTATGATTTTAGCACCTGCCCTTCCTTCGGCCCTCAAGACCTGGTTGATGTTCTCAGCCGAATTCCCATGAATGTGTCACATGTCACAGCAATGCCACGTCCTTCTTTTTTATGGTTAAATATGGAAGTATATTCTGGAATTCAATGTTAAATTTATATCTGAGTTTCTTGCTTACAAACCATTAAGTGTATATATCTGCAGTAGGATAGTCTATAGTCATTTTAATTATAGCTCCTGCATGTATTTATTTATTTATTTATTTTATTTTATTTTTAGCCAGTGACCTGTTTACACAATCTCGGGGGTTCATTGGGGTAAATGCATGTTTTTGGGTCTGCATGACAGTGTGTGCTGTTGTAATGCCAAACACACCCCCTGCGGAATGTCCCTCCTCTGCAGCCGTCTTCCTGGCTGGGGGGGGGGGGCATGAGTAGTCATGATGTCACTCCTGTCGAGCCCTTGGGAGCCACCGTCTGCTGCTCCCCCTGTTACTATTCTGTGCTCTGGTGCCGCTCACAGGTCAGTGATACAGTGCTTCTTGCTTGTCAGCAGATTGTGGCTCCCCAGACGTTCCCCGTAACCCTAAGACACTCGAGTTACAATGAGTTTCCCCAGAAACAGGCAACCAACATGAGCCTAGGGGTGAAAATGCATGGCTATAAAGATATCAGTGAGAAAGAGGCCACCGTAACCAGGATAAACTGCCATATGCTGATGGATGGACGATGCAGATCCCTTTCACTCTGCAATTTGGGACTTGGGAGCTTCCCGTGTTGAGTGTATAATTTGAGGAGCGCATCTGGAAGCCTAGCTGTTCGTGTGTTGGGTGTTAAACATACCGAAAGTGCACTTGGCCTAGCGTCTGTTTCGATCTCGCAGGATGACAGGAACTGTTTTCGTCCTGATAGTAAACAGCCTTTTCAGACCGGCTGTCCATGACAATCCTTAAATAAGCTTGAAGCCGTACCATCTGCAGAATCGTGGCTTTGCCTGTAAAATGTGCTGAGTGACGCCTGTGTGATAAAATACTCTCTGACCTGCTTCCTTACAGTGAGTAGCTTTAGGAGGATAAGCTATGTGTTAGTATTTCTTGAGGTTTGACTACATGGTATGGTAATACTGCCGTAAACTTACAACAGCCATATTGGCTAGAAAAGTATGGGCTAAGATTTCTGGTTGTACTCTTCATATTGCAATGTTTCATATTTATCAAAGAGCAACGATTAAGGTTACTATTCATTTATTCTAGAGAACAGATTCTGTGAAATCTTACTGATGAGGAGCAGTTATTCCTAGAAAAACTTCATGCAAATCATTAAGGTGGAATGGAGAAGTTCATATTTTTAGCTACTCAGGGGGTCGATGTAGAGGTGCTTCTTGTTGCTACGTGAACAGATGTGTAGTTCAGAGCCGTGGGTATCAACCTTAGCGGTACCTTTACTTGATTTGTTTCTCGTTTAAGTGTCTTGCTCACATAGCCATGCTTGTTCTTCTACCAGTGGTGTGTCTCACTCCCTGTAATGAAGACCCTGCTTCAGCTCGCCTAATAATCACCTTGCTGTCTTGCACCACTGCCTAAGCAGATGCAGACTTACACAATTCATTAGGTCACCTACTCAGACCTAAGACTGGGGAATTTGCTCCCCCTGAAATGCTTGCCCATACATTGACTTTCTTTCTGCTAAATTAAGTCGGCCTGTCATGCCTCACAGAGCTACCTGATCTCAGCAAGCCCTCCGGTGTAGGATGCTAACCATGCACACCGTCTGCATTATGTGGGGGCAGCAGCTGAAATGCTTCTCAATCCCATGTGACACTGTAACCCACTGTGGCCTAATGTTTAATTATAATACAGAGATAATCTTTAGGACAGAGAATGATTAGGATACAGTGAGCCTTGGCAATTTTAGTGTTAAATTATTCTACCTGAAATAAACTTTACAGCTAAATTAAGCAACTTAAATATTCATGTGGCATTGAGATCTACCCCTGTGTAGGCAGGTGTCATTATTGACTCTTAACTTTATATTATGTCGAACAGAAAGTTAAAGATCCCATTACCCTGTTCTGGGTAAATGATGGATGGATGGATGGATGGATGGATCAGAAATTTCAAATAATCCTATTCGGGTTCATGGTGAAACTGCACATCAGAACTCAAAAATATGTACAAATACTGGCAATGTGTGACAGTATATGAATGTTGTTCCTGAAAATGTGTCATTTGTTGGATGGTGTCATGTATGTGTGGTCAGATTGACATGGAGATGACGAAATGAATGACTGCGTATGGTAGACTCTTCTTAGACTTGTAGTATAAATCAGAAAACAAATTTCTTCATGATGTAAGAAAGTGAAATTTTTCTGAAAACACATGAGTCACTTTCCTTTTGAGGTGCATGTGTAGTTTCCTTTGAGTGTTTATGAAACTGTCAATTGTTGGAAAAAACATTTTGGTTGTAATTCCTTAAATAAATGTGAATGTTTTTAGGCACGAGCCTCTGTCTCTCAGAACTCAAAAAAATGTTTGGTGATGTGGAATTTTCATTTGCATTTTTCTTTATTTAGCAAATGTTTTCATCCAAAATGACATACATTATTTAGGATGGGCAGGGTGAACCAGTCCCTGGAATTGGGGGTTAAGAGCCTTGCTCAAGGGCCTAATGGTGAAATCGCTCTGCTGAGTTTACAATTTGAACCAGTGACCTACTGATCACAGACAGCGTCCCAACCTACTGAGTCACACACAACCCTCCACATCGTGCCATTACCAATATCTACAATCTTGTAACACCATTTAACCTTTATAATTTCTAATTTAATAGCAACCACACTACATAAGCATAAAGGTAATCACATTGTAATCACAATATTTTATGAACAGACTAATTTTTGTTTCTAAGACCAGATGAAATGTTGATTTAGCAGGCATAGCTCTGGTGAGTCTGAGTTATCTTCCTGACCTGTGTGAATCACTAAGAAGATTAAAAATGCCCGATAAGACAAGGTTCTGGTATGAACAAGGATCTCCGGATCTTATCTCACTTTGCTCTCTGCAGGTATAGGCACCTGCTTTTCCGCCTTCTAAGGTCTCTTGCAGCAGATCATCTCCTCCGCATGGTGCCGGACTCTTCAGAAATGTCTTTCTATTCAAAACTTTCAGGGGTTGTACAATGTAACTGACACCTGGTTTTAGACCACAATAATTTGTTAGTATTCTGCAGGACCTCCTTTTACGGCCAATACAGCATCAGCTCGTCTTGGGAATGACAGATACAAGTCCTGCACAGTGGCTCGAGCGATGCTGAGCCATTCCTCTTGCAGAACAGTGACCAGGGCACTGCATGATACTGGTGCAGGAAAACATTTCCTGACTTGCTCCTTCAAAAGACCCTAAGGTGACTCAATAATATTCAGATCTGGTGACTGTGCAGGTCATGGAAGATGTTCAACTTCACTTTCATGTTCATCAAGCTACTCTGTCACCTGTCTTGCTGTGTGTATTGCTGCATTATCATCCTGATACACGGCACCACCTTCAGAATACAATATTTGAACCATTGGGTGACCATGGTCCTCCAGAATGATTAGATAGTCCTTGGCAGTGACGTGCCCATCTAGAACAAGTAGTGAGCCTTGGGAATTCCGTGATATTGCAGCCCAAACCATCACTGACCCACCCCTGTGTTGCAGTCTGGGTACGTAACAGTCCAGGTTGTAAACCTCTTTGGGGCTTCTCCACACTGTAACCCTCTCGGATGTAGGAAAGACAGTGAAGGTGGACTCATCAGAGAACAATGCATGTTTCACGTTGTCCACAGCCCAAGATTTGCGCTGCTGGCACTACTGAAACCAACATTTGGCATTGGCACCAGTGAGCAAAGGTTTGGCTATTGTAGCCCGACCATGAACACTGACTCTGTGGAGCTCCCAATGGACAGTTTTGGTGGAAACATAAGAGTTGAGGTGCACATTTAATTCTGCACCGAGTTGGACTGCTGCAATTTTATGTTTTTTGGATAAATCCAGGTTAGTGCCGAGATATCCCTTTCGGACAGCTTCCTCTCACATCCACAGTTACTCCTTTTGGATGTGGTCTGTCCTTTGTGGTACACTGGGAGCCATGGTCTTCAGGGAAATGTCAGTTATGCCACCATAAAGACTTGATGTCCTGGTTACAGATGCGCCAGTGAGACACGCACCAACAATTTGTCCTCTTTTGAACTCTGATATGTCTCCCATTATTTTGTGTGGATTGCAATATTTTATTTACAGCTGTGGCATTGTCACTCTGCTCTTACTGATGAAATGTCCAATCAGTAAAGACTGGTCAGCATGCACGCATATATAGGTGTGAAACTTCATGCACTATTTTGTCTAGTGTTTCAGTTTCATTGCCCAATCCCTGTTTGTCAGATTAGTAGTGATAGCAGAAAGAGCCGTTAAAAGCAGCTCTTGTGAACTGAGATAGTGACAGGAAGTAGCCTGCTGTTCCCCAGACTCTGGGCTCTCCCTTATTATGTGAACCCCTGGCAGACACAGTACATTTGAGGTTCTTCTTAATGCCTGCTTCTCAGAACCATTGGTGTACTCCACTGCGCTCTGCTGAACTTCATCTTAATCACGGTTGTCTTAACAGCAGGTTGCCTTCTGGGGACCTGGAGTGTTGTTAGTTTCACCAACAGAGTCATCATTCCTTGTGGTCTTTAGGGGAGTATTTTTCGTATCCAATCATCCTCATAAAGTGGATGGTTAGTTGCATCAGCCAGCCTTGCCTTCAGTAGAAACTTCTCAGAACCGTCCTAGGGTTACTGTGTGCTGGTCATCTGGTCTAGCATCTTAAGTACCATCTCTGTGGGGCTGGCTGAGGCTCACTGACAGATCAGTGTCTCAGAAACTCTAGTTACTGGATTCCGAGCCTCTGTAATAAGACTGTGCCCCCCTGCTCCTCTGCTTTCCCCTTGTGTGAGCCCTGATTTTGTTCTTCCTTGCAGAAGTTTATCCAATCATATGTTTTTCAAAGCGACTATTCAGAAATTACGGTTTATACACCTGGAATTAGTGCTAGAGTTGTTTGGATTTACATTTATTTAACAGACCCTTTTATCCAAAGATATGTACAATTGACAGAGCAGGGTCAGCCGGTCCCTGAACCAACTAAGTGTCTTGCTCAAGTGCGCAATGGTGAAATCACTCTCGCGACCACAGGACTTGAACCGGTGACCTAATCGCAGATGCAGAGTTCTAACCCTCAGAGCCACGTGCCTCCCCAAGGGATACAGTGAAACATAACTTCTGAGTAAGACTACCAAAGGATCTTAGTGAGGTTGGTGTCAGTGTGGGTGATGTCACTGTGTCATTAGTGGATATGTGTGTGGGCATTTCCATTCTATTTGGACACACGTGTCTTTGCCTACAGCAGCATCCTTCTCGTGGCAAAAACTCACTGTTCCCCTCTCTCCGTGTGAGACTAGCAGGGCCTGTCAAAGACAGGATGGCATGAGGTTTGCAGGCTGAGAAATCGCCCACAAACAGCTGGCTTTGACACTTGTCCTGTGTATTTGATTGCCAGAGGGTTTCTTCTGGAACATCGCTGATGTTCTCAGCAGTAAGTATCGATCACGATAATTCCCCCCACCTCATGCTGTCCTTTGTCTTAGGATAGAAGAGCAACATTTGTTCATCATTGAAGATGAAATGGTATTTCCATGTAATATTGGCTGTTGGACATCTCAACATCCTCAGCCTTGATAAAAGACGAGATATAGCTGAAATGGAGATGGTCTTGCACTAAATTTTCCAACAGCAGAATCTAAACACACTGGTATAATTTCTGCTTAAATGCTACAATCCAGAAATTCATATTCAATTCATTCTGCATTGTCACTGGATGTCCGTAGATGATGTGTGCAAAATCATGTCTGTAGACTAATTTTGCCTATATAAAATTCAATTGAAGTAATAAAAGGTTTAAATACAAACTGCCGATACACCCAGTCTTCATTTAGCGACTGAGTTCTGTTCCAGCAATAAGGTCGTTATGCAAAATGGTCCCCAAGTGAAAATCACGGTAGCCTAGGCGTGACTGTGACTGTGACTGTGCTTACGACTTTACTACAACGTTCCATGCCAAATTTCTTTTTTGTTCCTGTCTACATTTCTAAATTTTTTTTGTATTTTTTTGTATGTACAAGTCTACATTTTTTTTGTATGTTCTGCTTCAACAGTCTCCCTCAATCCAGTTTACCTTTTTGTCAGGCTTACAAAATTTGGTCTTAAATACGTGCATTGGACAGAAAATGTTTATTATGTCAAATTAGGAAATTGTTGATAACTGAGGTAATCGCTAAACAAGGAGTGGGAGTATTGCATTTAATATTTAGGAATGGTGAGATATGCGGATGCAAGCAAGCAGGAAAATTTTATTTATATAGTACCTTTCTTAGACATAGTCACAAAGTGCTGTACAATTTTAAAACCAAATTTAAACCAATATGACAACAAAACACCATGGCAGCACAATTCCTTAAATATATGGTATAAATCTATATGAAAAGACGATATGATTTAATGATGATAAAATGGTCAGAGGAGACTGGGCCTTAAATTGTGGAATGGTTTACCCTTAAACGTTAGGGTGGCCCCTTCACTGCCTGTCTTAAAAAACACTTTTACTCCTTAGCTTTTAATTCAGTTTGAGAGTTGTTTGTTCACCTCTTCTTATTTGCTTATTTTAAAAAAAATATTTTTAAATTGCCCTTTGATTTGTTTACTGATTTATTTCAATTATTGTCATTTGAATTCTTACTTTTATGTAGTTCTGCCTTATTGTGTTATTTGGCATATTGGTTGTATAGCACTTTGAATTCAACTCCTGTTGTTTTAAAAGTGCTCTATAAATAAACATGACTTGAGTAAAACGATATGATACAATGACACAATAAAGCATAACTCACATAGCAATATTCAAGTTACCATAGTAAAATCACAATTATACACAATCTAGCCAAATGCCTGTCTGAACATATGAGCCTTTAATTGAATTCTTTTTTTTAAATGATGTATGTAAGCGCAGAAGTTCTGTAGCCCAGTGCCGCTGACATGTCACAGCCCCTGTCATCTTAGATTGCAGCCTGGCAGCCGGCCCTGGAGGACCTTTAAGAGGGAAGCTGATTAGATGCTTCCTGTTGGGAGGTGCAGAAGATGGCTCTCTGCTGGCTTCCTCCCTCAGACAGAAGGGGTTAGACTGAAGGTTTTATCGCACCCAGGGGTCTGCAATCAACTAGAGCTGTTAATTGACACATGCAGACCCTCTGTCATATTCCGGTGACTGAAAGGAGTCACTATGCCCCCCCTCCCGGCACAGAAAGGGGGCTTTATGATTATGTATTTTTAGATAAATCAGCTGCATGCAGTTGTATTTTTATCCTCTCTTTTCCTTCCAGGTCGGCGGGATGTCAATTTATTTTTATTTTTTTTAGTGTTTAATGAGCATTTCTAACACTGAGCATCATTGCAGAGTCGTAGAATCCCAGCAGATAGACTGAAATGACTGTGGAAAGATGCAGGTCTTGAGCTCCAGGCCAGCTGGCTTTGTTAATGAGAAGGTGAAGGTTTGCTTGGGGCCATGGGTGGTCCGGGGATGGCAGCTTTTACCGACACGTGCAGTTAGATCCTTCAGATCCTGCTTCACCTTCTCATTCTCATATCTGTGTGTATGTATGTGTCTGTGTATACAAAATACGTATACGCCCATGGAGGATAGTGAAGATCGGGAATGCAGGCTGGTTTTTATTTACAGATTTACAGTTAATTTGCATGCATATGCTTAAAGATAAACGCTCTGACCCTGAGAGGCCGCTGTTTGGCAGGAGGGCAGCACGGCGCCCTCCCTGTGCCGAGAGCATGTGACAGACCATCGCTGCTCCTCAGGGCACTGTGTTTCCGCCTTGGTGTGTTGCACGCCTGGTGTCACATGCACGCCCCCCCATCCCCCTGACCGGGCCATCTGCTCCGGGACGTGCGCAGAGGGGCTGGAGTTTGCCGAAGACTCGGTGGGAGGTGGGCTCGCCTCAAGGTGCTTGTGAGCTTTTAACACCTTTTTGTATTTCGCATTCTGAAGGAATGTGACCTTTCTTAAGTCTACCTAGCTAATTGGGGGTAATGGGTGTTCCTGAAACAATGCCCTTTCTCATCTTTTCACTCTGGTGTGTCTCTGCGTTGAAGAAGATGTTGCTGGGCTTGTTATTGTCCGTCCGATAATGGCAGGGCGGCGTCATTACCTGAGTCCCATACGGACTGAGGTGGCGGCAGCTGTGTCATACGCAGATTAAAGGATGGGATGAAATGGTATTCATTAACAAGCTTGTAATTGACATGGCAGTGGTTCAGAAATGAAGTGAAATAAAGTGAAGTTACCCTGATCTTCAAAGGCGTGCAGTATATTACAGAGCGAGCCTTAAGACCGGAGCATGAAATTAGAGAAGAGCGGGCGGGGAGCTGGGACAGCTGGGGGCGGCGAGTCTCTTTATTACCATTCCGTCTGGGGGAGAACGCTTGTGCCCAGTTTAGTTGTTA
>JAODKC010000095.1:29468735-29483623 GCA_026777985.1 Mormyrops attenuatus | reverse complement strand
TCCCCAGGGTAACCCTAACTCCTTACTCTAACCCTAATTAATCTGTTACTCTAAACCCCTTTCCCAGGGTAACCCTAACTCCTTACTCTAACCCTAATTAATCTCTTACTCTGAACCTCTTCCCCAGGGTAACCCTAACTCCTTACTCTAACCCTAATTAATCTGTTACTCTAAACCCCTTTCCCAGGGTAACCCTATCTCCTTACTCTAACCCTAATTAATCTCTTACTCTGACCCCTTCCCCAGGGTAACCCTAACCTAATTGCATTTTATAGCATAGAGACTGGATGGCCTGAATCGTATGGCTGTTTTCAGTTCTTCAGCCTGAGAAAAGTTGTACCTGATTGTGTGGGATTTGCCTTGACATAAATCCTCACTAAATTTGGTTTCAGATTCCATTGTTTTGGGGGCATTTTTACTAACAAGAAATGAAATGATGCCAATCTTAAAATGTGTATTTTTCCTCCTGGTGTGTGTTAGATGTCTTCAAGAACTTTATTGGATTTCTTGCAATATTTCTGGCTTTGTCTGTGGGAAAATAGTGAATGCTCTCTTTTGATTTGGTTTTAGGGGCCACGTTATCCAATTCCGTCGCTGCCGAACAGTGGGTCCCTGTGCAGTGTGGGTTAGGGAGTAATTTGGTTGGCCTCTGCTGGAGGTGATGGGCTTCAGGGATTGGAGGAGGTGATCATATGATAAGTACTGGTTAGTAGTCGCTGTGCTGCTGTGCTGGGAGGTGCTGCTCTGCAGTGGCTCCTTTGCAGCATGAATAATTAGCCAAAGAGGATAGGTACTGCTGTGCCATAAACCATCTTCACAGACACCTTAACTAAGTCAAATGCCTGAAAATACAGATATAAACACAGTCATCTGTTAATGAGATTTTTCACTTAAAAGCAGAAAACCTTGAAAGTTTTCTGAAAAATGCCGTAACACTAGTAGTTGCATCAATTAAAATCAAGTATCAGATTTTTGAGAGTAGACATCACTGTTCCCTTGAGTATTTGGAAAACCAAGACTTTGATTATACAAGGAAAGCTAAAATGAACAATTTCATGCAGTACTTTTGTTCATAGCAATAACCTTTGATGGGATTAGTGTTACCCTCCATAGGGTCATGTGACATGAAATCCATGGCAAAGACTGATGACAGGATCAGGGTCTCATGATGCTTCTCTTAGTACTGAACCAGAGACTGTATCTGTACACAGTCAGTACTGGCATTTCCCATTATATCAACGCACAAAGGTGACAGGTGAAATGCTTATTCCACCATCATCGGACTGACAAAGGAATCTCGTGAAAATGACCAAGCAAGGTAACAAGCAGGTACAGTCATTTGTTTCTCCTTCCAGCTGTACATGTGATCAGAAAGTAATGGCTGGTGTGGGGGCTCGGGGTAGCCCAGTACCCTGCGACCTCCAGTGTCCTGCCCCCAGCACTGCATATGTGATGCTGGCACATTCTCCCTCTGATAGTGTGGCCAAAAGCACGAGGTTATGGAAGATGGATGGATTAAGATAGCACTTAAGCTAAGAGGGCCGTCAGTGTCAGTTACATTTTCTGTGTACATATTCAAATGATATGGGGCTGCCTTGCTTCTGGGATTCACTTCATAAATGTTACATCACATCATTTGTGAGCTTTTTGACCCACATTGTGACAAAATCCAGCTTTTGCAGAAATGTCTGTAAAAAGATTTTTTTTTTCGCCTCAACTGTACATTTTCTTTTGTCCTTTTACATTTCTGATAATGTGACCAAAGTAGATTATTTGAATATGCACAAAAAGGAGTTTGTTTATAAAATTGCTGCTCTTTACATTTTCGCTCTTTCATTTGTAGTTCTATGTCTGGGTCTCGAAGCACAGACTTCTGGGAGAGTGTAAGTCCGTTTTATATTCTCAGCTGCTTAGTGGAAAGAGATCAGCTATTTCCAAGTACTCTGTGTGTGTGCTCGGCCTGTTTTTACCCTGTAATTGCTGCTAACATTCTCTGCATGCTGGAGAGAACGGGGTTGTAGTGGAGCACTGTCAGGAAGCTCTCCATTCACTTCATGATATAGGCTGCGAAGAGACAGGCATCCTTATCAGCTCACATAATGCGGTCCGGCAAATCCGTTTAATTAGTTCCACTGTAATTTAATTTATGAAGCCAAAACAATCCAGCCCCATTTAATGAGCTTGTTTTTGCATTTAGATGGAGTGTATATTTTGTTTTCCCTGTTTACAATGACTGGCATCTTTGACCTGGGTTTTTTTATTTCCTGAGCTGTCACTACCAAACGATAAATTCACCCTTGGAATCAACGCAGTCTGTTTTTCTACCTGCAAACCTTTGTGAGTATATGGCAGGCAACATATGCCATGTGGATGGATTGCTCATTGAGAAATAGTGATGGATTAATAGAAAATTGTCAGAAACTGGAGAAATCTGACACATAATCATTATCCATCCATCCGTCCGTCTGTCCATCCATGCCACCTATGCAGTATAGGGTTGTTATGAGCCTGTCCAAGAAGGGTTGTGCCAGGAGCTGATTACTTACACAAAAATGTACTGTTGGCAAAAAGGAATACTGATTGGTTCAAAGAAATAACCAATCAGATTGTAGAGGCAGTGGATTCAAGCGCTAGTGGAGGTCGGACAAACCAATCAGATGTCTTGGTCCCACCTCCGCAAGTTGCTTAGGCCCACCTCCTCTACAATCTGATTGGTTCAGAAAGATAACCAATCATTTTTCTTTCTGCCCTCAGAACATTTTAGTGTAAGTAAAACTCCCACAAGCCGCCCTCGATGGGAGGCAGTTCAATGCAGGGAATATACTCAAACTACAGGTAATTTAGAGACATCAGCTGATCTAGCTGGACATCTTTGGAATCTGCTTGGAAGCCAGAGTACCTAGAAAAAAAATCAGCCTGAACACAAAGAGGACATACAAAGTCCACACACACAGCCAGGCATGAGAATCAAGCCTGGAGCTCTGAAGCTAGAATCTGTCACACAAAATCCCCTGTTGGTACACAACAGAGCCATATATAATACAGTGTTAAAAACCAATCTGAAAGACATTTCCAGTGCTATGACATTGCTTATTATGAATGACATTGTAATTATTTTTACTCCAGCATTAGTTTCCTAGCAAGGGATATTTAATATGCAAAACCAGAAAGCAGCAGATTTCAAACGGCGTAGGAACGTAAAGAACATTGGGGATGGCTGCGGGAACTGAGAGCCATGAAATCTCTGTGCGGCAATAAGGACGTGGATGCATGTACAGTATGTAATAAGTGTGAAATGTCACCAGTTTAAAAAGGCAGCTGGGAAACTGGCCAGTGGAGCTGCTTGGAAGTCACCTATAGCTTTGTTTTTATAATCCTAAACGTTCAGCAATGTCACATACGCTTTCAAGCTACATAGCCATTTACTTTTAATATCTCGCAGTGAAACAATAATGGCTGCTCAGTGTCACTGCTGGGTTTTCACTGTGTGACACTGGGCTCAGTGTTAATGACTTTCCTGCCTTGAACTGCTGTGTGCTTTAAGGTGCCATCATGGAGATCACCATGGCTCAGTTTATATTCTGAGTGATTTGAATAGGTGCAGTTTTGACATTTGAGATGGTATGCGGTTTGTGGTCAATGCTATTGAAATTGACAGCACAGGGAAATTGTCAACAGATGTATTGTAATTTTCAGTAAAGTGGTGCGATATAATTAAAATGTAAGTTATTAAATTTTTTTTAATTGATGGTAATAAAGTGCATTGAGGCCATGCATGCAACAGTGCAACTGCACGCTCACTGTCTTACCGTTCACATGGCGCTGGAGGATTGCCAACCTTGGCCGTATAGCCCGGCCTTCTCTTTCACTCTTTTGCTGTATATCTCTCTCTCGCCTTGATTGCCAGGCCGTTGTTGGCACCATTTCTCGGTTGCTGTCCTGTACCGCCACAGTCTCCCATTTCCTAGGTGATCTCCACGTCGCGCTCAGCTCCGCCCCCCTCGGCAGCTCACTCCTGATTGCTCACAGTCTGGCATCATCCATTCATTCCACCTCATCATACTTCAAACTGTGTCTCACCCTAATGCTAACAATCAACCACAGGATGTCCAGACACTTCCCAAGAAACCACCCTCCTTTTTTCTCCACTTTTTTATCCACTTCCTAGTCTTCCAGCTGCCTTGTCCATTCCCTCTCACTCACTTCCTGCCCTGCATGTTCACCCCAGAGCCCATTTAGAGCCATTATCTTCTAGGATTAACTTCTCTATGTACCTTTATGTTGCACAACAAGCTTTAAGGCCTAGATCAACTCATGGTCCTCAAGGTCTGAGCACAGCTGATTTCCCACCCTTCCTTTACCTGTGAGCTGGGTATGAAGCCTCTGGCCAATCAGAATCAGTAATTATTAAACTAACTACCTTTGAGAACTGAAACCAAGGCCTGGATTTGGAATGGAGGTCCAGATTTGAAGAGCCCTGGCCTAGAAGAGCTGCCTCCATTCCGCTCTGCAGTTTCCTGTCTTAGGGTGACCATCTGTCAGCTGTGGTCTGCTGTTAATGACCCATCAAAGCTCCTCTCAAACAAATGACAGCGTTCCCCTGTCCCTGCAGCCCCCTGCTCTGCCCACACTGTTCACTCCACCAAACTCCCCTTGTTTCATTAGCTGGCCCTCATCCTTTTGGTCCAGTCCCATCTCCCCCACTCCAGACTAACTCTTTGCACCTCATTTCTTTTACGGAATTTCTTATGAACTCTCTGATAAACTGCATATCCGATGGCTCTTCTCACTGCCGTTAATGAACCATCCCTTCCAAAGAAGCAAGGGCCCTCTATCCAAGTGCAGCTCCGCATCACACATTTCTCTCCTTACCTTTCTCTGCTCACTCTAAAAGTTGCTGTTTTCCGCCATATGCATATTTTTCTCATAATAAAATACTAGAGTTATGCGAGTCCACATTCCAGACCAGGTTCCCAAGTGAAACTGCCCTTCTAGTTATCTCTAGGACTTTCTTGGTAACACTTTACATCAACACCTCTGGCTGCATTGCAGACCATCCTTTCCCGCTTTGCTTGCGGAAGAATCAGATTCTCTATATGCCAGTCAACCCAGTGCTCTGAAAGTTCTTTGTCACATTGAATAATTTGATAGTAACATCAGCAACACCTGTCAGAGGAAGGATTTTCCTATTCCCCCAAGTGTTCTATGTTCTATGTGCAAGATGCAATATCCAACAGATGTACTCTTGCCCTGCTGAGACCAGCTGCTGAACTGGGCTATCCTAGACTCCTACAGCGCCGCCCTGTTGGGCTTCTAGTTTCCCACACCAAACTGCTCCACCTCATTCAGAACCCTGCTGAACAAATTATGATTGAGAACCCAGCCCCCCACCCCCACTCATATTTCTTTCCCTTCCTGGTCACCACCCCCCCAACTGGCTACAGTTTAAGCTGATATAGGGTTAAAGTAAATTTCCTTTAGTAACCTTTAACTTGCTTCAGGAAAGAGTCTGGAAAATAAACAAATATAAATGTGTGACGGTTGCATAGTCAATCATGTATCTGTAATTCAGTTCAAATGTGAGTTATTTGACTATATGGCTTATGCTACCTTTCTAATTGTTATAAATGTCCAACAAGTTAGCAATCTGGGCTTAGTGCTATGGAGACAAGATTAATGATGCATTCCATTAACGTAATAGAGTTATGTTAATGCTGGACCCAGCCATTTAGTTTACTTAAGACATCTAGCAGTAACATTCAGCAGATGTAATTGTATCTTTAAATTTGCTTGGG
This sequence comes from Mormyrops attenuatus, assembly GCA_026777985.1. NCBI lineage: Eukaryota > Metazoa > Chordata > Actinopteri > Osteoglossiformes > Mormyridae > Mormyrops > Mormyrops attenuatus. The sequence continues at coordinate 29,477,828 of JAODKC010000095.1, read as the reverse complement.
GAAAACGGAAATCCAATACTTCATAATGCAGCAAGTACAAGCCAGAATAAAATCACATTACATTACTGCTTATTATACATCTGCTGCCACAGAGTGTGCAGCATGTAACTGACAGAGTAAAAGTAATATTAATACATTTCATGCTGTAAATCATCGTAATTATCACCGAAGCTTCAGGTGCGTGTGGAGATTTGCATGTTCTTCCTACAATTGCATGGATCTTTTCCCCTATAACCTGGTTTCCTACTGCTGTCGAAAACCATTGATTGAAGTTGAATCGGTGTCTCTAAATTGCCCGTAGTGTGTGAGCGTGCTCCCTGCGATGGACCGGCACCCTGTCCAATGTCTCTCCAGTCTTTGTCCTGCAGAGGAACATTGCGACCCTGAACTGAATGTACTGTTATGGAAGACAGACAGATGGGTGCTCTCCTACTCTTACGAGAAATTTGATTTATGCTTTTAAATAATAAAATTTCTGTGGCAATTGATATAGCTGGTGTATGTAATTAATGCACAAACCCAGATTAAATACCATGCTCAAGGCTACAACATATGAGCTTTATGGAAATTCAGCCTGGAACATTCTGGCCAGAGCTGCAGTTTGGCCACTAGCATCCTTCCAAATAAACTTCCAAAAAAAAAAAAAAAAAACAAGTGAGTGTGGGTAAGTCAAAGCAGGTCTACATGATTGCCTCTTATCTTCCTTGGCTGAAGGCACTGAGATGCAGGAATGCAATCTTCTAGTAATTTACAGCTCTTTCTCTAACGTGTGGGCTGCTCTGGCTGTAGTCTGTGTGAAATCAACTTCATGGACAGGGGCACCTTCAGCGATAAGACAACGATTCTTTTCTCCAACATGTGATGCCAAAGTACACACCCTGACCTCTAATCAGCCACTGGTATGAAAAACTGTAATTTAACTCCGAAAGTCCAAAATCAATCTCCAGTTACTGTCAGTGGTCTCTCACCACACCAATTCATGATATCTGGTTTGAATTTCTGATAATAAATATGGAAATCTGGTACAGGCCCCCACACAGCTCTCTTTTGTTAGCGGAGCCTTTTATTTGAGGACCTTCTCAAATGAGAAGGATAGATCAGCACAGTAGTTTGTGTATGGGTAAATGAATTCCTACGTGTGTGCAAGAATAATAGTTTCATAAATAGTAGTTTATGTGTTATGGAAGAATTCCTGTATTTTTGTAAGTATTTAAAGTGAACTTTAATTGACTTGAAGCATTAAATTAAGAATATTTAAGGTTTTATTTTATTGGTTTTGTTAAACTGTCTGACTTTCCTACTGAATCAAAAGTTATAGGTGGAAAATGGTCCTATATAAGGCTCATGGGAGTATTACATAAAAATGTTCTGAGAGCAGAAGGAAAAATGATTGGTTCAGAGAGATAACCAATCAGATTGCAGAAGAGGTGGGACTAAGGCATCTGACCGGTTCAGAAAAAGAACCAATCATTTTTCTTTCTGCCCATTTTTGTGTAAATACAATTCCCACAAGCCTATAAAAACATCATTGTGTACAGATTAAATAGGAATGAATGATACCGAGTGGTATCCTACCCAGTGTGTACCCTAACCTTGTGTCCTGTGCTGCCTGGGATGGGCAGCAGGCCTCATAAGCAGATTATATATAAAAGTTAAGGTGCATTTTTTCTTTTTCTATATAATCAAGGATTCTTATTTGAGGGTCACATGCCATTCGAGTGAGTGCGCCTATTGTTTTGTTTACGTGTTCTCCCAATTCAGTGAATAGTGCTGTCGAAGTGTGATCATGCCTGTGAGCATATTAAAATGCAGTGCTACCCCCTGCCTGGCAGGAACAACAGAATAAGAGACCGGCTTCGCTGTGAAAATGAACGTCCATGCCTTGTGTCTTGTGGCGATTGCTTCAGAGGTTTTTTGCAGTCAGAGGTTTTGGCATCTCACCCAAGCTGAAAAAAAAAAACAGATGGGCATTTCTGTGAGTTACCCAGCCATGGGAAAACCCTTTAAATCCCCACTTATTTGCTGATGGTAGACGGTGCCAAGTGGAACAGATGATCCCATACCAACAGCAAACGATCTAGATCAGGTTTCTGTTCCAGACGTGCTTATGCAAACAGCTCCTGCTGTATTTACAAACCTGTCGGCTGTTTCCACACATAACGCGTCGAACGTCGCTTAAATTGAAACAGGCGTTTCGCTGTGAGATGCTTACAGTTTATTTAACACTGATTCTTGACAGGCAGTCCTGCTTATCATTCTATTAGTCGTGCTCCAGCACTAAATAAACAGCTACTGGAGGGTTTAACGCATGCTGAAGTTTGACATTTAGGCTTCTGCTTTTCACTGCCGTGTGATGTGTTTCTGTCAGCAGGCAGAGAAGCAGGATGCATGGAGAATATGGTACAATTTCAAATGTTTATAGGTCATTTTTAGAGTAACGTGGCTGACCAAATGGCATGGCCCAATTATGCAGTGTGATTTGTTGTCCTCTAGCCACGTTAATGGTGCTTTCTTTGTGCCTGAATAAAAAAAAAAATGTTTTAAGTAGGGAATTGCATGCAAGTTACCCTATGCTGTGATTTGTATCGCAGCAATGTGAGAAAGAATTATCAGAAACTATGGTCACATTCATAATGTGTAAAAAATAAGATTTGTGGCCTCTTAAAAACAATTCCTTTTAATTTACAGTTATTTGTATTTTATTAAGCAGTCACATGTCCAAAGTAACATACAAGGCAGGTAGCACACTAGTGTCCATAATTGTGGAAACACTTAGCTTTCTGCCATTACGCCTTAAAAATTACTACCTAAATATCGGTGCCAATGTTGATGAACATTCAAAGAATGTTTACAAATATCGTGCATTGGATCATTAAATAAGTAACTGGAATATGGAATAAAATTCAGTAGTCTCTAAAAATTGGAAGTGTTTCCACAATTTTGCCCACTAGTGTACATGCTGTGACGAAGTCGAATAGGCAGGAGTACAGCTAGGCTGAGCTTCCAATGAATGCACAGGTTCAGGTGCAAGCAGTACTGGAACAAAGCAAACTATCATATATCTCTACTGCAATAATAGGTTAAGACGGCCACGTTCATGGCCAGCTGTGCAGTCGAGTGTGACTGGACCTTACGGGCTGCCGTTCCCAGAGGGGATTCCACCCCCAGCGTAGAAAGAGTGGGGTCTGACAAAGGCCGTGCCAAATAGGGAGGCACTTCAAACACAACATCAGCCATTCTCTGTGCTTTAAAAATGCAATCTGCACGATCAATAGTGGAGATATCTCTGCCCCCTTCCCAAGTTGTATAATTAGACTGAGCCGACATCTGGGTATTATTTTTCTGCCTCTTGTTTTTCTTCCGAATCAGTTCTCAGCCGGTGTGGACGTCTCAACTCCGCTGGGGAAAAGGGGAAATGCATATCGCCAGACATAATCTTTACAGTTCGACCTGCAGGCCGACAAGCAAAAACACAGCTTAGTGTCGGCTTACAGGCTTATTGAAGTTTTATCATAATGCTTCTTCATGTTGTATTTTGAGGTCTGTATCATGCAAGCGGAATGATATTTTAGGAAAAACAGTCACGGTGCGCAATGTGTGTATTGTTGCTATTTATTTTTGTGTATCTCTTTGTTTTTCTGCACACAGAGGAGCCTTTTGAACATGGTATCCAGGTACTGGGCGGTTTACAGAAATGAGCACTGGCCTGTGAATCCACACTGGTTAGGCTGTGTAAAATAAGGATGATGGACGGTGTGGTGGACTGGCATCCCATCCAGGGTGTCCCCTCCTCTTTGCCCCATGCTTTCTGGGACAGGCTTCAGGCCCACCACTGCCCTCTACTGGATAAGCAATGACGAGAGACAGGTGGTTAACTGGAAGCATGGAACAGGCAGTACTCAGGAATAAGAACGTCTGACTTATGGACAACTCATACTTACAAACAGAATGCCATGCAGTCTACTATATTAGAAATGTGAATTAAATGCAGTGGTTCATAATAACAGATGCACATACTACTTTGTAATGCTCATGAAAACATTACTTGGCTTCAGAGTGCAATGGCTCAATGTACAGTACAATATTGTATGTAGTTACTTTTATTATTACTGCGTTATTAGTATTATTTATAATTTTTTAATGTACTGTATTATTACTGTTCTGACTTACCTGCAAATTCAACCTCAAAACAGACGTAGGGAACGGATCTCGTTCATAGCCTGGGGACTACCTGAAAATAGAAATCGTTGCCATATAAGGATTACTCAATGACAAAAAAGAAAATACGAGACTTAATGAAGTAAACAATACTGCTGCCAACAGTACAGAAGAATAAACAAGGTCCATAAACAAGCAGTGTGGCATAAAAACCATGAAATGAGGGTTATAACATAAATCAAATTTAAATGTCGATATTAATAATGATTTACATTTTCCGCTCATGTTTCATGTGGACAGGGGGTGGCGCTAATGCTTCATGCCTCCTAGTCTGGGCATTAGGGTGAAGTGACTTTTTGAGTGGGACCCCAGAAACATCAAAGCCTCCCCTCCATGTGTGTACCCTGTGATATATACTGGCATCCCAACCCCCCCCAGACTCTGTATTGGAGTAGTAGCTGGAAGCTGGATGGACAGATAATTCGGAAGGTCCATGGACATTAACCTGTATGCGCTGAGCAGGTGAGCGGCTCGCAGGTCTCAGTCATTAATACAGTACGTGTTGCATGACTTTTTGGTTTTTCTCCCTATTTGTCGGTGTGACATAATGTTCAAAATGTTTTCCATATTATCTTTCCATTTTCTGATACACAGGTTTCCATTAGTGCCATTAGTAAAGGCTGGAGAGTAACTTACATTAATGCCAGATGCTCCTTGGCAATGGTATCAAAGTGTTGTCGAACCACCGACAATGAAGAACATGCCAAGGGACATAAATGCCAACCTTGGTATTTATAAAACTGAAATCACTGCTATTAAATCAGGATTCGCTGCCCTTAGCGGTTAGCAGTTAGCAGCATGGCTCTGCATTCCAGCAGGTATCCCCTCTAACTTCTGTATCCTTATAAAATGTCCAGCCAGTTCCCATAAATACGCTATAACTGTATACTTACGGCTTCATATGCAGCCTTTATTTTTATCGATGGTTAACAGTGAGTTTGTGTGATGTTATGCAAGATGTCTGGGTCAATGAACATTGTTCACACTGTACACTATTCCAGACAAATGCTTGTGTTGCAGAAGGAAAACAATTAACAGTTCCCTTTGTCACATTTCTTTCATAGTAATATGAATTGTAATTGTTGTTGCTACTGACATTGCTGTCGACTACAGCACCAGTCAAAAGTCTGGACAGACCTACCCATAGAAAGGTTCATTTGCACTATTCTCTACATTTTAGAATAATTATAAAGATATCAAAACTATAAAACCACAGACATGAAATATTGCACTGACCAAAAAAGAATGCATGTTCAGATCTGTGGGCTGCTGGTTCAAATCCCTAGATCAGCAGAGTGATCCCGCCATCGTGCCCTTGAGCAAGGCCCAGGGACTGACTGGACCCAGCTTTCTCCTCTGTGCCGGTTTCATGAGATGGCCTCCTGGGATGTTTATACTCCACCAGTTGAGTACAAAGAGTCACAGTCACAGAGTACTCAACTTGAGTACAAAGAGTCACAGAGTACTCAACTGGTTGGTTGAAATAAAATCTTGGTCTAGATTTGTACTCTCTGGACCTGAGATCTCCACCTCTGTTCATAAGGCAGTATAAAGCATCCTTAATGCTGACCAATATAATGCATTATGAAGGTATCTATAGTGCATTATAGATGAGAGCTTCATCGGGGCTTATGAAGTATTATAATCAACACTATGATGCCTTATGATTGTCAATAGAAGATGCTGTAATGCTTTATTAATTGTTATACTTACCATTATAATGTATTATGAAGGCATCTATAATGCATTATAGATGATAGCTTTAAGTAAAGTGTTACTGGTCTATCATTAAAAAACAGATGGCTGTCATTCAAGACTGTGGTGACACCAGATCGATTTTTCCTCTCCAAACTGAGAAAGAGGAAATCGATTCAAAATGCCAATGCGAGACCAACAGCGGCATTGAACAGCTGAGGTCAGAGGCTGGGGAGGGTAAAAATATCTGTGGTCACTGAAAGATGTTATACTACAGAAAGCTTCCTCCTCCCCCCGAAGGGCCCCCGTTGTGGCAGCATGAGGTTTAGTGGGCCAGTCATAGTAAGACCATTCACATCACTCCATCAGTCTGCTGCTGGCTGACCAACTTCACATAACTGCAGCCAAGAAGATGAAAGAAAATGCTCCCTTACCAAGCGAATGGAGTTAGTGGGAATTTATTTTTATAAAAGAATCTCCTGCCAAATGTGCTCCAGCAGCACTGACTAAGTGGGGTAAAACTGTCCGCATGTTCGAACCATCAACACGTTTTTGCTTATTTTTTCCTTTGCTCTTTAACCTCTGAAAGTGTTGCGTTTTCTAATTATACAGTATATAGAGATTTTGACCTTAGTACAAAAAGTTGAGAAAATGGTCATCAGTATGTAATCAGACATAAAAAGTACATTTTAATCGCCTTCCACTGAAATGTTTGCCTATAGCTGTGGAATAACCCATGTTTCTAAGGATTTTTGAGGATGAAATAATATTTAATAATACATTTTTAACCCAGCTCCTTCTCATGATGAAAGCCCATCATTTTGCTTAGTGTGGTTCTGTGGTAGCCATTTTTAAACGCCTTTCCTGGTTAGCCCAGCTTAGCTATCGAATGTGAAGAATGGGCATGTATCTGCATAAGTAGTGGGTCTCCCAGTGTTATAAGCGCAGGAGGAGTTTTGTGCAATTCCCCATGAACACTGCAGCACCATTTACTGATGCACCAGTATGATAAAGAGGATTCTGCAGCATTTCCCAGGAAACATAGGGCACATTCTGGTTAAAATATGTATTGTGAGAGAAAAAATATAAAATCTGTTGTATTCCTTAGTGGAAGTTCAGCAGATCTAGGAAATCTTTAGTGGTATCAGTAGTTTGGTGTTTTAAGGAACGGTTTGTATGTTAATAGACTAGATTGTTGACATTTATTCCATTTATCCCATTTAGTCCTTTAGCTTGACATTTGCTCCATTTTATGCTTTAGTGAAGGTAGGGAAGAGGATTTGTTATTGTGTTGTTGGGGTGCCGGGACACAGCAGGTGGTGGTAGCTGATAGAGCGACTATCTTCAGACCGAGGTTGGAGGACGTCAGAGGCAGGATGGTTTTGATGACTGGACTAGCATTAGCACTGCATGAAAGGTAAGGCAAGGTGATTCACAGAAAATAAGAGAAATAACAATCGTGAGTTACAGATATGCATATAGCATCCAGGATAGGCTCCGGATCCCTGAGACCCTGAATAGGACAAGCAGTTACAGAAGATGGGTGGATGAAGTTACAGATACATTGATCTATGGTAATCGAGGACTCATGGGTTGGCTGTGGGTTGTTGTTTAGTTGATGTTTGGGCAGACACTGAGGTGACCCCGTAGGAAGGGGAGCCCATCAGAAATGTGAGTGTGTTAGGGGTGCATTAAATCATTTGGATGCAAACCAATGAAATGTGATTTCCTGATTAGTCAAGGGATAATCAAATAACTATAAGAAGAGTTTTGTGAATTATGTGGGGAGAGACGTTATTTTCAGGAGTGGGACAGACTCTCCCTTTGATCAGTCAAAAGAAAAAGAAACCTGAAGACGCACTGCGTTGTTTTTTTCCGTTTTTTTGGAATTTGGGCATTTTCAGCATCCACAGTATCGAACCAGGATTGGTGGTTAATTTGTATGTGTGACGGATGCAATGTTTTTCTCTCCTGTGTTTTTTTTCCAGTGATCTCCTTAAAAAATGTCAGTGTCACATGACCCTGTGCGTCTGTGTCTCCCTCGCGCCGCACAGCAGACCCGCTCCTCTCCGTCATTAATCGCCGTCCTGTGATTGTTTTCCCGCTGCCGGCACGTCAGCGCTGGGTTGTGATGGAGCAGCCCACCGTGACGCTGACAGCCACCCGAGAGCCTTTGAACACACTGAGCCCTCTTTGCTCCTGGGCGTACCTCCTACTCCTCCTCCTCCTCCAGCTCCTCTGCTTCCTCCTCCTCTTCATTTAGGGAGTCGTGAGGTCCACTTCTCCTCCTTTGATGGAATGTAATCCCGTCTGGAGACCAGCCTACAGAGGGAACGAGAGGGGGAAAACGGGAAGGGAAGTGAAGGGTGAGAACAGGGGGCATTGCATTGAGTGAGCCGCGTCCCACTGATCCGCCAGGTGGGGGCCCCATGTGGCAGAATGAGCTTGGCAGGCCCAGCAAATTGCCCTGGCAATATCTTCTCCCGCATGACGCTGATCTTGGCAGGGTCCCTGCTTCCATCTCCCCGCCCCCCCACACAGAGAGTCATGTATGCCCAGCTGTTTATCTGTGCCCTGGTTTTGTAAAGAGTGTAAACCCCAGGTGGACAAATAGCTGGGAAAGATGTTGTTAAGCTGGCCACTCAGTCGCCCCCATGATCAAAGGCCCTGGAGGTGGGACCCACCTTCTTCCTGTCAAGTGTGCATCACTGCTGACTCATACAGACAGCTACTCACTGCCACATGTAAATCACCCTCTCCTAATTCCAAGATCTGCTTCAATTTCCACCTGCTGCATTAACTGACACAGGCCCAATTTGCCATCCAATGAAGGTGTATTGCATGCATATAAATATTGCATCTGCTGGCAATATGTGCATCTGAGAGCTTTACGGCTGATTTAGGGCTGATTTCTTTGCTGGTCCCCCAGGATCGTCCACCTGAAGGGGGTAACTGCACAACCACAGATGCATTCACATCCTAGGGCCTCCCTCGGCTGTGCCTGTGAGCTTCTGGAGTGTCATGATGTGAATGACGCAGGCTGAAGTGTCATTCTCCCATAATCCCCTTTTTTTCGGTCTGTGGCCTTAGGAGCAGAGCCTGGATACCTGTTATTCTCTCTTTCCCAGCATCATGTGCTGATCTTTCTCTCCTGTTTGATCTGAGGTGGCTGTATGGGCC
>JAODKC010000095.1:29454956-29466568 GCA_026777985.1 Mormyrops attenuatus | reverse complement strand
GCTACAAACCATTGAATTTAACCCGATTTTTTTATATTATGGTAGTGTGTTTGTACGGGACCGCCCCATCCCCCCCCCCGCGCGGGGGGGGGGCGGGGGGGCCCCCCCCGGGCCCCGGGCGGCGGGCCCCACCTTTTTTTTGGGAGGCCCCCCCCCCCCCCCCCCCCGACAGTGGGGCTTCAATACACACCTGCCGGTGCTCGAAGAGGCCTGCAGGAGCCCATGGAGTGGTCTTATCACGTGATGGATCAGCGCCGGTCTGAAGGTAGCCAGCATGACAGGGATGGAGGCTATAATAGAAATAAAGTGTATAATAGATATGAAGTGTGTAATAGATTCAAGCAGGAGCTCATCTTTATCTCAGCGTTATCATTGTAAGCTACACATGTAGGTTTCTTAGAAAAGCGTGGCTCGATTTGCCATTAGCCTTTTAAGATATCCTGCGACCCGGGTAGAAGAAGGATGGATTATGTGATATTGTGGAAGAAGTCACAGAAATAAAAACCATGAAAGTGTAAATATGGTTTACATTTTCAGCAGAGGATGGAGGGAGATAAAATAGAACAAGGTACCTTTCCTGAGCCTATAAGAGAGTATAGAGTGGTAGGTTGAGGATCGGGGGGAAGCCTTTTCGCACAACTGCCCCGGAAACGGCACAGGGGAAAGGCACACTACCTTTCTTTTGGCTTGATTTGCATAATATGGCAAATAATTCATTCATTGTTCAGTCTACTGTCTGTGTTCTCTTCATGCATTATACCATGCCTGATCAGTACAGTGCTGCACTGCATTGTGGGTATAAATGAGCTTCCTCGACAACAGAGCAGATGTATTCGTTATTCAAGGGAATTTACATTATTTTTAATGGACAACTGACCAATGATTCAGTAATTAGGTTGTAGTGATAGAGTATGTCCCAGTGCCAAATATATTCAGGTTTAGTAATGAGATGCTTGTCAGACATTAAATAAAGGCTAAAATAATTGATTACATCTTCAATCTGGTATCTGAGACATTGTAAATCAAGCTGGATGAGATCTTTTGCCTTTGGCGTGTTATAAAAAACCCCTCCACAGCTCCTATCAGGATTATCAGAATCTGTTATGATAACTGACGAGTTGGTAATTATTGATACAATAAATAGATTAGATAGAAATAGTAAGGTTATTAAATTGGCATGCCTGTGAATCACAGATGGGGGTCGATAATTCCTGATGCCATCGCTTGCTTCTGACTCTGACGGTTATTGCCAGGCTCTCTCTCCTTTTCTCTCTCTCTCTCATCTCACATGTGCTTGCTTGACAAATCTTTTGTTGGGCGTCTTGCTTTTGAGGGGCCTTTAATAACCTGATCCACTTCCCAGATTAATTAGAGACTGTCACTGCTGCAAGACACATCAAAAACACACAAATCTGTAGGTCTAATTAGGGACATTTAATTTCTGATGCATACTTATCAAAGGCCATGATGATCTGGCTTTCAGGGCATCAAATGAAAGTGAATTTCTGATAAAGAGGGACATGCTTTAGGCTCTGTGTTGGCATGGTGTACAGAGCACCCTGTGTCCTGGGGCAGAGAGCAATTTACAATAGTTACTCTCTTAACGCTGCATTTTGTGTGATGCTGTGACTATTATACGCTACATACCGAGTGCATTTCCTTTGTATACTATTATCACTTGCCTAAGTAGGGCAACATGTAATATTTACTAAAAATTGTCAGTGCACAAATACTGTGAATTAAGATCTATTTCCAGTTTTGGATTATTTCCAATAATGGGAATTACTTATTTTTCATAAAAATCTTTATATATTCAGATAAATAACCATAAAAAATCTGTTCTTATACTGTATGTTTTATAACCACTGTACTTAATAATACTAAAATTATTTTCGTTATGACATTACTGTATGTAACTCTTTTTGTTGTGTAGTTCAGTGTTTCCTAACCCTTTTCTACCGTGGCACACTTAACATAAGGCAGTTATTCCAGGGCATGCCATTGATTAACCCATAATATTAATCGGTTCTTACCTTCAACGTGAAACTTCAGGTTCAGGATCAAGTACGTTTTCTGAAATTTTCCTTTTCAAAAATTTGTCCACGATCTTGTCTTTTCACTACAGGACAGTTTGCAAATCGTCGAACATATGAATACAAAGAGGTGTCAGGTGTAGGGCGATCTTATTCTTGGCTGTATTTGATTACATGACAAGTGCACTTATAGCTGATTGGACAATTAAATGAATAATAAGTCATTTATGCACAAAGCATTTTCTTCGTCTAAGCCACTTAGAGTACATTCAGAATTTAAGTATTAACACATAAGCTTACCTTATTTCCCTGGCCAGTTCTAACAGCACACTAGTGCTGCACACCGGCTGAAAAACACTGATGTAGTTAATGCAGTACTATTTAACTTCATAAACGAAATATTTTATTTTCCGATGCTGATACCAGGCTATATGTTCTAAAAACACTCTTAGGACCTGTAAATGTGGTGAACAACAGCTATACTGGGATTGTGTCATTTTTGTTCTGGTTTGAAAAATTGCCTGAAAGTGCAGCCACCCCCCCCCCCAATTCATTACTAAAAGCACAATTTATGTGTAAATGTTACATTTCAAATGTAAATCTAGGATTATAGGTATTATACATATTTATACCATTTCATTAATTCTGCTGTGCTAGTTACAGTATGGTGATTCTCTCTGCTGTCATCGAATAACAAGAGAGTAGGTTGTAAATGTAAACCTGTCCCCGCACCAGGACTGGGTGGGAGGGGGGCGAAGGTGCCAGTTAATTACGGCTGGAGCATTTGCCGGTGCCATATCACTGGCGTGCATCTGGAAGCCTGCTGTTGTAACTCTAATAAAGCCTAAAATCCAATTTTCTTGCCTGCCCCTGCTTCTAGCTGGGGTCACGTATTCTGAGCTAATTTGTTTGTCTGGCTCCCGCTTAGTAGCGAACAAACGGTCAGTCATCTGAGTGCGGCTCTCAGTCACTCGCAGGACAGTAGATGCAAATGCTGGGGGGCTCTTAAAATGTCTGAATATGAAAGGTGTTTTCTAGATCTGGCTGATCGCAGAGCCGCAGTCCTGTTACGGCATGTGGTATATGCGGATGTGTGTTCGCGTATGGTTCGGTGATGATATGATGCCAAGTGGATCTGCACTTCCTTGGGCGGTAAGGTGAGTGACTCAGTAGCCTGGGGGGAGTCATTCGTCAGTTTTTTCAATGACGGAGACCTGCAGAGTCCTAGCCTTGGGGTTTCTCTAGCTCCTGTCACTCACTTATCTCACTCTGCTCTGACAGCCACAAGGTGCCAGTCACAGTCAAGAGGCTGTGCTCCCTGTATCCTGTTACACTTCCACAGCCTATGTAAGCCTGAGTGGTCAGCTTAGCTTGGGCTCCCTGTCCCACCATCACTGAGTGTAAGGCTCATCTATCGGCTGGGTTTGGAGTCTAGTTTCTGGGTGTGTTGGATTGAGTTTAATCTGTCTGTGTTTTTTCTCTTGGTTTCTGTCTGCTTTTTGCACATCTCGTCACTGGCATCGTGGTTCTGTGTTCCAGTGTCTTGTTTCCAGTTTTACGGTTTCAGTTCGCCTTGCATATCCTCTCTGGTTCTATGGTTCTGTCTATGGTTCTTGTATCCACATTTAAGGTCTTAGTTATTTGGAATTCTGCAGCTGGTTTGCTGAGTGGCTGACGTCTTGTTTTTAGGTTTATTGTGATGGTCTTTTTTTTTGTGGTTCAGTCCCATTTCCTGGTGTCTCCGGTGCTTCACTCTTGAGTCTGCAGGTGTGGCCAATATCAAATACTTGTTTGTATGATCTCTGGATTTATACCTTACAAAAGAGGGATCGATTCTCACAATTGACACCAAATTTCCAGCAGCTACCAGCCATGCGGCATATATGTGCAAAGGAAGAGCCAGACAGAACAAGGAGGCATGTTACCAATGGCCTGCTTCCTTACCTTAAATTGAATTTAAAGTATTGACTATTAATTGTATTTCAACATGAATGGGAAAGTGAGTATAATTAAATATGAAACAGTCATATGACCTGCTCTGAAGGACATCTCAAGCCATCCTCTTCATGTGCAGCAGTTTTTGCTTAATCTGTGCAAATGTGGGACAACGGCAGACAATAAGCATCGTGCATCCCAAAACATGTTAACATTCAAGAAAGTAGCACAATGTTTAATGTTACCAATTCTCTCCTCTAATATGCAAACATACAAGCAAATGCACTATTCATTTACTGTTATTTTACATTTCAAATGCCAGCATTACACTTCTGTAAATATGGAATCATAAAATTAAAATCATAATAAAAAAACTTTTTTTCAGAATGATCTCTGAAATCATGTAGCTCATTATGATTCCAGGCTTTGTAAATGCTAAATTGGGATAATACCTCATCACACGTATCTCCATGCAAGACATCACGCTTTGCTGAGCATCACTTCAGACAGGCTGTTAACAGATTTTTAACAGGTGATGTTCCAGGGTGTACCTGCAACAAGGACGAGTGACCTGTGGATCTGTCACCAGACATTAACCTTTAGCGTGTCACCGTCACCCGCATTTATAACCTCTCCAAAAACCCACAGTCTTATTTTACTAGTTTGCCAATGATCAGCATGCAATGAAATGTATGACATATTTGTCCCTGATAAAGGTGCCTATCGCATTAATGTATTATTACACTGCTTCTATTAATAGATAAAATTAATATTTTAACTTTTAAAAATAAATTTCCTTGATACGGATGAATGGTGATGCTGTTGCCAGGGGAAGCAGAAGTCCATAAACTCCCCTGTGCAGCTTCCTGGGATGGTTGGTTGGTAGACACCTTAGGATCTTTTGTCCTGTTTGTTTCCACACCAGGACTCATAGCATGATAATTTGAAGGTGTTATCAAAGAGGACCGTATTAAAAATGAAAATGAAAGCGAAATGCCTTGACGTGTGCAAGTTCCTTTTGTCATCTTCGGATTCTCCTCACAGGCTGCATGTAGTTCAGTGGGTACCACCTCCATGCTTAGGACTTGTTCTCCCCACGTTTGAGCAGGTTTTCCCAGGAATTCTGGCTTCCTCCTGCAATTAAAACCCATGCAGTTAGGAGAGCTGGCCTCCTCAAACTGCCCATAGTGTGTGAGTGTGTGTATGCCCCGTGATAGCCTGACCTCCGGCCCTGGGTGTCCCCAGCCTGGTGCCCTGTGCCGCCCCCATCACCCCCTACTGGATAGGAGTTTGGAAAATAGGTAGATGGTACTAGTTGTGACTTGATTTATGTAAGGAAGCATCAGGGCTGTATTTTAGATTGTCAGCATGTCTGACTTTTGCACAAAATAAAACATTACATTTATAGCAGAGATAAACTACAAAATATTTGCTGTGGAGAGGATTCAGATACCTAAAATAAATTCAAAAACATTTTACTGTATTTAAACATTCAGATAATACTGCTCCTGTTTTCCAGACATTTATGTGATAACAAAGACTTATGTCTTTGGAATTCACATAGTGGGCAGGAAATATAGCAACATAATTCAAAATATTGTTCATATATTTACATAAAACAGTGCCACACTACCGTATAACCCAGCATAGGCGGGGAAATAATTATTGGTGAGTTTTCTTTTTTGTGGATTTTTAAATAGCAGGTTTAAACTTGTTCTTGCTTAACTTTGCTGTTCAGACCATTAGGAAAGATTTATCTCCCTCAGCTTCAGCCTCATTGTAACTTTCTTTTGGAGAATTTGTCTCCCTGATCCCTCAGAATGTCGACAGTGCCTGTATCTTATTCTCTCTGATGTGTCTGACCCTGAGAGATTACTGCTTTTTGGTACATGCCCTTCTGATTTATACTCTTTCCATTTCTCCTACGACAGTCAGACTGCTCTCTGTGGAAGGGCACTGTAAATAAACACTGCAAATAACTGGTCATGACAGGAAGGTCCTGGTTGGCTGTATCTTGTGGCTTTACCGCTCTGCAGTACCATTCATCTCCCTCGGCCCGCTCTGTCTCTAGGATGTTCCAGCGTCCCAGTCCATGGACTGTGACAGGTGTTTTACTGAACTACACTAAATCAGCGACTCGTCGATTCACCCTGCAGCCTCGTGCCTCCTGAGGTGTGGGTTTGACTCCCATCCCTGATGGTGTGGGTGGAGTTCACCCGTTTGTCTTATGTCTGTGCAGGTTTCCTGTCACAGTCCAAAAACCGCTTGACCAAAGCATATGTTTCTCTAACTTGCTTAGTGTGTGTGTGTGCGTGTATGTGTCTGTGTATTCATGTATATATTACATTGTACTGGAGCACAGTATTCACAGTATTCCCCTGCAAGGGGAAACTGTTTTAGAAGACTCTGTGAATGCAATTTATAAAGTGAAAATGCCAAAAGTGTTGTATTTAATTTTGATACTTATGGTTAAGGTTAGAGCTGGGTAGGGTTAGGGTTGTCATTGTTGGAATTAGGAATTTTCCCATAGAAATTAATGGACGGTCACCAAGAAAAAAAATGGGTACAAACGTGTGTGTGTGCGTGTGTGTGTGTGTGCGTGTGTGTGCATGTCTGTGTGTGTAGGTGTGTGTGTAGGTGTGTCCGACCTTCTGTCCTGTGTTGCCTGTAATAGACTCTGGACTGAATGGATTCGATACACTAAATCAAGTCAATTTCAAATAAAACTGATATAACTGCTTAATGTGAAATATCCATTTAAGCAGGCCAAATTGCCTTCTTTCATTTGCGGTGTTTCTTATTCTTAAATGCAACGATTAATTTGTGACCTGTTGGCTTCCTGTGTACCATTCACTTAACCACAGTAGAACATTGACCCTATATGACTATATGAAGTATAATATCAGTCGTGCTCATATATGAGAAATGGGGTCGCTTAGTGGTGTGGAGAGGAGCCCTGTTGCCTCACACCTCGGGGGGTTGGGGACCATGAGGTTTTTCCACTAGCAGTAAGAGTGTTTCATTGTAAGTTATGCGAGCCGTACCCGAGCCGCACCCGAGCCGTACCCACGCTGACATAGCAGGCCCGAAAGCGTGATCAATCCCAGCTGGTTGTGTCACCACCATCTGATTGAAATTCAGGGAGATACCAGTGTTCTGCATCGATGTGCACAGATTATCTGAAGGAAAAAAGGGCATGTTCTACATACAGGGTATTCCCAGGTTATTGAATGAGATCCGTTCCCTAAGTCTGTCTAAGTCAAATTCGTAGGATGGTCGGAATAGTAAAAATACAGTACATAATAATAAATATTATTATATAGTAATAAAAGTAACAAATATGATACTGTACCTCAAGCCGAGAAATTGCTGAAACCACGTGTTTTCTGAGTGTAACAAAGTATTGTGTGCGTTTGTCATTGTGAATCATTGCATTTAATTTAATTTTTTAACATAAAAGGCATTATGGCAGTCTATTCGTAAGTTCAAGTTGCCTGTAAGTTGGATGTTCTTAACCTCCTACTTAAAGTACTAGAGAACAGCTGAACAGAATGGATTTGTAATGCTAATTTACGCAAGCTAATGCTAATTTCGCTAGTCTTTGATGTTAACATAACACAAAGATTCTCACAGATGTGCTAACAGAAATTAGCACATAGTGAATCATGATGTATATTGCGTAAGCAGTAAATAAGTATC
The DNA here is from genome assembly GCA_026777985.1 of Mormyrops attenuatus. Lineage (NCBI taxonomy): Eukaryota > Metazoa > Chordata > Actinopteri > Osteoglossiformes > Mormyridae > Mormyrops > Mormyrops attenuatus. The sequence goes on along the minus strand of JAODKC010000095.1, from coordinate 29,458,901 downwards.
CATTTAGTTTTACATCGCTGTCTCTCTCCAAACCCAACAATGCCTTTACCGAGCTGGCCCTTCTAAAGTGGAAAACCGGAGCGAGTTGGAACCGTGCCGTAACTAGTGTCTTTTGTGGTACAGGTCGGGTTGGCCTGGTTCCTGTATGCCAGTGGAAAAGTGCCATTAGTGTGCTGTGTGTGTGTGTGTGTTTGTATATGCAGCTTTCCTCCTGCAAGCCAAAGATGTGCAGTTAAGAGAACTGGCATCTCTGAATTGTCAATAGTGTGTCATTGTGTGCATTTGCAGGACTGGACTGGGATCACACGACTACCTTGGGCCCTCGACAAACTGTGCTGCTGAGGGGGGGGCTCCAGATAAATTTTGTCAAACTGGGGGAGTGCAGTAACCTCAGTGTTCCCAATATTCTCAGCATGCCCGGTATACCAGTTGCCCCTTTCCACGCCTGTACATGCCTGTGTCTCCTACGATAGCCTGCAGCCCCACCCAGGGTGTCTCCCCCACCTCCCCCACTTTGTGCCCCATATTGCTTAAGAAATGTCTCCACAAAGCCATCCCATTAACCTCTGTGACTCTGTGCTGGATATGAAGTTGCAACAGGGATGCATATTATAGGAGGAATGTAGCATTTTCATTGACAATTTGGTGCAAAATGCTTCTCAAATAAAAGGGAGTTTCTTTATGCAGTCAGAGTTGCACACGCAGTATTTAATGGGATGAGGGAGTTATCCCTGCTTGCCCATGGATGTAACTGCTTACAGGCGGAAAGCTGTTTGGAGGTAAAGATTTTGCCAGCTGGGGAGGCTGGGTTCCCGCTGGAATCGCTTCTCTCTTTCTTACTGTTTTTTTCTGCCTCTCAAACTACAAAAACTGGCTGGGTGGCATATTTTTAGCTGGGGAAGGATAAAAAGAGATGCCGAGAATCATGATTTCGTTGCGTTGAATATCGCTCTCAGTGTAAAATAAATCAGAGCACGGTGTGAAATCCGCTATTGCGCAGCATGCCGCTGTCATTTTCTGCAAGCAATGCAAGTTTTAAAAGCTTGTTATGAGTCTCGAAAAAGTATTTTAATTTTTAAAAAACTTAGTTGAAGTAGCTTAGTTGAAATAACTTTCAGTGAGAGTTCCACTTGAGCATTTACATTTCATGTTTGTATAATACCATCTTCAAGCAATACGACCCAATTTCACTGACTTGCAATGTCCCAGTAAACTAAAATAAAGATCATTGTCATTCTGCTTCCAGTCATCCTGGGATTTTACTCATATTCCTGCAGCCAGCTTCACTTGCCAGTCATTTTCAACACTGCTGGTTATTTTACTGTTTTATTCAAATATTTATATCTTGCACTGAATATTTTTAATGAACAATGTAAGACATTTAAGAAATGTTATTTAAAATCTTAAAATCTAAGATCCTTTAGCTTATGGGTCAAATCATCATAAAGCCTGTGTTTTCTGTATGGATGATAGAAAGTTATCTAAATCAGATCTAGTTACATGGGAAATGACTGTCCGTGTTTGTTTTGTAAATTATGTCCTGGGTATCAATAAGCCCTATCAGCCCACCAGCCTACCTAAAAATGAAGCTATATAGCTGCGATTGAAAATGAAATGTTAAGAAAAACGATTTATGACAGAATACACAGAACCCTCGGCCAGAAAGAATCCGATTAAAACAAAAAATGAATCCCAGCATGTAGTTCGATCATCTCCCTTTACGGCTTTTCTGAATTAACATTTCTAGTTTTCCCAATAATATTTTTATATCTTCTATTCCATCTTTTCAATTTTTAGGGGAACAATGACTTTCTAAGGCAGGAATTGTCTAAAGCAAAAATGTGTAAATGAAAATCCACACTGCATACATCCTACTGACTTCATCAAGTACTAGGAAGATTCCCTACCAAAGTGTAATCCCAGAATCACCAAGTATTCCTGGAGTAAATCACTCATAATGTCGAGGTTTATAGTCATTTTGCATTGATTTTTGGAGACTCAGTGAGCTGAATACAGATATTCCTTGAAATTTCACCCCAAAGTGCTTTCATCGAGCAAAATAGGCACACTTTCTGGGCACCATGCTGAAGCTGACAAAGGAGAAACAGCGAAAGGTCCTCACCCCACAGTAATTCTCCGTTTCTCCAGTGGCCCCTCCTGCCATCATCTTCTCCCCCGGTTGGTTCCATGATTGACCAGGTGTCCTGCTAGGATTTCTGCCACATAGTCTCACCAGGCCCATAGTCTCACCCTGCAATGGATTGGCACCCAATCCTGGGATGTTCCCTGTCTTGTGCCTGGAGCCTCCAGCATAGGCTCTGGACCCCCTGTGACCCTGGACAGGACAAGCAAGTACAGAAAATGGGCAGTTGGATACAGCCAGGGAATACTCATTTAACTGCTTCACATCGTGGTGCTGCCCTTCGAACCAGATGCTCTCAGTGCTAATATGATGACAGAAGTTTCATTAACTTTCTGGGTTTTTAATAAATATTGATGGTACATATTTATGCATATATGTAATATAATGTGCAGCACTTTCCAGAAATACATCTTTGACTAAGATAAAATGAAGAACATAATCGCTTGTTTTTGAAAGAAATTTTAATTTGTGAACGAAAAGGGGCCCTCAGGACCTAAAGGGGAGGCACTTTTGATCGTCCAGGCAAATGGGGTAAGTGCTGAGGTGCTCCACCCGCCCCCACCCCCACCCCCCTGTTCGCTAAAATCATAAAATTATATAGAAGAGTACGACAAAAAAATTGTTCACTATCATGCAGCATTTTATGACAGCATCAGGGTTAGATTTTCTATAAAATGACTGATATCCGCACTCAATAAATAAACTAGTTATGTTTGAATTAGAAGTTTTGTTTATTGTTTCACAAAGTGGTTGAATAAAAAAAAGTTACTTTAATGACAGCTATTGGGTTTGTGCTGATGAACTCTATAGAATGCAGGTTTAGGATCAGCCAGGGTGAATACGACCACATGGAACAGGGTGGAGGTGAGTTTCTCAAAGTCTATTCTCCATCAGCAAGGGTAACACTCAGGTGTCAGATTATGGGGGGGAGCTACAGCTACCATGTGGGGGACACAGTACTCAGCTTTATATATTAATCAGGATCAGCTGACTTTTGGCCACTTGACCTCATTTGCCAACATGAAATATGCATATGAATATACATTACAGCTCTGTGGCTGTTGGAGCTGAAGCTCACTAGTGCACACTGCAGCCTGCTTTACCAAGCCATCCAGCTGCCCCCCCCCCCCCGAAGCCACATCTCACTAATGGGCAGCCTGTGGTCGGCGTGCAGGGAGCAATGCTGCCAGGTGACTTCCATTGCTTCTGCAAACACAGGATTGGGGACAGAGGCCTTCCTCTGTGGGCTACCAATTATACCCAGGGTCCTTCTCTGTTAAGTATCAGGTCATGGAAGGGAAGAAGCAGGACTCATAGGCGTGGGCACTCAGTATAGGTCTGCATATGGCCAATTCCCACATAAACACCCACGCCCACCGAAAAGAAAAGTAAACGTTTAGTTTATTAATTAGGCCTCACAGCTTTGATAGCACAGCCTACATGCTTGAACTGCTCACAGGTCTGTCTGTCTGTCGGTTTTTTCTGCTGTACACATAGAAATGAAGAGGACTTCTATACAGGAAAACCAGAAGAAGCAGTGGAGTGAGATTTAATACAGATAAGAAAACACTGTCTATCAACAGCAGTGCAATATAACTGCACAGTTCTTCTGTAGCATTAAACCCTTATTGGAAAATCCACAAATCCTGCTTTTCAGTGAACTCGTTAACATTATACCAGTACCATTCGTGTGTGTGTGTGTGTGTGTGTGAGAGAGAGAGCGGGTATACCTTACCTTATGGGGACACAATGTCCCCACAACGTGATGAATATCCGTTTTTTTCCCTTATGGGGACCAGTTT
>JAODKC010000095.1:29407700-29433874 GCA_026777985.1 Mormyrops attenuatus | reverse complement strand
CCCCCCCCCCCCCCCCCCCCCCCCCCCCCCCCCCCCCCCCCCCCCCCCCCCCCCCCCCCCCCCAACCCCCACAACCCCACACCCCCCCCCAGAAGCCGCCCGGGCCCCCCCCGCACCGAAACATGGTATTAAGCATTATGGCACAATGAAATAAGTATGGTACCTGAAAAACTGGCCATTTCAAGCAATAATCACTAATTAACAGAAAAAGATCATTTTGAAAATGGGTGTTCACATGTAATATTTAATAAGTGTATTCTTAATTATTCTTATATTAAAGTTCTATAAATTTAATAAAAGCTACGTTTTTAAGTGTTCTGGCCAATATATTAACCCTGATATTCAAGATTTCATGTTTGTGATTTGAAGGCTCTGCAGTGGAGTTTCTGAGAGTAACACATATAAGGCAACATTTTACCACATCTGTTCCTAGACATTCAGATTCGCATTAAAAGCTGTACTGTAGTTTATAGCTTAGGTATTATATATATTTTCTCTATATGATGTATGTTTCTCCATCAGAAAAAGCCCCACAATGATACTGTAAATATTGTGTCTGTGTATATATATATATATGTATATATCTGTGTGTGTGTTTGTATATATATATATGTATATGTATATATCTGTGTGTGTGTATACACACATACATACATACACACGTAATTTCCTTGGATGAATGTTAGACATTATGTTCATGATACGTGATACATAACTCTAGTTTCTAAATACCATTTCTACTGCTCAGTTTTCCAGTTGGAGGGCTACATTTGTTCATTTATTATTTTCTTTTCAGAGAAGTGCTCATCTCACTATTAATCTGCATACTAACTCTCAGCTTGTCCTTATCAATAACGCCATTATTTCCTCGTATAACCTAAGACACGCTTCAGGTAAAGACAAAAACGCCTGTCCAGTGAAGTGAGAATGGCTTCCACCCAACCACTGACATTAACGCGTATCACGTAATCTGAGCTCTTCCTTTATTTGACCTGTAAACACATTGCAGCCCAAGTCAGAGTTTTCCTTTGTGTGTTTGTCTCACAAAAAAAATATTTAATTTTATTCCTTGTCTCACAGCTGTGCAATGAAACAAGCAAGCGTCTGTTTGTATTCCAACCACCTCAGGACAAGGTTATGGGCTTCCTACCAGCATGCATGTTCTAGAACATTAATATTACTATTATTATAAGCAAATTGTCAAATGAGCTCATAAGGCATATATTTACAGTCATTTGGGTTTATTTCTGAAATATATAATCCAAGTCTAAATTATGGACTTCGTAAGGTGGACATGCATTTCTTAAACCTGTAAAAAACTACTGCATAGTTTTCAATATTCTTTATAATGTTTCCTAATTAACTTGTATTTATTTTTCCTATTATTTTTCTAATTATTGACTGAAAGCATAATAATATTATAGAGACTTCATTGACTTATCAGCAGAGAACCACAAGGACTCACATGTAGAGCAGATTTTTTCTATTTGATTGTACATTTTTAGTGTGTCCAGTACCAAACATAGTAGCATTCATTTCTAGGAATTTGTATCACTCATAGTTTGTTTTAATAACCAATATAATGATTCGTAATTCAGTTTTGTCATCATAATCCAGGTTTAAAATTCACATTTAAGACATTTAAAGCAAACATTGAATTCTGTATTTATATTAGAATACTGGAGAGTGATGGAAGGGCTATCTATGCACTTCATTATGGAAATGCATCTGTCCATATGAAGCATTTTCCCCACATTGCTAAACAAAAACGAGACTGAGGACTTTACATTTCCTAAATTAGAGCACTTGTTCTTTCAGACTTCATTTTGCCGTCTTTAGCCAGCAGAAATTTGCAGTGACGTGGGAAGCCCCTTCTGGGATCAGCCACCTGCTTTACAGTAAATATGAAATAGCCAAAAATGATGCTTGCTATACCAGATTCTCCCTCGATGCCTCATTGGATTAATAAATAAGGGGACATTTTTTCATAGCTAATTTAAGGTCTGATGGTGATAGGAGATTTGTGACTTTCAGACTATAACACTACATCTACAGTAGAGCACAACTTCCTTATGTCATGTTCATCGCTTGCAGAAATATTGATCCTGACTGGTTTAGCATGTAAGACTAGCACGTATCCTGAAATATGAACTGGTAGCCATTTGCACACTGAGGGAGCACCCTAACCACTATTGTACTATACTGTTCTGCAGGTTTCTGCTGGCACGAGTCTCACCTTTATTCCACAAATCAAACATGGTGTGTTATTGGAATGTATTGGCTGTACAATGACTAACACGGCGAAAACTGTCATCTGTTCCACTAAGCAGGGCCAATACGGCCCCGAGAATTCAGTGAAAAGCTTTTGTCCGAAAGTTAAATGACCACCTGAGGGAATTGGAAGTAATTCGCATGTAATTCTTCATCCAGAGAAGGGGAAATGGGACGCAGAAAGGGCAGCTCAACATTAAACAAGGATGGATGGGAAATGATGATCTGCTGAAAGTCAACTATTACTTCAGCGGCGACTGCAGCAGTCCCTCTACACCGTATTGGTATCGAAAATGCTGAAAGATCGCTGCATCAACTGATTTTCCCACTCAAGTGGAGTATTTATATCAATTTCACATAAACAGTCAACATGTCATGAATACAAACTGATAGCAATACCAATGGACCTAATTTATAAACATTTTTAAAGTGGGTGATTAATATTTTTTAAAAATAAATACACACTACAGCGTTTAATTCCAAAATAATTTTACAGAACATCAATATTATTCAAACCAATTTAAATAAATGAATCCATATTTTATACGGTACACGCACATGTGGATTGGTCCAGGAATACATTACTTACTTAACTGTTTAGAACCGTATTAGCTAAACCTATAAATAAGACCATTATGCAAAACTAGAATTTTCTAAACACACACAAGCACCGTATGTGGGAAACACAAACAAGGTTTCAGTTAGTGAGTCGAGCAAAGTTTCGGGTTTACGAAGGCGGCCACAGCGGCACTGGGAGCTGAGGGTCAGATCCCCAGCACACACTGTCACTCTGCGCACGCTCACCCTCCACTGCCACCCTACAAATTCCTGGTTATCAGCAGCTTAACCAGGATGACAAGTAGATAAATGACATTTGCTTCAGAGCCCCTCATTAAATAAAACAATTTTAGCATATCTTACATTACAGTTTTTCATGTTAAAATCCTTGTTCTAATCTGGCAAATAAAACAATATATCGAGAAGAAATAATCAAATATTATATTGGGACCTTTTCATAGCTATACCCTTTCTGACATTCACTTTTATTGTATTACTTTTATAAAATCCAATAGATTTTGTAATTCGGTAACTGAATAATAACAATAATTAAGTATAACAATAAATAATAAATTGAAAACTAAATTTAATTACACAGAACTGTCAAGTAGCAATAGGTTAATATTTTTATCTGTTCGTCTGTCTTCCTGCTGCTTATTCTGGCCAGGGTTATGGGGAGGGCCTGCAGCCAATCCCAGGCAGCTCAGGACACAAGGCTGGGGACACCCTGGACAGGACACCAGTCCATCACAGATGCCAGCTATCATGAGTGCATGTCTTTGGACCATGGAAGGAAACTGCAGTAGCTGGAGAAAACCCACGTGATTTGGTAAGAACATGCAAAGCATACACAGAGCGGAGGCTGGATGCAAACCCCTGACCCTGGAGGTGCTACCCAATTATTATTATTATCATTATCATTATCATTATTGCTGACATTATTATTATGACATAGTATTGAATATTCTGTATTATAAATAATATATAAAGACAAGATCTGCAGCAAACACTGAATTTAATATTTAATATTAAAAACCATGCAATGTTCAGCCATGCAGCTAAGCAGAGCCTAAGCAGATTCATGAGGAATGTTCTGAGACTGGGGAGAATTCTGCACTTTCACAGTGGAGTTACACAGCTTTGTATAATGAGAAATCAAACATGCAGTCAGATTTAAAAAACAAAAAGGCTAAAATCTAACCTTTGCTCTCATTAACTGTCTCTCGGACTTCAAACACTGTGCATTTCTGCACATTGAAAACCTGCAGTAGTCTGGTAAGTTGGTCCCTTTGTTGTAATGACAAAAATATTATTATATATACTTGCCATCAGGAGTCCTGCCATTCAGTCAATAAGATTTGTGCTCATTATAACTAATAATAATCATACTGTTACGTGTCATCATCCTGCACTTCATATAAAAGTTTACCAAGGGAATTACAGAGTCCCAATCCAAAAATTACACTAATGACTGCTATATTTCTGAATAAACATACAAAAGACAGCAGAAAAAGTTGCAAAATGTGCAAAACGTTGAGAAATAAAATAGTCAATTAGTTAAAAATAGACATCCACATTTCTAAGCTTGTAGGGTGTGGTCTTCTTGTCACATAGACATCTTGCTTTTCTATTAATATTTTCCTTTTTCTTTCTGCCTTAGTGAGGATGTATGATGACAACAATGCCATAGGCATCACTAATTAGCAACACAGTGAACCGTCAGACATTTAAAGGAAGTTAAAGGAAGCCGTTTAGTAAGTAAATTTCTTTGCTATAACATGTCTTAAGTTTACCTTTCGCAAAATATTACAGGTGGTGATTTTGGTTTCGGAGAGTTGATTGTGTGGTACACAGAAGGATGTTACTGGAAGCATAAAGGTAACCGTCATCTGGGCATGAGATCAACTGGAAAGATTCAATGCAAGCTGTGCTCTTCCTGCGTCTTGACTCCATACTGTAAAATCAACACACATAAGCCAAAGTAATACCGAATAAGCAAAATCAATACCGCCATGGATGCCTAGTGGTGGCTGAACTGCCCAGAGAGGGGATCCAGCCTCAATTCCCTGCTACGCCTCAGTAGCCATCTGTGGTGGAGGGAGCCCCCCCCATACCCCGTCTCTGCAGCGGGACAGTGCTCTGCGTCTGGACGTGTCACATTAAAGGAAGCCGGTGCTTGCAGATGCACATTGACCGAGATTTTTGATAGCCTCTGCAGGTGCCCATGTTGAGCAAGAGGTCTGCTAGAATTGGGCAATTCCATAAACTGGGACAATAAAAAATGAATCAATGTTCCGTCGGGTACCACACGCTGTACGAGTGCCTGGTTCGTAATGCACTCTAAATAAATCTTTAACTTGTGTTTTTCTTTCTAATTTTCCTAATATATACATACATCTGTAGCTGTTTGTAAGTATAGCTCTTAGACACAAATGAACAATAAAAAACAAAGGCACAGCCCAACATATAGGAAACTGCATCAGAGGTCACACGGACAATAAGAGTTCATTGGTGGTTTGCGTCGATTCCCCGTCTGCTGCTTGCAGTGTCTCCTTTCCTCCTCATCAAGATCGACTCACGAGGAGCACAGATGTGACCCCATCGCCTGCATCTTCTAGTTATCGCCTCTGCTTCCTGGTAGATAATATCAGAATCACTTTCTTTGCAAAGCTTTGCAGAAATCAGAAACCTTGATTATCTCACTGTTATGTCAATAAAAATAGGCTTGGCCACCCCAAGGATCATTTTTTTTTCCTTTTGGATGAGTCGAATAGGTTGGGTGTGACACACACAACCAGGGCCATTGCTAATATTGCAGACACAGTCCAGACTGCCATATCTGCCAGTCTGCTCTGAACGTTTATGAGCTGTGAGTTTGCCATCTCACATCACTCTGGATGCAGTGATTTCTGTGTTTTGTAATGGAAATCCCTCGTTTTTGTTACTGTTAATGAACATGATTATTATCACTTTTACTTTTCTGTTGACAAGGATTATGACCATCGATAGAAAGTTTTACTGCAGTGAGTGCATCACGTGGGCAGAACACAACATGGGATTATGGGATGCCCCTGCCGGCACCTGTCCTCAGCAGGCGTGGTCCAAATCCGCACTGCCTGGAACGAAGCCCTGGTGGACCCCCATGCTTGTTTGTTTTTTTCACTGTCAGGCTTGTGGAAGTCAGGGAGGGGGGGTTGGTTGTGTGGGTGGGTAGTTGGCTGTAGGGGGCAGGGAGGGGTCATGCCAATGACTCCCTCCTACACAGTCACCTCCGTCTTGCTGTTGGTGACAAAATAGGGGTGGAAGTGCTGGCTGCGGGCCGTCTGCAGCTCATTGACCTCCTCCACGGTGCACTGCTTCTTGGACGTGTGGCCCTTCCGCCGCTCGGCGGTCTCTGTGCTGCCCCAGCCCTTCAGCGCTCCTGGGCTGGTGATGCTGTTGCAACTGTAGGCCTTGGGGTGGGTGCCATGGCCCTTGGCCATTTTGGATTTGTGGCCGTTCTGCTTGGGGCAGGGCTCCTCGGGGCTGTAGGGGCTGCTGGGGTTGTGGTCCAGCCGCACGGGGTGCAAGGGGAGGTTGCCCTTGGCTGCCAGCTCTGCCAGGTGCCGCCGCTTGCTGTAGAAGTCATCGCTGGCCTTTTCCGCTGGAGACAGAAAGCCCAGGATGTCAGAGCAAAGCCACAAACATTAGTATTGTGCAAAGCAGGATGCCTGCTTCTCCATCACGACTACACAGGGTGTTTTTGGGACAGATAAGCCTGCTCCTCCATTTCTGATGACACCAATCAACAGGGCACCAATGAAGCCTCATTTCTAAACTGTTTTATAAATCAGGAGAACTATGAAGTGACAATGATTGTCAACGTTGACACACCACAAAGTGCACAACCATGAAATGTGTCCTCTGCATTTAACCCATATGTGACAAAGCAGTGGGCGGCTCTTATTTTAGCGCCCAGGGAGCAGTGCTTGGGGGCGGAACCTTGCACAGGGTGCCTCATTGGTACCTTGCTGCTTGGGGATTCAGACCAGCAACCTTTCAATCACACTTCCCTAACTGTTAGGTCACCACTGCCCCAGTGCTGGCAGGAAAATACCCAGCATGGTTGAGCATGAATATCAATCTATTCCCACACGGCACCTGTGACTGCACCAACAAGCTCCACCCTTTCAGGAAAGTAGTAAATGCCATCAACAAAGAGCTTGTCTGTTATCCCAGCTCACACAAACTGAGCTCCATCGTAGGCCTGTGGGAACAGCACACTTAGACTGTCAAGCGGAGGGACATCTCAAAGGCAAGGAGCTAAAGAAAACAGAGTGACAGATCTAATTTTGACTTGTGTAAAAATTATTGCCGAACCTAAATATCCAACTTTGCAGTAGTAGCTAGAAGTAAGTCAAGGCAGAGCGACAGCCTAGTGGAACGTAAGAGGCAAAATGCAATGCGACTTTCCCTGCCTCCATTATCTACATACGGCCGCTCTTGTTTACCCAGAACGATAAGGTCTCCTGTCAAAGCATCAGCTTGAGGAAACTTCTGAAAGCCTACTGCACGGAAGCCACTCACAGGCAATCAATCATCTTTTCTGCTGCCATTATTATTAAGATTATTATTATTTTTACTTTTTCCTGAAAACTCTCCCATCTCACTTCAGCTGTTTTTCAGATGCATTGTCACAAGATTGTGTTACGGGGTCCCATGGTGGAGAATATATCTTATAATTGTCAGCAATGGATAAATTGGAGGCATTGAGCTCAGCAAGTTATGCGTTATAATACATACTGTGTAAGTTTAGCTGGGATATTCTGCCAGTAGTGTAATCCGGTGCTTTTAAATAACAGCTGCAGGGTTTCTGTTATATTGAAGAAAAAAAAATCTAATTTTACTTTCTAATAAAAACCCAAACCAATTTACTTGGAAAGGGGAGAGTTTGGAAGTGAACTGTTCTAAAATAGCGTTTCTTCTGAAGAAAATGGGTATATATTGCAAACGAAAGCTCTTTTTGTTAACAGTGAAATTTTGCACTTAAGTTTACATTCCCTTCTGCTCACAAATATGCAGAGGAACGTTTACCTGAGAGCTTAGCAGAAGGATTAATTCATGGTGAAAGGGAGCAGAAATTGTTTCAGCATTTAAAAGTCAGGTTAAAAAAACTACAGTATAAAAGCAGTAAAAGAATTTAAATAGATTTTTAAGGGTTTCTAAGGCGTCATGAATAATTCAGTCTGGCTAAGTGACGCTTACTCGTACTTTGAATCCGCGCCGTTAAACGTTATAATCATCACGGCACGTGCCCTCTCAGCAAGAGGACAACAGCTCCCGCCTGCAAGCCGCTGTGTACCACAATCCATTTGTCCTTCAATATCCATGCACGCGTGTGAAATGTGCAGCTGTCGTTTTATAATGTCTGTTTACCCCTGTTTGCCCACGCTCTCCGTCCCATGAAATCTCTGCACCTGCTGCCCCGTGTTTTTGCTACGTTGAACTATTACAGTTCATAAAAGCTTAAAAAACAGGTGGGGTGTCTGGCCTTTGGGGGGCCAAGTCAGGACAGTCAATCAGCTCACAGGTGCCTAACTATACTGGTGCATATCAGGCTGGCTTTGGTTTCTTCTCCCGATCCCCAGAACACCTGCCATGCCAGAGCTGCCACACTGCTGTACCCCCCAGGTCCTCTTTTCCCGTGTCTTTCCCTTGCTGAAAGGCTGTCATTCTATGTAGTTCCTCCCCACCATTCAGTTAATCGCTGCCCCCCAGGGCTGGCTCTGGCTATAAGCAGTTGGCTAGTGCGCCTGAATTACCCATGTCAAGGAGAAAGTGAAATGATTATTAGATCTCTTGGGATTTGGGAGCCCCCCCTCCAAGTAAAGCTTTGCCTAAGGCCCCTGAAAAGGTGCAGCCGGTCCTGCTGTTATCCCAGGCGGGGGCACCTTAAGACAAGGTAAAGATCTAGCAGAATGTTCTATCTCCCAAAGCCAAAAAGAAAGAGGAAAGCAAAGAGTTACGTATGTGTCTCTACAGAGTATATTAACCTGCTCTTTCATTATCTTTACCAGTAAACTCAGAAAAGTTCTTTCAGTCACAATGAAAACAACACATTTGGAAAATATTTATCGTGTTGAAAGGAGTGGCATTGGTGAACTCGGTTACAGTGACAATCCAGGCACCTTTTTTACCCCATAGCAGGCCGATTTCACTCCTCTGTGATTCCCCCATTATGTGGCTGTGGGGCGGCCCTTCAGGGGATTATAATTGGCAAAGTTTCCTCTGATCATCTAACACATTAACGTTTCCCCATGGCTCTTCTCCAGAACCTTCTACCAAACAATGAAAGCAGTCAGACGAATGAACATTCTGAAGAACTCCAGAATGGAGGGAATTTCTGATCCCCTAAAATTGTTTTACGGGTTGCATACTCCTGCACTTACTCCTTATTTTCTCTCTTTACTGATAAGTAAGTTAATTTTATAAAGTGATTCCCGATTCCTAAATTGAGTTTTTGTGCATGATTAAGTCTATTTAAAAGCCCCGGCACTGCAAATGGGATGAGTTCTTACTCCCCACCCTACACCAGACGTGATCCTTGGTTTTTTTAAGCTGGAGGGCATGAGAGGGTCCATAATTCATACAAAGGTGCCAACCTTCTCATTAGCCAATGACATGTTTTGAATCGGCAAGGGAGGGGGCACTCTGGGGGCCAATCAGTTTTCAGCTGGAGCTGGTGCCCCTGTGGCCCCTCCCCTGCCCTACACCTTATTTTGTAAGTAAGAATAATCCCTCTGAAACCATACAAGCAAATGACAAGGAGCTTTTGAAAGACAAAAATAAGGGTGTAAGACTGGACAAAGTCTGCATGTCTGCAATGTCCATTATTAGGCAGCCGTTCGATTAGCTAGTCAAAGTTCTCCCACCAGCAAAGACACACTATCAAAATACTTTTGAGCAAAAGTCCCTGATACTCCTCCTTATTAGACACCATAGCTTCTAGAAGAAATCTGATACCGTGACCTTACAGGCACATTTGGGGACGATGAAGAAAGAAGCTGATTGGGGTTTGTTTGTGGCTCATCGACTTGCAGACAACAGACGCAGAGTCCTTAGGGGATTTAACAAGAAGGCAATTAGAGCCAAAACAAATCAAATGGCAGTAACTCCCGAAGTAGGAATTATTGACTCTTCTGGATCAAACTCTGTTTAAAGTATTTCCTCCCATGACCCTCCCACGTCCAACAAATGAGTCTGATACCCCCCGACCAGAGCAACATAATAAGTGTTACCTGCACTGTAAACAAAGATCACAGATTAGTACTTTTAATTTCTTGCTTTTCTCTGCGTTCATGAATATTCTGGAATATTCTTTCATGTGCTACATTTATCTAAAGCTATAGTGAAAAAGAATAAAATAAAGACAAACCTTTTCTTAAAATTATCCATACAATACGGACATGTCTTCATAGTTAATTACCATGTGTTTGATCTGTAGAATATGTTAACCTCATTTAAATGTTTTTAAGGATCAGTCTGTGTGACAGCACATTGTACAGCAATTGACCTATTTGACTCTTGACCTGAGCAGAAACTGTATGTAAAACACTGACTTTTTTCTCATGAAATTATGCACATATTTAAATCGAACCACGCAATTGAGAAAAATATTTTTACACCACTTACAGGATGTTTAAAGATATTCAACAAGCCCAGGCCAGAAAATGGCTTTCACGTGCGCATTTAAATCTAGGCCAAGTTTCACATGTTAAGAAGATGTTATGCTTTCATGCCCTTTGCATCCATCTTCAACCATCAGCATTAGTGCTCAGCATCTCCTGAAGAACTATAATACGTTTTTCGAATGAGTAACTGTCAACCCCAAAAACTGGACCCTAAAATATAAACACAGAACCCCCAATTCTCATTACATGCCTCATGTGTTAATTGTACTAAATATGCGAGCCATTGATCACTAACATTCACATGTCTGACTAAGGGTAATGTTAAAAAGAGGCAGAATTTCACCCTTCCGCTTGCACAGTGGGCACATCATTTCTGCAGTTCACTGCAACGATGAACCAAATAAACATGACCAAAATGAAAAGCACTCCTTCCTTTCAATAGAAAATGCCATGTAATTAGAGATCTCCCAGTAAACAATTAATATATTTACATGGAGAGAAAACATGGCCAGGAAGGCTCTGAAGGTTAATTAAAAGAGGTGTGTTTGGGTATTCCCAGCAGGGTGAGGAGAAATCCTATTAGCCTATTATCTTCATTCATTCTGTCCCCATGGGAACAGCCTCTTGAGAATTCTAGCATTTCTCATAACATTACAGTCACATGTCATAAAATTGCAAATTGGCTCAGTGTAATAGATAGAGTGTGATTAAAGTCATACAGCGTGCCTTGGTGTGAAGGTACTGTTTACTTTGATTTAACTTCTTAAGTGTTCTACTGGCACCATTTAGTTTCTGATACTGATACTAAGAGCTTGGTACTATTCTGGCACATTAGCTTAAACCTCTTGTAAAAGATCCAGGGCTGTTAAGTTTAGTGGTACAAAAAACTCTAGTGGTTATTAAAGAGGCGTCATTGATTCATTGAATATTTTGCATAAGAAGCAATTGTCTGTACGTTTATTGGCTTACCATAATTAATTACTGATATAACTTGGTGAACACAATTAACCCTTTCACAATTTACTGCTCAGAGCAGCTAACCTTCTGCTCCATGTTCAGTCCATGACACTGTAATGGGGGATCACAAACGGCAGCTGTTATAGGAGCTTGGAAATTGACCTGGAAGTCCCATAAAAAAGACGTACACCACCCACTTTAGTCTTTTTCACAGTTAATGTTTCTTGGTGCCAATGGGTTTATTCTTGTTAATTAAATTAAATTAAAGTAATTAAATTAATACTAAGAATGTAGCTAAATCAAAACAGAATTTAGTGACACACAGAAGCTCTTTACGTGTAAGATTTGGTTGTCGAAGCATCCTTACCCACGGCCTTGAGCGAGGCGTACTTGTTCATCTCCTTGTTGGGCTGCGGCTGCTCATATGCGTGGACCAGCTGGCCCAGGGCCGGGTACGAGTGAGGCTGAGTCATGGTGGGTAGCAGTGGAGAGCCGGGGCCTATGTGGTTTACCTGGGCGCCCTCTACAGTCAAGACAGGGACAGAGGAAACAGCTGGAGCAGGGTGTTGGCAAAAGGAGGCATTCAGACAATGTAAAACATCTTATGCAAATACCAAATAGCATCACATTTATAGTCTGTGTATTGTTGGGTTATATAAAATTTGATCATGTTTATGGTTTTGGATTATATGGAAATCTGGAAATGAAGAGAGGGTGGTTAGACAGAGTCAAACTGACCACAAAATTCACAGTAAATTTTTTACAAATTCAGATCACTGAACAAAAAAAAAAAACGAGCCTGTATCCCTCTGATGCAACTTCTGTATGTGAATCTCAAAAGAAAAGTGGATTTTAGCTGTGAATAGCAATATGTTTTTCCAAAAAAATGCTTCTTAAACAGCTTGATGTGGATAAAAATCTCAACAAATCCAGAAACGAATTCCACAACTTGGAATGTCAAACACTGGATGGAGTATTTGCTCAGCTCACTTTGACAGCTGGAAAAAAGAGCAGCACCTTGTTGACTGGGGACCGAGGGGCAGAGCGAGCAGACGTGCTGCTTCCAGATTCACAGCGACACAGACAGTGAGACCATTGGCTTCGCTCATCTTAACTGGGCTGGCAGGCAATATAAGTGAAGGTGCCGAAGTGAAGTCCTGTCAGGTGAAGGAGCACGCTGCTGTCAGGGCCTGAGCAACAGATGGGTGCTGGATCGCGGAAGGGTTCTGCATTGTAATAAACACACCACATCTCATTCTTTGGTTATCAGGACCCGTTAAGGTGAGACTCAATGGGGAGCCACCCCCCAACACCACAAAAGCGACAAAAAGATATCTCATTTATTGGAATGGACTGTAATTCAGGATCCCCTGCAGATTAAAAATTTCTCATGGCTTTATAAACAAAAACAGTAAAAACCACAAGAGATTTTGACTTGTTCCTTTACTTTTTGCAAGAGTTATGTTTCCAGCAATGTCCTCAAGTGAAAGAAATCACTTGTGTGCAGCAAATTAACTTTCGCATTGTCCTGGTGAAAAAAATCATGGCATCTATCTGCCACGCTGAGGCCTCGGTTGCCCTTGAATCTCCTCTTTAAGAAACTCTTTCCTATTCATGTCTCCAGTGCAGTCTTCTCTCACACTCGTCTCGCCGTACAGAAGCAAGACAACGCGCTTGAAAGCCAGAGTGCACTCCCATGGCTGTGGTAAGCGTCCTGTCACGTTCGTGTCACACGAGCGGACTGTCTGGGAGGGGGGAGCAGTCACGAGCAGCTTGTTCCCACTCAAGGGACCAACAGTCACACATTAAGTTCACCAGAGCAGCATGTCTTTGGACCGAGAACAGGAAGACAATCATGCAGGGAACAGACCTGCAACCATGGAGATGTGGAACTGACAGGACCACAGACTAAGGAATGATGACAATCACAAACAGGCAAATTACACATGTGCTGCTGCACAGAGACCATGTCCACGTAGACTAAGCGGGTTTCTGTGTGACTTCAGGGCTCAGTAAGAAAGTCAGGGTGTCTCTTTGATTTCTTTCCTCTTTGTTCTAAACTTTGAATTTGAATTGAATTTATACTTAAAGTGAGGGGTCACACATACTGATTCTGGAATGAAAAAACATATTTGTGTGCTAGTGTTTTTTTTTTTTAACTGAAGCTATTTGTCTTACCTGTCAGAAAATCTGATTAATTTTATTTGCCTTGCTACATTTTTCCCCTCAAGGGTCCTGCTACAGAAAAGTATTTACATATCCCTCAATACACAGAACGGCTTTACGGCGCCCAATTTCAAGGAAAAAAAGAACATTTTCGCCTTTTATATTAGTGTCTTAATTAACAAAAATATCTCATTTACTCATGGTTCATTCTGAAATCCACGACTCAACGAGCACCAAGGGCCCTGTCTACATCGCCCCCCCCCACCCCGAAAAGGTGGGAGTCGTCTAAGAGCCGCTAATTTGTTCTATAGCTGCAGCGCCGGATTGGTTACAGCAGAGCCATTTCAGTGCAAGGTCGACGGGGAAATAAGACAGCATGTGCAGAGGATACACAGGCTCTGAGGAGAACAGTCCTTCCAGAGAACATTTCAAACTATTCATTTCACTCTAATATCACTGGTATTGGTGCATGCGGCATCTTTTCATAGAACAGATTTATCATCCTACTCACTTGAAACATTGACAGAATGAAGTGGGACTGGCTCCGCAGGTGCTTAAACTAGAATGCTTTGTTATATCTGTTTACTTATTATCATTTTGTATCTATTTTTTAATGTACTGGAGGCTGACTCACCTCTATAGGGAAAAGTTTGAAAATATGTCATGGATGCCCACTGTCACACAGTATCTGTTTCCATAATAATTTAATTTAAGGCTTCAAACGAAAGCATGTGTATCATTTTGAACGACTATTCCTGGGGTGCTGAAGCTCCACATTTTGGCCTTTTCTCCACATCTTCTCCCCCAACCCAAAAGTGTAGGTCTTCATCCCAGATTAAAAAAACATTCCAGACCATCAGCTTATTTGTTTATTTATTTGTAAATTGTTAATCAAGCAACTAATAAAAAGTAAATGACAAAAGAAATAAACAATAATTGATACATTTTAATGACAATTAATGGTAATGAGTAACTGATAATTCATGATAATTAACGGGGTAGTGTGTGGCTTGGCTGGTTAGGACACCAGGCCCGAGATCAGAAGGTCACTGGTTCGAATCTCATGGCAGGCATAGTGATGTCACCATTGGACATCCTTTGACACCCCCCCCCCCCAAGTTGCACCAGGGACCGACTGACCCTGCTCTCTCAATCGTACCTCGCTTTGGGTAAAAGCATGTGCTAAATAAACACAGTGTTTGTTTAATGAACAAAATCAATTTAGTTCTTCCTACATGAAATGAAATTAATTTTTGCTGCAAAAAGAGAGACAGAATAACTACAAGGACAACACAGTCAAACAGATCTGTTTAATTCCCTCGGTGGTTGCGCACTTATGCATATAAATGTTAAACGGTTTAATGCTGTCAGAAAACAGTGAGCAGGTGAAAACCATACAAACGAATGCATTTTAATGAGGATATCAACACAGTGACTGTCAGGAGAACATCGTGCTGCTATTTAGGCATAAGCATAACTGCCAAGAGGGTTAGCTTTTCATTGACTGACTACCTCTTCTCTTCCCTTCTCATTTATTTTTGAATGTTATCCTTTTGTTACTTGTTCTTTTAAAGGAGTGTTTTTAATCTTTTAAACATTTGATAGTGGATTTTGTTAATAGAAATACAGAAATATGTACTGTAATCTGTACTAATTTGCACTACTGGCCATACTATTGAGGATGGCTCTAATCAGATCTACTTTATTACAATTTTTTAATTATTTGTTTATTCATTACATAATTCATGTTTATGTTTATTTATTACATAAGTTGTGTTTGTTAAATAGTTAATATTAGCAAGCAAACAATGGAGGGTACCAAGGCCATAATTATAATATATAGGGGGGAGGAGGCATGGTGAGCTCATCTGTATATTGAGGGGGACGTGTCCCCCCAAATATATATTATAATTACGGACTAGAATGTTAGGATCTATGAAACACAGAAACGGCGAGGCAAGCTCACCTCTGGGGGACCTGCTCTGGAGGCATCTTAAGCAAAGTGCACCATCATCCCAAACTTTCACCGCAGCGTCTATCAGTGCCTCTAAAAGTACATCTGTGTGGAGTAGGAAACCGGGGAAGTCTGAGCAGAGGCGCGAAAAAGAAAGATGCTTTCATGTGCTCAGGCTGATCACGTAGAGCTTTTCATGCAAGAACAAAATATTCAGCAATGAAACAGCCCTTGGATCAAGGCGCTGGGTCAGCGGCTACTGGGAAAACAGGCATAGAAATAATCTATGGAAAATCTGTGGGTGACAATGCAGCAAACACGTTGTCACCTGTTACAATAGCTCAGCTGTTCCACTTGGTTGAAGCTGGGATTAAGAGTGACATGACAATGTATAGCGTCCAAATGTCATAAAACAGTTGACGCATATGCACAAAAGCTGTAAGCAGAACAAAGATACCTTTCTAAAAATTAAACGGACAAACTCCACTATGATGTATGGAGAGTTTATTTCATTCACTGATTTTCAAAGACTGCATATCTAGGTGTTCTGGAAGGAAAAATCCTTCCAGGGAAAGGAAAAATGTCGGTGTCTCAGGCGAAATGCACCAATCACAGCACAGTCACGTGCACACACTGGCTTTCGTACAGCCACACAAGGTAGGCCTATCTACATGTCTTTGGACTGTGGTAAGAAATGCCAGTTCCGATTGTTTGCCACTGGAAACGATATATAAACACACAGGCAGGCTACAAGTAAACTGAAACTGAAAGTAAAACTCAACTCAAGCCAAACAGAAGCTTCACAGTTGAATATGTGCACTTTCACGAACATTCCAGAGTGATCTTGACCTATTACGCTTAATGGCACCATGTGAAATACAGTGACTTCTACATTAAAACACATTGCTTACCTACACACTGACATTTCTTTACTAGCGAAGCCGTCATAATGTGAGCTCACATGGCCTGATACAGATATACTGAATCCAAAATGACTGCTTTTCCATTACCCCCCAGTACCCAGATCAAGGGGCTATGCAATGTTGCCATCCCTGTGTCACAGGGTTGCCTGAAGCAAGACTTTCAGCAACAAATAACAAGAAATACAATTGGAAAAAAAATGAACTCATAAAAGACTACTTACAAGAAATTTCATTTTGTAAATGGACTTAGTCTGCCAAACAGATGAAAAGCAATGCATTAAAATACACAGTGGTATCAAGTCCAAAGACAACTAACCAGCTGGAAAACCCTAACTTATTAGGCTATAGGTTAGTAGCATATTAAGCTAGCAGAATCGATATATAACATTTCCCATCTGTTCCTGCTTCTATTCTTCTTACTCATTCTGCAATTATATTTCCATAATCAGTTTCATTTAGCGCAGAAAAAAAAACCCAAGAGAGACAACAGCTCATTCTGCAAATGGATCTCATACTGGAAATTTCAGCGCCGCCTGCCCGGATCACAATGAGCGCAACTGCTCTGCCTTCCCGAAAAAGCAGTGGGGCTCTCATTCTCTGCTCGTTAATGAGGACGCAAATGGCTTCAGAAAGCAGGCTGAATGGGGGACGGATCTCATTTTTCAGCTCTGTACCGTGAAAGAAAAGTGTCTTACATCATCCATCCTATCCGTTTTAATTTTTCTTAAACTGTTCTTAAACAGGGTACACTGCCAAAGCCCAGTACAAAATGTATTTTCCAAGCTTTTATTTCTGTTTCCTTAATCTCTCCTACAAAGATGTTTCAACCTGGGTGGTATTTAATCCTTCCCATTTGTCCACTTCAAAAGTGTATCACTTTCCATAGAAATACTATACTATACTATAAATAACTACAAATTATTTTCCTTCAGTACCAAAAAACAGCCTTAAATTTGGCAGTAAGACTTAAGCAAGCATCCTACTTTATCTGAAAGTGCCTCATTGTGATTGGTGGACACAGTGCTGGAAGGCCTGGTGAAAATCCGCAGGCCTGAATTATCCGATGCTTGGGTGTCTCTGCTCTGCCACTTGTCCAATCATATCTGCCGAGTCACATGAAAGGCTCTCATTATCTGTCGCTCAATCTCCAGCACCAGTATTGCCTGCACTGCAAATAACGAAGGGGGCAAAGCAGGTGACCTTTGAGGTGGGGGAAATAAAGCTGGAATGGGAGCACAGGCCTCCACGTTTCCCACATTGCAAATATATCAAGGCGTGCAAACTGAGAAGAGCAGAGAAAGCAGCTTACAGACCCACTGAGGCTACGGTGTGTGAAACGCCTGCTTTCAACATTCCACCTTGCCGCTGTGTCAGTGCGTAGCGATTAGTGTAAAGCAGGCTGGGGTGGGAAAGCAAGGCATGTTGGCACTTTGGTTAGCACTGCTGCCTTGCACACCTGGGACTAGAGCGCAAGTCTTTGCGGGGAGCTTGCATGTTTGGGCCATGGATGGATGGATGGGGAGGATTCATTTTAATTTCATTTTAGAATGGAATTGACTGTTGGAAAAGAATGGGAACAAAAGCCAGACAGGCATTGGGTCACAGCCTGGGCTTGCAGCATAGTGCTTGATGTCTTTTCTATGCTTTTCTATTTATTATTGTTGCCATTTTTTAACATTTTGATGACCTATTTTAACTTTTAATTCTTATTCTCAATTTCTACTGCACCGCCTCGCCAGGTCAAATTCCAGTGTCCCATATGCATTTGGTGAATAATGATTCTGAATGATTCTGATTCAGCATCAGGGTTTAGGAAGAGGAACGGAGCTCATTGTTGCAGAATCGGCGATAAGACTCAAGGGAAGTAATAATTAGTGAATTTCTGACATTAAGTTTCCATACAACACTCATTTGTCACTGGTCATGCCAGAATGGGTTGGCAGGCTGCTGTGACTGTGGGTGTAACGGCGATCACATGTCACGCCTGAGTTACATCTCCTAACGCTGCCACTGTGAGCCGGCTGGACCTCACAAGGAGGATGCTGGGAAAGACTTGCGATTCACCATGGACTCATCAGTTCGAGCTGTTCTGGGCCATTCAGCCTCTGAAGCTTTAGGGCAGGTGAGTCACGATGACTCCTAATTCATGAGGACTTTAATTTGTATTTTCTCTTTGATGTGATCATTACTCTGAAAGACAAATAATTGTGTTCTTTCCTAAACGTTAGATTTGACACCGAGGGGGTTATTAATCATGGTGATGCAGCCTTCGAGGGTTGAAGGAACGACTGTGTGGCTGTCTCTATTTTTAAATATTAACCTTTACCAGCCTTGAATATTTATGGCCAGATTAGGAGTGTAATAGCTGGGATCCCCTGTAGGACAATAAGGACAGCATCCTCACTGTATTTAAAAGGGGAATCATACCAGGGCTGCATGGATATCATTTAGCTATGTTTAACTACTCTTTAGGATAGGTGCATGACTCTCAAGAAATATGCTGACTGTCTCTCCTAGGCATGGTGCTGAGCTCCTTTGATCTAATTCCGAAAACATAAACACTGACGGTACAGGACTGGGCTTTTGAAAATTCAGCCCCAATGCATACAAATGGAGCAGCACTGACACGCAGCCAGTCAGAAAGGTGCCTCGTGCATAAATGTGCACATCTGTGATTCGACCCATCTTCTGTTAAAGCCTCAATTAAAGCATTTTAGTTGTTTAAAAATATGCGCAGACCCAGAAAAACATCTTCAGAAAAAAGATCCTCAAAATTGCTAAGAATCCCAGAATGGTTGACATCAATTTTCTTTTTAAATGACATACGCTGCAATTTTCATATAAAAAAAGAATGCTCATTTTTAGTCTCAGTCAACCTAAAAGAATAGTAAAGCGTCATATAAATACCTTCACAGTCTCTTATAATTATCTTATGATCATATTCCGTACAACAGTTTTCTTCTAATTATAAACTTGAAATATTAAAATATATTCAGAAATAAAGTGGTTATCATTTTTTACAACAATCCATATTGTTGTCATTAGTAAATGCCCACCTCACTCTTGATACTCTGCAGCCCTGCCCAACCAGACCATACCCACCTCACTGGATACTCAACACCCTCTGCAGCCCTGCCCAACCAGACCATGCCCACCTCACTGGATACTCAACACCCTATGCAGCCCTGCCCAACCAGACCACGCCCACCTCACTGGATACTCAACACCCTATGCAGCCCTGCCCAACCAGACCACGCCCACTCCACCTGGATACTAAACACCCTTACCTGTCTCATGACTATGCTTGTTGATGCTTGATGTTGCCATTGTTCTGGATTGCCTGTTACATTTTACATATTCAGCAGACACTTGTACCTTACCACTCTGCCAATTGTGGGACTTGAACCTAACACGCTGAGCCACACACAGCTATTATCCTGGAGAATAGCTCCATTAGAGAATTAATGTATGCTGTGTATGTGTAAAGAGCCTTATTAACTTTAAAAGGAATGATTCACTGGAACAATTGTTAGTTGAGACTCATTCTGTGTAATGTATATGTATTACATCAATATACAGTACCAGTCAAAAGTGTGGACACGCCAAGCTGCCCACAAAGGAGAGTGATAGTGTCATATCACATGACTTGGCCACCTGACCCAAACCCAGTAGAGATGGTTTTGGAGGCGTTTGACCAGAGAATGAAGCAGCCGATGAGAGCTCGGCATATGTGGGCACTCTTTCATGGCAGCTGGAAAAACATCCCAGGAGGCCACCTCATGAAACTGGTGTAGAAGAGACAGTAGGGTCAGAGTTGGTACTCATGGGCGTAAATTATGGGGGGAGGGGGGATTGTAACCCGCCCCAATAATCAAAACCAGCGAATACAACTCCCTGGACCCCCTTAAATGGGTGGACAGACTGGACACCTCAACCCCTCAGTGCTAAACCCAGAGTTATGCCCTTACCAGTAGTGTAAGTGAGACCTCATAGAATCTGTTCGCGCTCCATATAGGTACGTGACACACTGCCAGATAAGCCTTTATTCATGTCAATGCAAATCTATGCTTTACTTATAAAAATGCAAATAATGATGCAGTGAGGCATATAAGGCACAGCTTGTGTCCCCCGAGGACAGGAACCACCCACCCCTGGCTTAAGGAGGTTAATAAAGCATCCTATTAAAAACAATTACCAAGGTTTGCTAAACCAGGTGTGAGACTGAGTCTGTAACGTTTTGAAAAAGTAAAATAACGACGTTTCCTGAGTAACTTCATCTTGTGTGAATAATCTCGTTCTTAGCTCAGGTTAATTTGTTTATTCAAGAATGAGGGCAGCACTGCTAACTCGTCAAAGATAAAGTGATGTTAATTTAAAACTTCTTAGTACTGTAGCTGTGTTTTTGTATCAAAACCGTGCATGTTGGGAAGCACAGCAGTTAAGAACATAGACAAGTACCATGAAAACCGTTCATTTGAGTCCCAGGCCCTTGAGCAGAGTACTTATCCTGAATGGCTCCTGGGAATTATTCCGCTGTATAAACTGCATATTATCTCATACATAAGTGTCCAACAAGCAGCTAAAATGAAATATAAGTGTCAGTTAAACAGGATGACCCACTGAAAATCATTTGCATCCCGTTGACATTGTTTTCCGTGATAATGCTTCAGCATTACACGTAATTTACAAATGAAGAATTTCAAATGCCTTTTACACCTTTTTTGTTTTCCACCTGACAGCACTGATCACATAAACAGCCAGATGAGGGCTTTGCCATATTCTGCTGCGCTGGATCCCAGCTACAGCAGGTTTCGAGTGCAAGTCAGTCTCTTCCTTGATCTGACCTGTCGGTCAAGTCCTTCTGAATGACCGAGGAGCTTTACACAAAGTTTTCGGTCCTCAAAATGTCAAGAGGCAGGGGGCAAGCATTATCAGCATTAAATAAGGAATATTTCCCTCCCAGTGCAATGAAGATGCTAATGACTTGCTCAAAGGATTCCTGAAATTATTCACACATATTACTGTTTATATATTTCTATATTTATCTTTTTCTGCATAAAACATGTATCCATTTCTTACCTAAAGAATGCTTTACACTGCTCCAATTACTCAAAACTTACTGATCATAAGTTCAGAGAGATAAGGTTAAAACAACTCCTTTGCTTTCCATCTTGCAAAAAATATTAATTTACAGTCTTGTGGGATTATGCAAACATCGTTAAAGGTACATGAATACAACAGGAAATACTGTCAGAGAGGCGCTATGAATTACCGGGGATGGATTGTGGGAGTGACCATCCCTTGAGGGATAAACCTCAATGAATCCACGACTTCACAGGTGTTTTCCTGTCCAGATTGGAATTGACTTTTTCCTCAACAGACCATCCATCTTCTTATCAACATCAATATATATGCACAACGTTTCAGACTTTCTCCAGAAACAAATGTGAGTACATGAGATGGTTTTATAAGCAGGGGGTGTAATATTAGGGAACATGGTCACTATACTGTCAGCTTCACCTTTTTTCCTGTCAGAACGTGCTCCTTTTTCACCATATCTACTTTCTCATTTTCAGTGCAGACCACTTAGTTCCCTCTCAAAACATGCTTCAGAACAACTGAGCAATGTAACTTACTAAACAAAAATTTCTCTGTACAAGTACAGACAGTTGCAGTCGAACAACAATGTAAATATTTATGTTCATTTTTGTCTGTAACTGACGGTGGAATTTAATTGTTCTGAATTTTGAAATTAAGACAAGGAAGAGAATTTGATAGCTGGTTGACACCTCACAACAGGGCGGCAGTCAAGCTGAGCGTCAGACACGACTGTCATTCACACCGTGAGTCCGTATAAGGAGAATCCAGCAGATGACGGTGCAGATGTCTCTATTCAGGGGAGATCAGTAAATAGAGGACATACTTACTGCAGCTGAGAGCTGCACCATATGTTTAGATGGACCAATCCAGACAGTGCACTCCTGAAGCTCAGACTGAGTAAGAATCTGGATGTGATGTGTCACCGATCTCACAACACTGGGCTTTAGCAGAAACCAAACAAACAACATGTATTTATGAAATGAACAGTGACAGTGTTTCATTCTTTCAACATACACAACAATACAGTGCCGACTGAGCTACACACCGGGTATCCCAAAGCCTCTTATTTGCTTCCTGATGATGATGTTGCAGGCAGCACCGGGGTGGATGAGAAAAGTGAACAAAGAATAAACAAGAGCTGTGTGAAAATATGACACACACACACAGAAAAATGCCATCTGCTTTTTTGTTGCAAACTAGCAACATTGCTTTGGCATGGAATTATCATCGTTGTAGCTCACATAGGAAACTTTTATCTCCAGTACAGCACAAGTTCTCACTGCTAACATATAGTTTTGGTGTTGTCCTTGTGTATCTAATGTCCACCTGCTTCATATTCTTCACATAGTCTCACATATTCCTGGTCACCAGGGAAAAGTCCACACTAAGCGGTCAGTAGTACATTCATCAAAAGAAATATTTTCTTATTTGTCGTAACAGCACTTAGAGTAACAGACAAATGAGTATCAGATGTCTGACTCCAGGGTCCCAGATCCAGCCCAGGCCTTCCACAACCTGCTACTTTGCCCCCATCACCATCGTCTGTGAAGTGAAATGATTTGGGTGCTATTTCATTGTCTACATAGTTAAACACCAGTCTCCATCAGCTCATTGTTAAGTATTTTGAGATCTTCACCATACTGAGTAATTTTCCTCATGAATTAGCATTACCAGAGTTACTCAACCCTTTGCCTGTTTACCAGACTATGATACTTTGGATGACATCTGTTCTTGGTTCCATCTCGGTTTGGACTACTGACTATTCTGCAGAGGTGGAATGTTCAGGTCCGGAAAGTACAAATCCAGTACAAATCTGTTTCAACCAGCCAATTAAGTACTCTGTCACTGACTTTTTACACTCAGCTCGTTGAAACAATCTTGATCTAGATTTGTACTTTCTGGACCTGAACTTTCCACCTCTATTCTGCAACAACATTAATTTCTGGACAACTCTACACTGGGCCTGGTTTGTCACAATGAGAAAAATACAGAATAGGGATGTGCTCCAAAAATCCAAGCATGCTGGTGTAATTAGTTAAATATTAATGTTTCAATTTAAGCTTTTTTAAATAAAGAGGAAAAAAGAGACTGTACCTGAGGACTGCAAAATGATTTTGTTTTCCTTCAGAATGCTAGACTTTGCTTGCATGTATTTTAAAATAATTGATCTCCTTGACTTTCAAAGCAAAATAATTTTAATAAAACCTGAATAATAATTTGGAGGTCAGTCAATGATTTCGTTATGGCTGAACAAACATAAAATGTGTATTAGGTGAGACTGGCACCACTAACATGGGTAATTTATCATGTTGATGCTATGTGATGGAACGATCCATAAAAACAATACTGTACCTTGGCAGCACTGAAATTATTCATCAGCGAAAAGAAACATTTCAGTTTGACAGCAGACCAAAAATAATAATTAAAGATATTATATATTAGGTTCTAAATTCCTCTTCTATAAAATCTTCTTGAATTTCACATTTTTGAATGACGCGGAAATATAATCTGCTGTTAAAAAACATCTAAGAGATAAGTCACAATAATTAAAATAAAAATTATAAAGCATAAAAAAAACTGTAATTCATTTGTGTTAAAATCAGTACTTGATGTACAAATGTCATGTCAAATTTAGCAAAAGCAAATATGAGATCTGTCACTGGTGGATAGTCGACCACTGTTTGGTCAGTCCCTGCTGGGGCCGACGGCGGGGTGGTTTGGTGAGGTGGCGGATAAGGTGTTGGACGAGCTAAACCCACCGCGGGTGTGATGAATTCATGCCATGTCCAAATTTCCCACTAGAGGTCTTTCATGCACTACACTTGGTGCAACAACATTAATTATGTAACACACAGCAAATTCATGTACTAGATACAGGCAATATTAGATTAAAGATATTTGAAAAAAATACATTTTAGAAAAATTACATCGTATATTTATTGATTACTGCAGTCATGAGGATCACAGAAAATTCCCGCTTCAGATGTAAAATTCCATTTAATGTTTAACACCGGCTTTATCTTTAAACTTGTCAAGAAAGCACCAGACCCCAAAGACATTACAAACTTTTGGGCTTTCTTCCAAATTAAATCTTGGTCTTGGGGTAATTGCAATATATCTGCTCTTTTTATTAAGGCTGACTGAATCCCAGTCAAGTCAAATCAAATCAAATGAAATCTGATGTGCTCACCGACATTTGCCTACATAAATGTTATCATCTTACGGAGCGAACTAAGCCGCTTTGACTGAAACGACACGTCCCGACTCTTTGAGAACGGAATCGAAGATCACAGCGGACGGAGCACCGGAAGATCCAATCAAGACAAGAGCTGAAATCTCCACGCCGACCAGGAAGCACAGCCTGAAGGAAGGAAGGTTTTCGGGGGGGCATGCAGGTCTGTCAGGGATTTCAGGAGCTTGTGACTTGCATTACTGTACCGCAGAAGTGAATTAAAGAAAGAAGGGAGGGTTGGGAGAAAGAAAAGAAAAACGAAAAGAAAGCTTCTTCCGAACTCTGAGAAAACTCACTGTGAAATATGGAGCACTAAGGAAATCATCTATCTTGGGAATAAGTGGCACATATACGGGGTCCCCTCCTGGACTGCAATCACAACCATGCTGTTTGTGAAATAATACCTGCAACTCATCATGGAAAAAATAATAAAATACGCCAGGAAAAGTCATTAAAACAGCAGAGTCACAATTACTTTGGGCTTTTATATGCCTATTTATATTGTTATTGTAATAATCTGTAAGAACACTTGTTTGTATTATGACATGACTTAATTACAATTTAATGTTAACTTCATTCAAGTACCATTCTTTTCCCCAGAATGTCCAAATCTCACAGACACAGGCTCACACCCATGTTCACTGTTTATGTTATTGATGCTGCTGGAGGAACAACCCCAACTAAACGATCCTAATGAATAAAACAATCCTATTTGCCCAGCCAAGCCTGGTTGGAGCGATCAGCGAGAGAAAACTGGGTCAAACGGCAATCCCATATGGAAAGTCTTCATCCCATAGCAACATTCTCAGCTTCTGGCCATTTCTGTACTCCTTACCAGCAAGAACCGAGCTCCTACCTTATGGCACTGTTTAAAAAAGGAGGTCCGGGTGGCAGGAGGCAGGTTTACAAAGATGCCGGCCGACAGCCTGTGATAATCATCAAGAGAAGGAGGTTGCTGATGGTGGAGACTAATCCCATGGGAGTAATATCCCTCTCTTATGATAAACTGCACCAGGTGATGAAAATCCTCAGAGAGGCTGCATTCCATTTCTTTGTTCTTACAAGCATAAAGATGCAGCTCTTTTGCTTTGGGTACAGGACATTCTCATCATCAAACTCTCATCAAACTCTTTACACCTCTGCCATCTGGTAGACGCTACAGAACCCTGTACGCACGCACAACCCGGCTGAGGAACAGTTTCTACCCAACATCCATCACACTTCTGAACTCTCAGCACTGATCTCGAACCTTCTGAAGCAATACCGCACATGTGCAATTCCCATATTTATGTGCATTTAGTCTATTTGAAAACTCTACCTCTGTGAACTTACTTATCAGCACC
>JAODKC010000095.1:29383014-29400852 GCA_026777985.1 Mormyrops attenuatus | reverse complement strand
AAACAATGCCGCTTGAAAATCAAAAAACATAATTAAATAATTTGTTTGCTTTCAAAAGACTGAATTAGCAGTGAGCTCATTCTTAGCAGTGAGCTAATTCTTACTGCTTTGATCGGCTTAGCCAAAGTAAGTGTACCTACGTAAACGTAAATAATGGCAGTATTCATGCAATTTGGATATTACTGAATCTTATACTGTGATAGAAGCTGGCATAATAAACCGCATTTTCCAGCCTAAACTGTTAGTTTTAATTTTGGGCTGTTTGTTTTTTTTTTTTTTTAATTATGATTTAAGTTGCGCTTTGTGACGATGTCAGTCAGGGGCGGTCACTGATGAAAACCGACACGAATGAAGTACCATACTTTTGGCACTTCATGGAAGTACCGAAAGTACGGTACCTGGTGCGATGGAAGAACGCCCTTACAACCGTGTGTACTTGGGTTCGGTGCTCGTTGGGTGCCTGTTGTGGTCCTTCTATTTACAATTTCACGCGAGGCATGATGGGACATGCGCCCCGGGGGTGATACAATAGTATTAAAAAAGGATCTGGTCGACGAATCTGTTCGTCAACCAAATTTTGTGTGTGAACCAATGCATGTTTTTCACGAAATTTTTGGTTGTGAACCAAATTGTTCGTAGACCACAGCGTTCGTGAACCGCAGGCACCACTGCACCATATTGAACTAATTAAAAATATCTGGTTGTGATGGGGTGTTTTTTATCAGTGGCCCATTCAAGTTTCTTCTGCAAAACGAAATAAAACCATGCAGTCCGTTTGTCTCGCACATGAATGAGATCTGATTTTCAGTGGTTCCATTCAATGTTAACAAACAATGACACCAATGTCACAACACCATTGAACCCTAATTTTTTCTGCACATTGTCATTTTCTGTTTGCATGCTTTTCAGTAAACAAATGATATTTGTTTTGACCTTAGGGGGAATAATTACACCATGGGTTCCGTTAATTGTTCGGAGTGCTTGCAGAACACTAACATTTACTCATTGGGTGTGCACATGAAGATTTATTTAAGGAAGCATTAGTTTAAAAATTATTCATAATCTTTGGGATGGCACGGTGGTTAGTACTGTTGCCTCACACCTCTAGGGTCTGTGTTCGAGTCTCTGCCATGGCTCTGTGTGTGTGTGGAGCTTGCATATTAATGTTTCATCACAGGGTTACCCCCCATAGACTAAAAACAGGCTGACGCTAGCTGGAGTTACCAAATTGCCCATAGGTGTGTATGTGTGAGTGTGCCCTGTCATGGGTTGGTGCCCCATCCTGGGTTGTACCCCGCCTTGTGCCTGTAGCCTCTGAGATTGGCTCCAGATCCACTGTGACCCTGAATAGGATAAGTGATTACAGAAAAGGGATGGATGGACCGATGCCCCCATAAAAGCAAAGGGATTCATAGCATGCCTGAAGTCACCTTGTCCTTAACTGTCATAAATAAATTGAAGTAGTCTGATGTATGGAACAAAACAAAATGTTATCTTCCTGCAGCAGACTGTCCTATTCTGAAACAATGCTTTCAATATAAATTTTTGCTGCTATCAGAATAAGAGGCAAACTGATAGGGAAATTCCTGACCAACATGTGATCTTCGTTACAGTGCTGAACTGTTGCCTGCTAATAGCTAAATTACTAATACTGACAGGGCTTCCACAAAAATAAAAAAAGAAATCCATCCAAAATTTTCCAGAACTTCCAAAAAGAAGCACAGTGACAAGCTATCACCATCCACACTTAATTCCTAATTATTGAAATTTGCCTCTGAGCCACAGAGCTTGGAAGAGAAAGTGGTATTTTTAACTGCTGAATAGCATTTATGATATGTAGATAAAATTGGATCCATAAAAGTTGTTTACACATTACTAGCCCACATTAAGAGATAATAAAACACCTAGGAGGCCTATTTCACTGCCCTCTGCTCAGAAAACTTTTATTATCTATTATTGTTGTCTCACACCTCCTGGGTTTAAGGTCTGAACCCTGTCTCCGCTCTATGTGTGTTAAGTTTAGTTAATTGGCATCTCTAAATTGCCAATTGTGCATATTGGTGCCCAGTGATACTTTGGCATCCCATCCAAGATGTAGCCCAGCCTTGTGCCTGGTGCTGCCTCAGATAGGGTCCAGGTCCCCCATCAACTGTACCACAATAAGTGGATAGAAGATGGATGGATGTACTTTGAACACATCAGGGGTCCTTGAAGCATCATTACAGAAGAAAAGGCAAAATAAAGTGACTTAGAAAGAAGTTTTCTCGTTGTAATTGCGGTGTGAAGGTTCTTATTACAAACTTTATGCAGACATAAATATATCTGTTATATGCTGTGTGTAACAGAATTGCCAAAAGAGAATAATGTTCACACCATCAGAGGACTATATTTGCACCAATAAAGCATGTGAGCGCGGCTCAGACTGTCAGCGGCACGTCTGCACGCGCTCCCACACTCTGACGCACGTTGGACGGGCGCGTATCCCTGCGCCGCACACGATCACCCCCCCTGGGAGGAAGCGGCCTGCCAGCCCGCCAGAACTGGCAAGGGGAGCGAAGCTGCTGCTCCCTGGCCAAGGAGCGCAGAGGCAGACTCACCGGAGGGCCGCGGGCAGCGAGCCACAGACATGGGGGGCTGCGCGATGGCGGAGACCGTGTTCACCGGCCTAAAGGATCCCAATCGCTGCCCCATGGAAGGTGGACATCAATGAAAGTGTGTCAGTTACAGTGCCTCCTTCTGGCCCTTTTGCTCTACACCTGCTCGTGGGAGTTTCACTTACACAAAAATGTTCTGAGGGAAGAATGGAAAAACGATTGGTTCAGAGAGATAACCCATCAGATTGTAGAGGAGGTAGGTCTAAGCAACCAGAGGAAGTGTGACCAAGACATATGGTTTGCTGGACCCACCTCCTTTATAATCTGATTGGTTGTCTCTCTGAACCAATCATTTTTCATTCTGCCCTAAGAACATTTTTGTGTAAGTAAACCTCCAACGAGCTCCACAGCCTCCTCTGTGGAGGGCCAACTTCCCCCATCCCCTGCTTAACATCCCATTTGGGATCTCTCAGAAACTCAGCCAGATTTCATACATACACAATGATCAGTGCGGAACTCATCAGACATACTGTTAGTTCTAGCTTGCAGTAGTTCATTGTTCTGTATATAGATCATTTTCGACTCCACAGTAACATTTGGGTTCATTATGTGTCTGCATTAACTAGCATTATTCAGGAAAAGTACATGTTGGATATTAAAATTGAGTAGCAGTACTGTGTCTGTGTCCTTTCACAATCACCTGATATCAGCCATCTTTCTGTACTAGGGAAAGTAACAGGGACATCATGATGCTTACATCTCACTTTCTGAGCTAATATTTTTCCAGGCTCTGTGTACCCTTATTAAAAAGTGTTATAAGCACTACTGTTTACTTTTGATGAAAGTTTAGCCATATGCATTTAACAAAGAAATGAGTGTGTGCCACTTATTAAACAACTTCGCCATGATTTTTTAAATTGAAATAATTGGCACTGAATAAACTAGACAAGATGCTGTCAGAACGACAACAATGTACACTCCTGTGCAAAAAAACTGGGCCAGACCCAACACTAAGCTTTAACCCATTTTTTGTTGCCCAGGAGTGCACTCCCAGAACAGTCACAGTACCCCCACTCTCCACCTAATCCCTACTCCTCCCACACCCCCAACCTCTACATATTCTAGAATTACTGGACGGATCAACTGGAAATGTGAAAGCCAATAAATGAGTTTTACCTGAATGCTCAGATCCCAGTTATGACACACAACTCTGAAACTGCACCTATTCACATATTGCACATTAATCTCGCATGGTTATTTGCACAATCTTTCTCCACCAATTAGATGGTTATTTCTTTGTGCATGTCTTAATGTCCATGCTTTAAAATGTCATTTATTTAAGTTTTGCATGTTTAAATATTTAAATTCTATTTATTTCTCATAAACTGAAAATATTACCATAATACTGCACTAACCTACCCTGCACAATCTCCTGACTTTATTGAAAACCAAACTGAAATTAAATGAAAATGAAATGATCCTTTATTTACTATTTGCACAAGTAGAAGGTACATCAGAATAAATTTGCTGATCAGCTACTGGACTGCTACTGATAAAATCTCCTGTGTGAGGGGCTGGTAACGAAGAAATTATATATAAACTTTATTAAGAATATTCCGAAAAAAAATGTTGCGCCCCACAGTTTGAGAATCACTGACCGGTACAATGTTCCTGGGAAGTTTGAAAGAGAGATTTCACCTGACTGTGTTCGCAAGAACACAGAGGACTATATTTGCACCAATAAATTTTTGGGCAATTTGCCTCAGGTTGATCAGGTAAAATAAAACAGTCACCTATATAATGTTTTTTGTCACGGCCCAGCCTGGAGGAGCCCTACTGATGTCACCCAGTTCACGTAGGCACTACGGGTCTCGATAACCACGCCCCCTGAGGAATTCCCTTCAGCAAAACTCACCCAATCAGGGAAGCACTGTTCCACATGCAGAGCTCGCCAGTGATTCTTATTTGGGGTCATGACCCTTCCCAGTTGCAATCAGGGTTCCCCGATTGTTTTGCTGTTTTAGTATGTTGGCACAACTTCCAAACGCGAGATTTTCTCCTTTTCCTGAGAGTTTGAACATTTCCCTAGTGGGTCTGATTTTGTCTGTCTGGTCTTCTGATTCAGTTTTTGCCCCTAGATGTATTTTGCTTTGCCCTTTGATCGACCGTCACATATCGCCTGACCTTCGCCTGCCCCCCGGCCTATGTCTCTGCTTGCCATTTTGGATTCTGTTTTGCTCCCTCTGGCTCTAATCTGGACAGTTTGACTTTGATTTTACTGTAGCTTGTGTATATAAACCTGTTTGCCTGAACCTGATCTGCAGTAGTGTCAGCTTTCTGTGCACTGTCAGAGTTTCTGTGAAGTGGTAATAAGATCCATCAAAGATCATATAAGTAATAATATGAAATAGATTTATCCCGTTCACAAGGTCAAGCGTCTTATCCAAGTCACCCTTCCCTTTGCAGCCACTAAGTGTTATTGCTTCAATTTTAGTGCAATGTGTCTCAGAATTTGAATAGGTCCAGATCGTCACCCATACAACGTGTCTGCAAGTTTGGAAAAGATCTGAAAAATAATTTTTGAGTTATGCTGACAAGGTCAGGTGTCTGAGGCTGCCCTTCTCTTTGCAATCACTATGCAGCGTTGCTTCAATTTTGGTGTGATTTGTCTCAGAATTTCATCAGGTCGAGATCTCTTACAATGTGTCTGCAAAGGTTGAAAAGGATCTGTGAAATGATTTTTGAGTCAGTCAAAACCGCCCTTTTCTTTATCACTTTGTGGCACTGCTTCAATTTTGGGGCAATCCGTTTCAAATTTGAATCACTTCCAGTTCGTCAGCCATCAAATCTTTCTGCAAAGTTGAAAAGAGATCAAATACTTTTTAAGTTATCGCACTAACAGTATCAAGTGTCAAAACTGCCCTTTTTTGCTATCTTTATGCAGTCTCAGAATGTAATCAGACAATATGTCTGCATAGATAGATGCATCAAATACTTTTTGAGTTATGCTAATGAAATGTCTCTACAGCAGCAGCAGACCAGTCCCAAAACCATATGTTTTCTTTGTCTGGGGAATACAATGAATATACCAAAAATAACTAATAAACCAGAATTATTTTTTAGTTCTTTAGATATTTGTTTCCTAAGCCATACCCTTAATTTAATAGGCAGTTAATTTGCTTACATGAGTTTATTTGACCAGCTCTTTTCTTGATAATTCAAAAAGACCATCAGCAGAAGCCTTATGTAACATGGCTCATAACTGTCATTGTCAAATGATGCTGTATAAAAGAAATTATAAATGCTCAGTGCCCCAAGTAAATAGTAAATGTGCCTCAAAAATCAGACCCTACATACAGAATACACACTAAATAGACTTACAGTAACGGCTTTTGGCAGTAGCTAAAACCATGGGTTCAGGTTTTAGGGAAGATGAGGAAATCAAGGCAAAAAATCAAATGTACATATGAGGGTATATATGCTGATAAATATGCAGGTACATATGGAGGACTGTGCAGGGAGCCATGGATTACAGCCGTAAGTAGCACTAAATCTATGAAGAGGTTCTAAATCTGACTGGTAGCCTATTGAATGAAATCCAGATGCAGGCAAGAGTTCAGGGTTGTAGTGAGGCCTAAAGAGGAGAGTTTGGATTGCTTACTTTAAGTGTAGGAGAGACACTGCACTCTTTTGGCTGAGAGGAAGCTCATTCCAGCAAAAAATGGAGCGAAGATTTAAAAAGACAGGATATGTACTGCATACCTTTCACA
This sequence comes from Mormyrops attenuatus, assembly GCA_026777985.1. Classification (NCBI taxonomy): domain Eukaryota; kingdom Metazoa; phylum Chordata; class Actinopteri; order Osteoglossiformes; family Mormyridae; genus Mormyrops; species Mormyrops attenuatus. The sequence continues at coordinate 29,394,488 of JAODKC010000095.1, read as the reverse complement.
TATAATAATGAAGATGACTTTATAGACCTTGAAGAAAAACTTAGGGTCGGTGGAAATGTGAGTCATGTGATCGTTTGGATGGTCAAACTCAACTTGTACAGGGACATTGTGGAGGGCCACAGCAGACTGATAGACCATGCTGGAGGCCCTGTCAGGAACCATGGCCTGGATTGGAAGCTGGTCTGACAGTATTATATGGCTTTTAACATATCTATAGGATATGGTATAACAGGAAACAGCTCCTAACTTCTGGTAGAAGGCAAAGTTTGTGTCAAGGATGACACCAAATTTTGACAGCTGTTAATGATGCTACCGTTGAGTTGTGTAGTGTGATGGTGAGCTTGCGATAAAGTGATGGCCTGCCGGAGATGTGGAGCCTCGTTCCTCCACGGGTTATGCTGGAGATAATGGTCTGCCATACTCACGGAGATACGCTGTAATTCAACATTGAGTGTCAGAGTTGGGAAAAAGGCATGGAAAGGGGCAGAGGAGCCATGAAAATCCTGGAGAGGCAGCAAATTACCGTAGCAGCAGATGTACGGCATCATCGTTCTATTGCTGTGTTTCCTAACATCTTTCAATGTCTCTATATCCTGCATAAGATAAAAGTAATACATTGCAAAATAAAGGATTTATTTTAAAATATATTTTTCTACTTTTTTATTCATGATAGTCAGAATTGTATACCATGCCTGAAACAGGAATCCAAACCACCACCCATTAAGTAAAAAAATCCTTCTTCAATTCATTCTGAATCAGTCCCCAATCATTTCTATATGTGGTCTTCCATTCGCAAATGAGTCCCCTTGTGAGGGTCTTATTTATACTCGTCAGGATTATTTTAAGATTAGGATGGGCTTCAGGGATCTCAGGGGGGAAATTCTGGTGCATATAGCAGCGAGAATGTGTTGCCTAGACAAGCACACATATAATGCCAAACAGATAAAGCACAAAGACTATTCTTGCAGTGCAGACACATTAGTATGGTGCAACGTTCATAAAATTTTGTAAAATGTTTATAAAGTAAACATTTATACTTGTTCTTTTGTTTACTTAAGATTACAGCATTAAACGTGTACTCTCTACCTTGTACAGCCACTCCTTAATCTCATTAGTTAGTCACTCTTTGCTGAACTTTTGTAACATAACAACAGTACTTGTGGACCAGTGCTGTACAGCCAGCGCGGCCGCATGGATCAGCACTGGAGGGTGCCGACAGCTCCTGGCACTTCAGCATTTTTCTCCCAAGGCGCAGGAGTCCACGTCCAGCACTGGGAGCTGTCCAAAGAGACGCAGCTGCAGGTGAAGGACGCGCAGGAGGAAGAGGGGGAGCAAAGACGGTGACGGCCACGGCTAATCTCACCGCAAAGGGCGACAGGAGAGTACAGAACTAAAGCAGGACTCATCTATGCTGCCATTCATTCTCACATTTAGATAATCGTGCACCTACAATCAAAAATGAATCAAATCCTACTGCTGGTCAAAAAATATATATATTAAAAAAGTATTTATGGTGAAGGTTGTAACATAAAATAGTGCTTAAGCTGGCATAGATGAAAACTGGGCATTTCAGAGGTGAAGAATTTGTCAAGCAGTGTCATTCATTTATTTTTTTATTCTACAATGTTAAACGACATTGTTTAAAAAAATAAAAAGAATCGATTTTTCCCTCTTCCAGGAAAGACCTGCATAATGCAGTTCTGTTGAGATCCAGTTATATTCCCCAGTATCTACTGGGCTGCCAGTATCCGGCGTGACGCTTACGCTTTCAGACTCTCACGCATCCGCCATGATGCTCAAGCTTTCTTACTCTCACACTCATGCAAGAAACCTTACAGCAAATCTATATTATTCTATTATAAACCTAAAATTACCTACATCAAAAGCATTGGGGCAGCTTGCAAACCCTACAGACTATTTACAAGGTAATAATAAAGCTGTTACATACATGTAAGTGTGTGTGCATCTGTGTGCAGTCTTGTCTCAAATTGAAAACCTCACGCCATCCAGCTGCCTGAAGCTGGCAGCCCTGCCTCTGTCAGCCTGTGGTTCAGCCTGCGGTCGGCCTGGGTCTCCCTCTAGCAGCAGCACGTCAGCTGCTGACACCTGGAAAGTGACCCTGAGGAGGCAGATCCCAGCACAGGGCAGAGCGCAAGGACATCAGAGCAGCCAAGGGGGACAGAGTGTAGGCCGGGAGCCAGGGGGAGAGATCAAAGCCAGAGCCAGACTGAAGCCTACAAGGGCAAGTAGTGCAGGAAGCTAGATAACGAACCCGCAAAATTCTGTGTCCGGTTACTCGATGGTCGAGGTTCCCACCGAAATGAACAAACCCCTGGGAGAGTCCAGCTAGGGGAACATTATCCTTTACTGGCAGGGAGGAAAAAATATATACACAAAACAAGCTTGTAACTCTCCTGCAAATGTACGTAAGCAGCCAGAATGCAGCTGTACACGAGCAAAGCATTGCTGTACAGTTGTTACGCAGTGAAGCTTCCCCTATTCATCCACACAAGAACTGTACTCCAGCTTGGAATCTAGATCAGGGGTCTCCAAACCCAGTCCTGGGGAGCTACTGTCCAGCACGTTTTCTATCCTACCTGGCTTCTGATGAGCCATACCTGTTCTCAGATAAATACCAGGTGTTCATCAGAAGCGAGGTAGGATAGAAAACCTACTGGACAGTAGCTCCCCAGGACCGGATTTTGAGACCAAAGATCTAGAATAAGCCCTAATCCCAAAGCTTGTGTTATTATTCAAAATATCTTATTTTCAACTGTAGTACTTTGTGATAGGATTTGTTTTATGATACTGTTTTATTTGGACAATCTATTAGAATAAAACATCATTTACCTATTATAAAACATAGCTCATGACTCCCACTCACCCAAAGCTTCTGCGAAAGGCACCTTCTGGCCCCTGACTGTTCATGAGCTTAAAGCTAAGGGGCACAAGGCACTAGTCCATTCATGCCAGTAGATACTCCGATAGCAAAATGAACCCTTTGGGTGCCCGAAGGGTTTGCTGTATGTTACTGTGAAGGAATTACACACACCATATTACACGCACAAGAGCGCCTGGTGTCTTGCAGAAAAGGTCACGTATTACATCATCACCTGCAGTCAACCTGTGCAAATTTCAGATAATGACATCTATGAACAGAAAGGTCTTTCTGTCTCACAGTTCAGTGTCTGTAGACAAAGCAAGCAAACCTTTAACTGATAGCTACAGTTGGCAAACCCCAGCAAAGAGTCTCCGAACGCAGTTTTCGTGATGAAGAAATTTGTCACTCTTCATCTCGTTTGACTCTTGGAAATTGTTTGTCCCAGTGCTAATGTTCATGAAGTGATAGTCTTTGGAACTTCGCCCAGCAGTCATTTGCTGATGTTTTGTGTTAAAGGAGGACCCTACCTATTACATCAGTAAGTTATTTCATCAAAATGCTCAAATGGCTTGACATCATTCAAAAACGACTTCTCAAGAAAAGTGCCAATTAGTTCAAGTAAATGCTGCGGCACTAACAGATCCTGATGCAAGACAGCCTCTCTCGGCGTCAAACAAGTAAGGCACTTTTAAACATCATAGCACAGAAAATACCCTGGTAAGCTAACATGCCCTCGACATTTAAAAACACGTCGCCCTCCTTTTGGAGAGATGTGGCAGCTCACAGCTGAAGGACACCTTTCTAGGATGTCTATTTGGTGACGCCGACCATGGATTATTCAGTGAGTAAGAAGAGGAGCATTGATTTAAAGTCTGAAAAAACATGGAAGCCATTGCAATTGGCAGAGAATGGAGTAATGCTATCTTTGTAGCAGGTCTTAAAGAACTGCTTAATAAATAGCATGCTTCAGGAGGTCGAGGTCAAGCACCAAACAGCTTCAAGCTACGCAAGAAAAAAAAATTCAGCTGATCAACATCCCAATACATCCCATTTAGAAAATCTCTGCACTGTTAAAGAGAACGAACGGCATTTGCAGCAAACGGAATCCCCCCTTGCATGTCTGATTACAGGCCACTACTCTTCCCCGTCACCTAATACCTGCAAGATAAGCAACGAGAACCTTGTAAGTCATCAGATGGAAAAGTTCACCACAAACTTAACGCAAAAAGAAAAGGCCTGCTATTTAAGTGATGATTGTAATATTTCTTTAATATTAGGATTCAACAAGGTATTAGACTGTTAAAATCACATTGTTTTGTCATTTTCTCCAACTTTGTGTCTATTGTTTGGACACCAATCTGTCTGAAGCGTCACCAATGATATACACAAGTACAGAAGCAGCTGCTGGATGTAAGCAGAGCAATGCTTGCATGCTTCATTACAAACTACCCCCTCAGCAGATCACACCCAACGACAAATCATATTAATATCACTCCAGATCCGAGCTCAGCCGCCGCTCAGCACCACAGGATAATGCCTAATTCGGGGCACCCTTACAGAAATGCAGGCCATACCTGAGGCATTAACAAGGGCGGGTCGATTTCAGACGTCTGCTGTGGCCAAGGGGCCCAATAAACACGAGGTAATGGATTCGCAGGCCTTCTGCAGGGAAGCACATTTAGCTAAGTGGTTTGCAGAAGGGAAAGGAAATGAGGTGAGCAGAGAGGCCGCGCCGGACGGAGTGGCCGCGATGAGGATCGACACCGCGGCAGCACTTGAGAGAAGGATCCCCTCCACGTCCTTGAAAAGTATGCCGTGTGTAGACATGGCCAGGGCTTCTGGAACCCCTCTCTGAAAGATTTACTTAAGTTACAAAAAACATTTGTCATTTATACTTATATGGCTTTTACAAACTGATTTGTTCCAAGACACTTGGGAGGGCACCAATGCCACAGTGATGAATAAACACTGTAATGTCACATTGCATATGAAAGACTCCATTTTTTTGTGTGTGCGGTTATTTCATTTATTTTACATTTACGTTGATATGTCACTGACACTGAATGCCCCGACCACCCCTGCTATTCCATCACTGGCGCCTTCTACAGTCAGTTTCTCGTAATGACAGGCAGCCAAACCTAACAAGCCTTTTTTAAATTTAGTACATAATAACAACAGCAACACACGCCACAAACTTTTATTAGTTGTGTTAAGAAAAAGAAAAAAAAAAATAAGCTAGTAACTCACTTCAGAAGCACTAAAAATTGCCTAGATTGATTCCTTTAGAAGACAGGATCTATGTACCCAAACTATGCATTTATGAATCTACTTGCTGAGTTACTTTGATATGAAAAAGCAGGTAAAAACAACACGTAGTGAATGTGTATAGTGTTTTTATTTAGTTTACAGTACTTTTGTCTACAGTCAGGAATCTTCTGCCAAAATGTCCCAGTGTCACCAGTCCTTTAAAGTGACTGGAATTTCCTGCTTCCGGCAAGCACCTGTAATTATCAGCAATCATGCCTGCCGAGAGCTTGGTGCATAACCTACGCACACGAGGAAGCTGTTTTCCTAATTAATGCATGAACCACATCTGTGTCCAATGAACGCCAATTTGCCAAAACATTTAAATAATGTGACTATAAACAAAGTCATTACACTATTTTCATTGTCATATTCATCCTATTACATTTGTTTTATGCATTTAATGCTGCGTTATACTTGTTGATGGGATTTGTTATTGTTCATCCACGTATGACTGTGTTACAAGTGATTTACGCAAATAAATCCATTTGAACAAAGTGTTTGTCTTGTTACATGGTCTGTAAGGCACATTCTTTATTTAAATCTGACACTATAAATTTGCCCAGCCAGCTAACCAGCTCTTAAATGAGTTAAATATTCCTGATATTTACTGCTAATGACTGTGCAGCTCAGAAAAGGGAAAGATTTATAGAACCTGATGGATGACGGAGACTGTTTTAAAAGGAAATTCAGAGCCCTCAGCAGCTGACCTTGTACTCTGGGAAATACAAACGGTGCATTCTGTTCCCACGTCATTCAAATAAATGAGATTTTTAATTCCAATCATTACCATTTTTGGCACAGGAAAGTGGTTCCGTATTCTAAACTGATAGTTTACGTTGGTCAAAACTGCAATCAAGGAGTCATACGCCTAGAGATTATCCTTCAGATGTCATCTTTTTGTTCAATCATGTTGCTTGGCCATAAAATTAGAAAATTAAAAAGTTTTTTTTTTATTTTTTTGTTTTTTGTTTTTCTGGGAAAAGATATTTTGGTACGAGAAGAAGAGCTTCTGTAGCCATTCTTCCTGGGCTCTGGTGCCATCTGTCCTTCTTCTGCTGTGCATTTTTGATTTTAAAAAATGTGTTTACACATAAACTGCAATATTTGAAGCAGAAGAGCATTTTTGCTATTATATTGCATTTTGCTACTTTTGACAGTTTGCAGGCCTACAGAAGATATTTTATACATGATAATAAGAAACAGATGAGCCCTCTTCCCAGGATTGGCTAGAAATTGGTTTCGTTTTGTACTTGCAAATATCTTTTGCAGTTCTATTTCAAACCCATAGTACTGTTTTAAACAATACTAAAATAATCACAGGTTCAATAACAAATTCTTAATCAATTACAAGCACAACAGACAAGGACATGAAGCATTTCTAGGGAAGAGAAATGAGTTACCACTGTAGACAGGACTGTAGTACACAGTCTTTATTGCCTGTCAGTGTGATTTAGATGAATAGATTTATGAGCAGGCTGACAATTTGAGAGAAAACTGTACAACGGAGGAAGAAGCCATGAACACTAAACATATCATACGTCTGCTGCTTCAGTGAAGAGACTTCAGTGCGATGCACCCAGGCCATATATGGGTGTTTAATAGCTGCTCTTTATGAAATTCTAATGCATTGACTTTAATATACATTTATAGTATGTTTTTACTGAGTGAAACACTATTTTCATATAGCCTGTGCTTCATCTTATGGACTGGAAGACAAGAACCATCCTGTTCACTTGTCAAATACACTGATGCTGGCATAGGCACACAGAACACGTTACACGTTACAACTGCATAGTGTCGGGGAAAGTTGGCATCAACTATCTAAATGCAGATGGCAGGGTGATGACATGCTTTAATTCACCCAATTAATATAAATTTCTTAAGTAATTATTTGGTGTTCACCACAATGCTTCTATCTTTGTGTTATTATTTATCCTGGATACCCATGTCTGTTAAGTGACATTGCACCCAGTATATCTGCGAGGATATCCATCCATCCATCCATCCTGCTTCTCCTGAACAGAGGCATGGGTAGAATAATAAGTATTTAAATTTATATTGGACTGAGCAGCTCAGGCATCCCAGAATCCATGCCGTTTCTTTAGGACATTAGTCAAAATTATTGCAAAATAAAGTTCAGCCAATTGCTCCCAGCACATCGATTACTGCTATTATGGCTCCACTGTTATTATTACTGCAGTATTCCTTAGTTAGACTTACTGCATAAACTTGCATGGAAAGAAGATGAACGGCCTCCAGGCCCTCGTGCCAATTTACAGTAATCTATAGAATAGAGCCATTAAGGTCCTACCTCACACTAATAACTTCAGAACTACTACTGAATGTCCAAACATGGATTCTTGTAAGAGACACACAAGTGGTTCATCATATATATGCATTTAGATGCATGTCCATGCAATTTAAATCCATGGATGTTTACTAAGTTATATTCAAGCTGCAGTACAGCATGAGGCGGTATTACTGATGCACAAGCCTGGGTTGTGTTCCCAACGCCATACATGCGGGCTGTTGACACCACAGTCGCAGCCTTTCCAGCGTGTTCCACATTTAGCGTCCCTAAAAGCAGAAAGCCGAGGAAGCTGATTTGAGAATCAGCTGATTGTTCTTCACACACTTCATGACTTTAGATAGCACAGAAGGCATTAATACACACAAATCTATTTTAACAGAGCCATTTGGGTGTCAGTAACTGCAGAGACCTTCCGTACTTCATATCTAGTAAGAGTGACTTTTCCGCCACTTTTTTGGATTGAAACAGCATGAGGACTAACCTTGATTGATCTTTAGTGCCATTACTCAATGTATGAATGCAAGTCATGTATGTGAAATCCAGTGGTGGTGAAGGATTCTCAGTCCTTTGACGATGCCAGAAAGGACATCTACTAACGTCTACTATGTTAAAGAAGCACGATGGCCTATAGGCGTTTGACAGACAGAATCCAACTGTATGGCTTTTGGGGAGTAGAGATCAGTATCTCCCTCTCAATTTGGTTACGAAAATGAAAGTGCCGTGAGCTGGTGTGAAGCAATCCAGGCAGACCCCGCAGGTCCCGGGTAGGAGGTGTGTGCTTCCTCCTCTGCTGTGCAATGAAGTGATGCCTTCTGCATTGGTCAGAAGGACATTGCGAGGCTGTGAAGGAGAAGCCATCACGTGTTGACCTACTGCTCCGTTTTGGTTTACATGTGATGTTTTTCGGTCTCCTGCTGCTGCTACACTTTTATGTTAATACTCCAAAGAAATGAAAAACCATGCCGTTGATGCTAATGACAATAACTACGACCAGTTGTTACCTTCCCTCTGACTTTCAGGCACTTATTCCTTTGAGGGTTATGGCGGGTGTGGGTGGGGTGGGGGGGCTCGAGGGCACATGGCAGGGCACATCCTCACACGCGCAGTAGGCGTTCGTTCCCCCTCTTGGAGGCTCTGGCTTTCAGATGAGGGATTCTCAGCTCTCTCTGAATTAAAAAGGTATTTGGCTTGTAAAGGATTTGAAAAGCAGCATCTGATCACTGACTCTGTATGCATTTCATCGGTTGGGGAGCACAAAGCACAGGCGAAATTGGGCCCTTTCTAATGTACAGTGTAGTGAGGGTCCTTTGACTCAGAGGGGCCCTCAAAAATGCACTGATCTGAACCAGTCCACCACTGGAACAAAAAACAAAAGCTTCAGAACTTTCAAAATAGCTGGTCTTGATATGACGTCTTCAATCTGTGTGGGTTCCCATCCAGGGAATCCCATGCCTAGGGCTCTGTGGTGCCCAGGATAAGCTCCAGCCCCCTCCCCTTACCCCGCCCAGGATCGACGGTTCAAGGAAAGATGGATGGATGGATGTTATACTTCATTTGATTTCAACAGGCAAGAGAAACTGGCTTCTTACATGCATGAACAAGAAATCAGTTACTTGACTGACATATTTTACCTTTCTCAAAATGTCCTTGAACACACTTTCAAGATATTATCAAAGGATGAAAAGGTTTATCTCAACATGTTCATTACAAATTATCCCACATGCATAAATTCAGTATACATAAAAAAAAATTCAAACCTACATGAAATAAACACTTACATGGTATTCTCTGAAGCTAAATGAATGATTTGCAAAGAAACCTGGAGAGGACACTGTCCATTTAAACAGAGATGAATGCCGAGTGACAATGACAGGCAGATTCTGAGGAACACGAAGAGGGAACCATCACTTTATGGGTGTCCATGAAACAAGGCATTAAAAGATCTGAAAAATTTTAACACTAGAATCCCCCATTCCACTTTCTTTCCTTTTAAACATCTTTATGAATGCATTTAGATATGATATTACTGAATATTCAAACTGCATAACCCATTGCAGCAGCATACATATATGTAGCGACATCCTTAAGCCATTACATACGAAATATCATTTGCCTTCCGAAAGTGACGCCAGTAAAGATATCGCTTTTGTTGGTGTTTTTTGAAGGTTTCAGTTTTTCACACTGTATGAGATCACTCCATTGTTCTTCTGCATGTGAAAAGAGATGTTCCCGATGTTCCAGAGCAGATGTGCCACAGACACGCTGCTGCATGTGGACCTGCCTCACCCTACCGAGATCGACCTTACGGCCTTTTCCGTGCAAGACATTACAACTCACCTTTGTGCATTCAGATTACAAAAGGTTCAGATTTTTTTGCCCAGTTGTTCCAAAATGGAATTTGGCTGTTGTAATTAAGGAGATGTGAGATCCATTTACAGAGTTTATGGTTGTAATGAATTGTACTCCAGGATAACAGGTACAAATCATAACCCGAAAAGGCAGATACAATCGAGCGCAACACAATGCAGTAAGGAGCAAGTTCAATACCTCGCAAAGGTTCAAATTTAGAGGTTTTTATATCAATCTTAGTCAGAATTTAGGATATACTATGTCTGCAGGTCGTACAGCATTCCTGTCCGCAATCACTCACGGCTGTTACTGGCTCTTGTTTCATCAATCGCCCCTGCTCATCTCATGGAGACACAATCATTTAATACTTTTTAAATAACCATATAAGTTTGACTTCTGTTTTTCTGTCATTTATTCTAGACTCAAGGCCTTGCTATTTCCACAACCTACCTGCTCTACTTTGCGACTCCATTTCCCTGGTCCAGAAGACAAAATGGCTACCATTCTCCTCTGTTCCTGCCCACTGTTCTGTTGAAGCCATCTCTATCCCCACCCCCATAACTTTTGCTCATTCCCGTTTCACGTGGCTGTTTCTTGTTCCCACCCCAAACAAGTCTCACAGTTGTGTCAGAACTTTTTGAGCTTTCTTGCCATGAAAGCTATTCAAATGACTGTTCAGCAGCTCAGTGGATCATCTCGGTGCCTGGATGGAGTCTGCAGACAGACAGTCATGCACATTTAAATACAGAGCGTGCTTATAAGTAATTCCCGTTTCCTCATATATATTTGATTTGCATAGCTTGAATATTTCTCCTGCCAGTGTAATTGCGATGCTTTGGGGTGCTTCAGCACCATCCTCATTCAAGCATGTAAATAACATTGTGAAATAAGTGTTATTGATGCATCATATGTGCACCAATATTCTGTGCTAATTGCATTGGAATGCAGGCCTCTCATCATAACCCACATGGGTTTCCAGTGTGCCGGATAATTATTACACAAAATGTGTCTGATCCTTATCTGGAGCCTCTCTTACGAACATTGCCAAGTGAGTTTTGGGCTGTTTTCACACTCCTGATATTTCATTGAATTATACACAAAGTAACCTAGACTCTAATCATGTCCTAAAATTAGGTATGACAAGGATATATACTGGGATATATCATGTGACAGGTGTTTTATTTCATTTTGGTTTCCGGACGATGATAAAGGGAGGCTAAAGATGGATTATAACCAAAGATAAGGCATGAGTGACAAAGTCGTCAAAGAACCTGGAGGAATAACAGTAGCCTGCAGGTTAGAAGAGACAGGAGCAACAAAATAAAAAATAAAAGTTGATTAAACAAGACAGAACCAATCTGTCTATTTTCTGTACCTGCTGGTCCTATTCAGGGTCACAGGGGACAACCCATCACAGGGCACACTCACACACCACATGTGGGAGTAACCCAGGATGGGCTACCAACCCATCACAGGGCACACACACACGCACCACATGTGGGAGTAACCCAGGATGGGCTACCAACCCATCACAGGGCACACACACACGCACCACATGTGGGAGTAACCCAGGATGGGCTACCAACCCATCACAGGGCACACACACACGCACCACATGTGGGAGTA
>JAODKC010000095.1:29340139-29365560 GCA_026777985.1 Mormyrops attenuatus | reverse complement strand
CCAATGCCAAATCCAGTTCCATTTCCTAATTTGGACTGGAATTGATGAATGCATTCCGGAATGGCCCCAACCCTGGTTCACACTGATGCTTTCCTACTGATAAATCATACTGTTGGTATGTTTGATGACGATAAATAAATCCTTTATTGGCCATTTGCACCAGTACAAATACAGGCAGAGTGGAATTTGTCTCTTCACCTACCCCATCTTGCTCTCCATAGCAGGGGGCTGGGGTCATAGTGCAGTATCAGCTAATGTGCAGTGCCCCTGGAGCTGGGGGAGGGGCTTAAGGGCCCATGGATGTGGCACTGTTCTGCCAAGGCTGGGGCTTGAGCCGGCAGTCTTTTGATCACGGGCATAGGCATTGTCCACTGGAACTAAAGAAATTTAGCCTTTCTGCATGTTACAGACAGTCCTGGCCCTAAGTAAGGGTCTAGCTAACATTACTCTCCAAGACCCTGTCCTGGGTAAGCAGCTGGGATGGGAATGGGTGGACAGGCATGGTTGTCTACTGCTCTTAAACCTGTCCTAATGTTTTACTCCTAACCCTCCTTTGATCTACATGTACATCTTCCTCCTAGTAGCCCTGATATTCTTCACCTTACATCACGTTTGTCTATAAAATACGTCCATAAAAGATCCGTAAGAATGTCAGTGCGTGTCCACTCGGGGACCACAAAGCAACCATAGTCTGCCGATATCCCTTCCACTGCCATAAAAACACCATACGTGAATCTGCTGTTCTCTACCCACACATGATGAAAATGTTTCGTCTTTGCTCTGGGCTCGTGGCACAGCGACGCTGAGGGGTATACTGTACCCAAGCCAGATTGTGGAAACACACTATTCACTTCACGACTGAAACCCATCTATTAATTTGCTTGCCTGTTGTACTACTGCCTTGTGGCCTCACAGTCCTGAGGTTGCGGATCTAAATTGAACCCCGTTTCGGTCCTGCTCGTGTCCTTGGTTTTCCTCTGAGTCTCTGCAGGCCCTTCTGCTTTGAGCAGATTCACGATGCCCTGGCATGCCCTACCCAGGTGTATGCTGCTGTTAGGTTTTCAGGGTGGCCTCCAAGACCAGTTGGAAAAGTCCATTTTGATAATGGAAGGGGTTGATGAGATGATTTAAATGGTGTTTAGCAGATGTTTTCAGCCGGGGTGCTGTGCAGAGACTTCCAGTCCACGCAATAGCAGGCCTGCCCACTAGCATCTAAATAAGGACTTCCAGCAGCAAGCCGTTTTCTGTTTTCTCGCTTCCATTTTCTGTGCTCTGCTGTCTCACGGTAAACAAAGGCTTCCATCGGGGGCTGTATAAGACTTACCCTGGTCAGGTGCATGGAGGATGGAATGGGGGATTTCATTTTTTCAATTCAGTTTTATTTGTATAGCGCATTTTCACAACATTACATTGTCTTAAAGCGCTATACGTTATCCCTGCCCAAAGCCGCCAGTGAGTAAGCCAGAGGCGACCGTGGCAAGGAAAAACTCCCTAGAAGGAAGAAACCTTGGGAGGGACCAGACTCAAAGGGGGAGCCCGTCCTCCAGGGGCCGGCAGAGGAAGTCCAGTGAACATATTTGGGTACCGGTTTGACGAAACGGTAGAGAGGAAGTGAAGGATGCCCGTTTCGTCTCCACCGCAGGGAGAACGAACTGGTGTCAGGTCTTGAGAAGGACACCAAACACAGAGATCAGAACGTGTGGTCTGGGCCAGGAGGAAATGACAGAAACCAGGGGCCCAGGCGACTGAACGTGCTCCTCATCCAATTTTAAAATATAACTCTGGAATATTTATTTAGTTTTGCCTTTGTTCATTTTTAACACTAAACATTAATACCCCTGCTTTGAGTTTCCATGCATGCTAAGCAGCTAACCTGAGCTTGGGATTTGCAGACCGTCTGTCTAATGACCTTAATGCTCATAGCAAACTTATTGTTCGGCACACTGAAGACATTTCAATTTTCCCCACAGAAAGTCTCTGCAGCTTGCTGGTGAATGTATAAATCACACGGATGTAAAAATTATAGCTGTTCGTCTTTTGAAAAGATAGTAGACCCATATTCCCATATTTATGTAAAGAGGTAAAGGGAGGAAATCGTTGCTAATCTTTATTGTGTTCCGTCCAGCTGTGAACAATAATTCAAGCAGAATATTTCACTTTAGTGCAAATGAAATGCTGAAGAAGGGCCTAAGGCAACTGTAGGGGACTATCGTATTCCCAAAAAACATACCAAACAGGGTTTAATTTTAATAGCAAAATGGCGGCATCCTGCAACTGGTGAAAGTAATCAACATTTCTGAATCTGAGCGGTTGTATGTCATGATCTGAGCATTTTTGTCTTTAGTACTTATCAGGTACAATGTGTTTACAGCCTTTGAAGAGTTTTTGTGCATGTTTCAGCTGCAGGAAACCGCAGAACACCAACATTCCTTAGGCAATGGAGAAACATTCCTTCACAGTGTGTTTTATGGTAACCGTGTCCCTACGTTAGAGGCTACATAGCATGATTTTTCTGATATACTTGTACAAGCAGTCATTTCTGTTTCTTATACATACTTTTTCAGGATATTGCTGTAGTGCACTCACTGCACTGACAGATTATAACTTAAAGACGTCTTAAAGCCCAGCAATGCTATCATAAAAAAATGTGTTGAAATTGAAACGCTAACAGCGACGTCCTCAGGACTTTGCACAGTCCCAGAAAGTACAGAAATCCAAGGCTGCATTGGGCCAATGGGAGGCAACGTTTGCCTGTTTCCTCTTTAAATGGATGTATTTAAAAGAATGAGGCAGTGCTGGTATTTTGCAAAGCACTTCTGCATAATTAAAAACAAAGCTTTGAATAAGCAAGTTTTGCAGATCTGAAGAAGTCTATGAAACCTCAGCTGAAAAGCTTGATGTAGTCACTTTTTTTAATCCCTCATCAACACTGTGAAGTACTTTTTATTGGATGATACAGAATGTGTGGGCGTAGCCAATGCTGCTGTTCGGGTTAAAGACAGTTGTGTGTCGAAGATGGGTGCTGACCATCCCCACTGCTTTCTAGGTAAGGGGTAGGCTAAAGTAAATGGGATGAGGAGTGTGGCGTCTGAGGCAGGCCCTGACGGAGCCCGTGGATATGAATGGTACAGTAATTACAGTGTGAGATAATCACTGCATAGACTAATTAGAGCAGCAAGGAGGTGATGAGTGCTATGGTTACCTTCCTGCGCGGCATAACCAACCCCCCAACCCACGTTAGGATGTCTTTGTACTGCTAGCTTTTTCTTTTCTTTTGCTCTATCCATTCTCGGTTTCGAGGGCCAGGATATGTCCTTGCCGCAGAGGAGGCGTGTGAGCAGGGGGATGGTTACGGCAACTGTCCACGATTCCAGGAATGAAACTGAAACGAACGAGGCAGGAAAGGTCCATCAGAAGGGCTGTGAAAGACCGAAGTGAAAATAAAAACGCCTTAAGCGGACGGTTCCTATACATTTTATGGACATATTGCGGAATAGTGAAGTGGTTAGGCAGAAAGATGAATGACGAGACGGTGATGTGTTTAGTGGTAAATTATTCATTGCTGTTAAACGTGTGTGATAAATAATTCTTTGGCACATACCGCTAGATATTCATGGGAAATAAAGAGTAGACCCACACCTCTCATGGTGAGAAGGAGCCTGCATCTGGAGCTGAATCGGCAGTGAAAGGAGCCTCGCTGTTTAGGAGGGAAACGCTATTGCGACTGAATGTTGCTTACTCTGTGCGGTAAAAGGTTACCGTTCTTGGTGACCTGGTTATTGATCCCTGATGGACATCATCATCACTATAATGTGATTGAGAAAACTTGATCTTTCACCTACCAACAACTACAACTACGCTGCCCTACAAAGGCAAAACACAATAACTACACTGACCCTGATGTTGAGAAAAGGGTTTTGCCTTGGTTTTAGTATGGATTTTGCAGTTACTGTAATTTCTGCATTCTGTTTTCTTCAAAACAAGCTCAGTTGAACTAAGATATTTTGTCATAATATAAAGTGGACCATAAGAGAATTACGGTCATAACTCAGTTTTGATTAAATATGCAGTTACTGTGTTCTGCCTTTCAAGGTCAGAATGTATGAAATGTGACGTGATGTGTGAAATGTGCTGTGATTGGTCGGACGAAACTGCTTTGCGGCATATCGAGATGCATGTTTGCCTCCCCGTGAATACCCGCGTCGGCCGTACCCTCTTTCAGGGTGTTTAATTTATACCTGCTCCGCTGTTGGGGTTTTGCCGTGGGAACAAGGCAGCGGGTGGTGCCACGTTAATTATGAAGCTCTTTGCTGTATCAGCTCAGGCATCAGTGTCTTTGTTCTGGAGTTTGGTTCCTCCCTAGACTAAGGACAGAGCTGTGTGTGTGCGTGCTGACCAGGTGCTTTGGAAAGCGCTGTATTGGCTACATATACTTATTGCAGCATATCGGAGGAACCAGTGTCTGTTCTGTGTTTATTTTGGAAGTGTCTGCTTGACTAATGTTTTTTTTCCTCCTGCGTTTGTGTCAATATGGCTGTGAAGTCCGCTGGTTTTTTCTGTCCCAACACTCGAGTGACTCTATACTGGCATCGCTTTGGCTGGGAATTCCGCCGCTTGGCAAGAAAATGGCATCACCCAGCCTTTGCAGGTGTGAGTAATTTTCTAATTGGGCTACTTTCCAGTCAGCAGGTAATTTTCCCTGCAAAAAATGTGGGTGATGTACTTTTCTGTCCAAACAAAGTATTTGACTAATGAGTGGAATGTAACCCAGGCCCCTGGCCATCCTACGGCTGACCACCATGGGAGTTTCACAATAGCAGATATGGAACCCATCTGTGAAACCCTTCATGTTGATATTATTATGCAGATATAACTATACGACTATCATTCATTCATCTTCTAACTGCTCATCCTGGTCAAAATTAGAGACATCAGTTAGCTTAACTGCTTGCCTTTGGACTGCGGGAGACACCTGGAGCACCTATATATGTAGTTACTTATACCCACAGGATGGCTGAGGCATGACTCTGACTTTCATGTCACATTTCATTCATTCTGACCTTGAAAGGTAGAACACAGTAACTGGTACTTATCTTATATTATATAGGCAGACATTTCAGTAATGGATAAAATGAAGAGCTGTTTATTTGTTGCTTGCATTTGGGAAGCACACAGAATATTAGACAAACTTTTTTCTAAGGATAAATTTATGATAATACAAAAGTGCTTATCAACGTTTTGCGAATGATTTTTTTTTTTCTTTTCAAATATGTAAACAGACTGTCCTTCGAATGAATTCATTGATCTTTTCTTGTTATTAATAACCAAGTGAGAGAGAGGCATATTGGAGCCACATCTGTTTTGGCGAGTCCCTGGGGTCTTTTAAGTAACAGAAAGACCTTAATTTGTCTGGGGAGTTCTGTGCGCATCGCTGATTGGTTTACTGAGCTCCATTTTCCCTATCATTAAAAGGTATGAACAGAAGTTTCAGGCTGTTAATAGTCAGTGATGTGTTTAGAATGACGTGCGAAAGCGGCATCATTCTTGTGTCAGACTTGATGTTGACCTGGTCAGGGCTTTGCTGCTAGTCTTTCTTTAGCAGGATATTTATGGAGTAAAGAAGTACAGACCAGTTTGTCTCACAATGTAGCATATTAAGCTGTTGTGGAATTATTATTATAACATCCATGTTTTCTGTGCTGTTTCCCAGGGCTGGCTTGGGGCCATCGGAAGGGGGGTCAGGTGAATAGGTAGCCCCTGCCGTTTGCTTCCTGCGTTCCTTGACCGTCCCTCAGGGAACTAAGAAACGCTCTGCTACTGGCAGGAGAAGTCAGGTTCACGCAAGTGCAGGGATGATTGAGGGAAACGCCACTTTTAGCTATGCGGCTTTGGAGCCTGTGAGCTGTGACAGAGGAGGGCCGTTTATCTTAGCGGGGTCTTTTGGGGGGGCTTGTGAGGAAAGCTGAGGAGCACTATGGCCAGCTGGGGGGGGACGGCAGGGTGTTCCAGTGATACAAGAGTATTCAGCTTGCCAATCATGGTAAGATAACTAGCGAATGCCAGGCCTTGTTAGACATTTCTGCTTTCTGTAGAAAGAGGAAGAGATTCCTGCCTTGCAGTTCCTGTGCACACTGTAATCCCATGCTGGTGTAAATAATCTGTTCATTTTCAGTTGGCAGCAGCTGGATGTGTGCTGAGATTTCAGCCGTTTATATCTGTGTAACCCTGTCAAGGTGCCGGGACATCTATTTGCACCGAACCAAGCAGGTATGTTAACGCGGTGCCATGTGATATTTTTCCGTGTGTCTTCGCCCGTGTTTGATTGCCTTCTGAGGTGCATCCCGCCGTCGTTCCTGCAGTTGCCGTCTCTTCTCCCTCTCCTCGGCCTTCAGACATGATTGTTTGTGTCTTCTGTGCTCATTTTGAACTGCTGGCACTCTGAAGTTTAAAGATGAGGCCTTTTCTGGTGCTCAGTGCAAAAATCTGCTTTCATGCTTGTGTAAAATGTGTAGGTGGGATTGTTCTCATAATTTTTTATTCTGCAAAATAAATTATTAAATGCTGTTTTTGTGAATAACATTTGTGAAATCCCTTAACATCCGATTTTGAATGTATTACCCAAACAAAATCCTCCTCATACATATTGATATACATACATATTAGTTTTATATTCAGAACATTTTGAATCCATTTCTGCTTTACAAAAAAGACTCTTGTGTTATCATTACTCTGCCCTTAACATTTTTTGAAGGGGACCCTAAACCAGTAAATTATCGTGGTATTTCTATATCTATGTCCATTACCATAATAACTATTTTGAAATTTACTAAGCCCAAGTGGCAACTGTGGCATTCTATATCAAAAATCTGGCACTTTCTGTAAAACAGATGTAGGGTGAATCCACTGAAGGCCTTTTTTTCCTGTCCTTCTTGAATTGCTTAGAAATGACCACACTGAATTGTATGTGATTCTGTTGCCTTGTTTGGAATGCTGATCCACTTTGGGGTGGGGGGGGGGGGTGTCTGACAGTAGGCGCTCTGGAAGCTGAATTCTGCAACACTGAGGTTCACCTTGCAGAATGATAAAAGCCTTTCCCCAAAAGCAAGCGCGCAGAAGCACCATCTGAGGCTCGACTTACGAGCTGTAAATGCAGTCGAACGGGGATCACATATAAAGCATATCTTTATTACCATTTCCTAAAGGCACAGGAAAGCTCTTCGATCGCCGTGTTTCAAAGGGAGCTTAGCGAGCCGCTCTTGAGATGAAGTAGTGCACTTGTGCTTTTTGCTTTTCACAGCTTTGAGGTAAACTGCCCGAGCTGCAATTAACTTAATCCCTTCTTTGAAGGAAGCTGGTCGTCTTATTGAAATGTTAATGTCCTTGTGATATGATACATTTTTGCATTTTCTTCCATTGCAGTCTAGCAGGCTTCATTTTTCACCAATATACAAACATTACGCCTAAAGATTATTCCAGTATATCTTCAGAGATTCAGGAAGGGCTAGACCTGTGTCAAAAGCTATTCTCTGTGTTTTCTTTTCACTGCAATTCTTTCCAAAGCCATCTCAATTAATGCAAGGTCATCTGTGCAATTTGTGCTTCTGCGTTAGACTGACGCGTAGCAAAAGTGCTGTCTGTTGACTGGAAACCTCTGAACATCTAAGTGTCAACACGCATCATTGCTATCGGCATCCATGACATTCAGCCACATTAGTCGACATGCTCCTAACAATCATTTCCCATCAACAATCCACAGGCCAGCTTGAATCTTGTGCAAAGCTTTTATGATTTGGAGGGCTGTGATGGACTTGTGTCGCCCAAGTGAATTTGATCCCTGGAGCTTAGCTCTGTACTTAATAGGTCTTGGGTCATTGGATTTTTTAAGATGTTTTTTCAAAGTATGGTGGAGACTACTTTGCAGAAACATTACCATGAGTACTGAATGAGCAAGATGTTAAACGTAAATAAAACATCATACGGTCTTTAGTAACAAAAAACTAAAGGCTGATGTATGCATATGCATCGAATTGAATCGTAAGTACAGCGAAGTTGTGGACTCTATGCTGTGGCCCTCGCCATAGCCTGACACGCACCTCCCCAGAAGTGTAACTAGACATCGCAGCAACGCAGACCACAACAGCTGTGATTGGTATTCAGCATTCATTTTTTTTGGCAGTGAAGAAAGCATACATCCCAAGTATACTTATATCACTTATTGAAACTGATGTGCTGTTTATATCTAGCATTAAATAACCCACCCTAAGTATCATAGCAGCAGAGCTACAAAACGCTAAGGATTTCTGCCAATTTCAGTAACCTACATTCAGTGTATCCATACTTTACAAGTTAAAAGTAGTATAGACACTAACTCTAAAAGGGAAAATGTATAAAAGGTGACTTTGTAGCAGCTCGACATTTTTCCAAATTTGTCTACAGGAGGTTTGCAGCTGCACAAACATAACCAAGACTCCATAAATGGATGTTTGTATTTTTTTCTTTTTCAGTCGCATAGTTCATTTGTGCAGGTTGGGAAGACGATAAATGCTACATCCAAAACTATATGCCACCTAGTGTTTTGGTGGCGTAATTGCTGAGCCAGCCACAGACACACCAAGAAGCCTGAAAATCTCTGATATTCATCTCTGTTATAGGGATGATCTTGAGAGGGTAGTCTTAAGAAACACCAGAACACAGGTCTTGATTGATCTGTCTGCTCATCTTCATTTAACACACACTCGTATACTTGAAGGATCTCTGTAAGACTAATCTTTAAATTCTGTAACCTGCGAATTCGCATGCCTTAGAACAGCGGGCTAGCGGAACATGCTAAGCACAGTATCCGATGACTCGTTCTGCATCTGCGGTTGAAAGTGCTTGAGTTCTGCCACTGAAGAGCGTCGTCCCATTGGCACAAGACGGCATTTAGATGCACTTCGGCTTCGTGGAGAGGGCCTGTACTTAACGAGAGTGGCTGAAGGTAATGCCTGTGGGGTTATGCTGGAAGCCTGAATAAGTGTGTAGAAGGTCAAGAGAAGTCTCTCTTTAACACGCCACTCTCTGCCTGGGATGTGTGAGCCCTTTAATTGCTGTTAGAAGTGGATAAATTAAGATCTCTGAGGAGTTGCTGCACATCAGTTGAGGTGACCAGAAGGGAACTAGTTATAAAAGAAGCCTCTGTCCGCATGTATGTCTGCCTGATAGGTACTTCTGACTTGATGTGCTTTTAATGGGTTTCTCTGGGGCTGGGAGAGGTAGAGGTATGTATTAACCTGTGGGAGGAATGCTGGTAATAAATCATTAAAAAACACTTGGCGCTTGTCACTTCATAATGACAATAAGTACAGTGGCTTTTATCAAAGCCTGAAAAATGATCACAGATTTGATGCTCTGATAGAAGCGGCTTGCTTTTGAAGAGTTTAGAACCGTTATTTCCTGTCGGTATGTCAGGATTGTGCTAACTTGCATTATTCTCCTGGTATTCAGGCAGATTTTTTTCTGCACAAATGAAGTGAAAATTGTTTCCTTGTTACTCAGAAATTCAGTAACAACTCGTGACTCCAGTAGCCATGAATTCCTTCCCATACTTCACCCCCGAAGTGATTCTATATCAGGGGTGGCCAATATTATCTAGAACGGGTTGCTGTGTATGAGGGTTTTCACTGCATTTCCTTAGTTAGATTACCAGTTAGAGGACTGATTGGCTGCAGAGTCCTCACACCTGGGTTTCGACAGCTGACCCAAAAGTTATCCCAGAAACCTGCACCCCTGTTCCATATTAACAAGCAAAGAAGTATTTTGACTCACCCGCCCAGCTAGTAGAATCTAGTCCCTTGCTCTTTCTTACGCTGGTCAGCCCCTCCCCTTTCACCAGTGCTGCCCACCTCTATGAGCTCCAGACCAGCGACAATCCAAATAGCAACTCTGCCTGTCGCAGGCGAGGCTGGCGAAGGCCCTTAGTATGAGACACCAGGATCTCGCTGATGTGACCCGAACCCTAGTTCTAACCTTAACCATAACCCTGCTTCACAGAGCAAGTAGAAAGCATCTCATCATTTGTAATCTCATCTACCTTTTGGGTTTTCCTGAGCATCTTAGCTGCTCGGTAAATGCCAATAAAGGGACAGAAATTCTCATGTAGGCAGCAAACCCGTGTACTGGACCTACCTGGCAGACTTTTGTTAATCTTGTTTTTCTTAATCAGATTTTCTGATGTTCCACTGACTGGCTCATGAACTGTGGCCATTAACGATAATAAATAAATAAGTACTTGTATAGATAAACCGACATAAGATGCATAAGAAGCACCTAAATTTTAGGGAGACTCATGGGGAACTGAAGGAGATGGAGCTTTGTCACTTTCCATTCAGGTTTATTCTCCCCCCGCCCCCCCGTCTGGTTAGTGTCTAGCCGATGACCCTGCACACCGCACTAAAGGGATTACCGCTGTTGTGTTCACCAGGTACCCCCTACCGGGAGGCCCAGGAAGAGGACCTGAAGGCAGCTCTCAAGGGCACGGACCCTTCCATCCCGCTGGTGTTTGTCAGCGGGAACCACGACCTGGGCAACACCCCCACGGCGCAGAGCGTGCAGCAGTACCGCCAGGGCTGGGGTGATGACTACTTCAGCTTCTGGGTGGGGGGCGTGCTCTTTCTGGTGCTCAACTCGCAGTTCTTCTTCGACGGCTCGTCCTGCCCCGAGCTGGGGGAGGCCCAGGATGCCTGGCTGGAGACGCAGCTGCAGATGGCCGCTGCCGCGCCCTGCCGCCACCTCGTGGTCTTCCAGCACATCCCGCTGTTCCTGCGCTCACCCGATGAGGACGACGACTACTTCAACCTGCAGAGGGCTGTGAGGGAGAGGCTGATTGGGCGATTCCAGCGGGCGGGTATGTGCTGACCTGTGCTGCCGGGGGAGGCTGGTTGGGCGATTCTAGCAGGGGGGCGTGTGCTGACCTGTGCTGCTGGGGGCATCATACAGTACATCCAGATCCTCACACTCATGGTAAGATCAGGACCTGATTAACTTCTCTGGGGGCCCAACACAGACTTGACAAGGAGGTCCCTCAAGCTATTTTTTCAGCTGAAAGAGAAACGAAAGAAAATTAAATAATAATGCAAGGTCAATAACGCAGGTGTTTAGGTGCCCATGGATCACTGTTCCATTCCTCCCAATGGCAGGATCCCCGTTTTTTCCTGGGCCCAAGACTGTGGCTATGCATGAATCCGCCCTGGGTCAATCCCACCACCATTCAGGCCCTTTCTCACCATCTTAGCATCTTTCTTCCTATTTTGTGCAAACTGTCATGGCGCTGAGCATTTCATATGCTTACAAATGCTTACTGTCGCCCGCAGCGTCTGTAAAATAAGCACTAAAGCATCTTCACTTACCAAGCAGGTTTGATTAGGAGCAGATGGTATTTTACTTCACAGCTACTCTGTGACTGCGGCGAGTTCTCTGTATTTTCTAATGTGTGTCTAATGGTTCCTACCATGTTTGATTCCGATTCTGAAATCTTCAGACTGATTTTTCATGAGGAGTTTGGCCTTTTTTGTGGAGAACACAGTTTGAAGACTTTTATAAATTAAATTGTTTGTTGTAAAGATGAATGCTGAAAACCAAGATTTTAAAGGATGGGATTAGCATCGTAAAAATACATTCAGAGGTGGAAAGTTCCGGTCCAGAAAGTAAATATCCAGGCCAAGATTTTGTTCCAGCCAATCAGTTGAGTACTCACTGACCGTGACGCTTTAGGATCAACTATGAGTAGTCCGTTGGAAGAAAATCTTAGCCTGGATTTTTACTTTCTGGACCTGAACTTTCCACCTCTGTTGATTTGTGTGGGTCTGTACCGGCTTTCTGTCCGGCAGATTAGATGAATCTCCATCAAGTTACTGAGGGCTCGGCTGTGGACTGTCTTTAGCTAGCCCACAGATTCACTGGGACAGGGCTACCAGTGTACATCGAGTTTGCTGATATCTGAAGACGCTTGTGTCACTTAGGCATAAGGATGTTTGACATGAGCTCCACGTCCGCTTGATCTTTTTTAGTGAACGAAGCACCTGAGTGATTTTGAAGGGGAAAAAAAATAGTGTCGACCGTTTGAGATCAAATCCGAACATTGCACCGTAAAAGGTGAGCTTTAAACTGGGATCAGGCCCAACAGAGCACATCAACCTGTCAGCATCGTCCCTGCAGCACGAGGCTTCCTCAGCGGGGGACGGGAAAGCTTGTTCGGATTAAAAGGAAGAGGATGGGGCAGAGGAACAAAGAGACCGGCGGCCATCTTCGCCAAATGTCAGGCGCAGTGATTCGAGCAGTTATGCAACCGGCTTTCTCTTCTTTCTTAATGTAAATGTAATAAAACTAAAGAATAAATCATTTAGTAATTTTGCTCAGTGGGACAGCATACAAAGAGCTGTACTTCAGGAAGCTGAATGTCACTGGTTTTCATATGTTGTGATGTGATATGACATAAAATGTATAGAAAAGGACTAAATGGCAGTGTGTTTGTGACGAGGGGTGAGGTTTGGAGCGGCCCACTCCAGCCCGACCCGGCCCAGGCCGGTCTGCACGCCTCTCTCGCTTCTTCGTCAGTGGCTCGTTTGTCCCATATCCCTGATCATTGGAGGCAGATGGCAGAACCTGGCTCTGCAGTTGAAACTGGACCGGTGTCAGGAGCGGTCCTTTATTCCGGTGCAGTCAGTGAGACATTGATCGCTTACATGTAGAGAATGTGACAGGCAGTCAGCCTTGATTGGGGATACCCGCCTGAGTCACAGAGGGGCCGTGCTCACTGGGGATGTGTATATGACCATATGTAATATACAGTATGGGTGCAGCAGTCTCACACCTCCAGGGTTAGGGGTTTGATTCCCAGCCCTGGGTCTGCATATGCGGAGTGTGCATGTTCTCCCAGTGCAATGGGAGTTTCTCCTGGCTTCTCTGGTTTCCTCCCACAGTCCAAAGACATGCAGTTTGGCTAATTGGTATTCCTAAATTACTTGCTGTGTGTGTGTGCGTGCCATGTGATGGACTGGCATCTCATTCAGGGTATACCCCAGCCTTGTGCCATGTGCTTCCTGGGACAAGCTTTGGCCCCCATGATCCAAACCAACATATGATGGATGAATGGATCAGCGGCGTAACTTGAGCATTGGGAGGTTGTGGTCTCCACCCATTTGTGGGGGTCCAGGGGGTTGTATTGGCTGGTTTTGATTATTGGGAGATTGCAACCCCCCCATACCCCTCATAGAATGGATGGATGGATGGATGGATGGATGGATGGATGGATGGATGGATGGATGCATATGCATTATGCACTCAATTGTCTTGTATAGTTTTGAATTTTGGACACAGTTGGTAAAAATCCTTCTCTAGTCTATTGTCAAAATGCATATACACAAGTGCATTCTCATAGCTAAAACAATTAAATTATGTAAATTATGCCTAATTCTGTCCCATCAGTAAATAGAAAGGCCGTGTTGGTTTGTGATTCGCTGGTCAGGATATTTATTTGTTCAGCTAAAGCCCCATCCTGCCGCTGGCCGTCATTCCCCTCCTTATCATCAAAGGTGTCTGGTCTTAAGAATTGAGCACTAATCCCGCCGCAGTCCGGCGACCCCCGCTTTGCAGGTGCCAGCTCTCAGCATTGACAGCCACATCAATCAAGGATTTGTATTTTTCCTTTCTTCCCGCTTTCCCTCTTATCCCCTTTCCCTGGTCTAAATTCCTTGCAGTCTGACAGCTCTGTGGCCGGACTCCATATCTTTGTGCTCCTCTCGGTGGTGCTGTAAAGTGCTGAGCACCTGTAGCGTGCAGGATTATGGGTAAAAAGACGTGAGACCATTTCTTAAAAAGAGACCTCAGTGTCGCTCTGGCCTGCATACCTGATGCTGGATACACATTGTGCTTTTATTTTAGATTGTGATTGTTGTGTCCTTCCTTTATTTCCGTGTTGTTTTTCCATGCCTGATGCTGTTTAGGTCTCCTGTACTGTGGGTGTAAAACAATAGAGTCTTGTCCTATTGAGCGCGCGAGGGTGCTGATAGCTGGTGACACCTGCCACTCCGTGCATTTTTTCCAAGACCATTTCCAGTACCTTTTGCTTTGTGACAAATTTAACGGTCACAGGGAGACTTTGAAGCATTGGCACGCATATGAAAGGCAGAGCTGGCCTTTTTTTATGGACCTGTCCAGGCCAGATAATCGAAAGTGAGCTTTCGGGGCCCTGTGCCATTATGTTACATTGGGCCGCCGTGCATGGCTCTGCACAAACAGAAGCAGGCTTACAGTACAATGTGCACACAAACTCATTTCCCTACTTTATTGGAACCTTCAGAACCAATACAAGCAGTCAGATTCCATTTGCGTGATCTGAGAAATGCTTTATGTAAGCTGTCTCATGTTATCAGAAGCTCATCCATTCTTATACATGTAGCCCATCCTGCAGTAGCGTGTTATCGCAAAGCTTGCTCCCAAGTGCCTTCATTTCTAATAATCAAATTCATTCTGTTTTTTTTTTGTCCATTTTGCATTTTCTGTCTGCTTTAAATTTCCCTTTTATAATCTCTCTTTTATACACATTGTTCTGCAGAAAGGTGGGTAACTTGGGAGGCCCCAGTGAATTTTTTGGCACGCTTTGGGCTGGTGACAGAGAGGGGCCGCTTTTCGCCTGGACATACCCAGCATGCTTGGAGCCTGATTCTTGGTGTTATGTACTAGCAGGCCCTCAGAATGGTTACAGTTGACATCCACTGCTTTATATTATATTATATAACCGGATTGTTTTTTTTTGTTCCATTTTAGTGGAACTTTTCCCCCAAAATGCGACTTCTGCTGACTTACAACCTCAGTACTTTATTATTATTAATTTGTTACAGTTTTGATTAAAAATTTGATCCTACAGTAGAAATCTGCCTTCGCAAATTGTCTTGGGGAGAGATTATTTCCATAAACAAAAAAACACACATTTCCAGAGTGGCACAAATAACTGTTTAGATGGTGTTTACTCACAGATGGGACCTGACACCAATTACTCTCCTTGTCAGAGTGCTACTCCTGAATTAAGGAGCACTGCTCCGAGTTTTTCCTGACTTGGATAAATATACCAAGAGAACAGACAATTATTCCAGGAGAACGGACTGCAGAAATGTGTGTTTGTTTCCTGGTTGCCGTACGGTTTCTCGCGGCACTCCCTCTGAGCATGCAGCACGGGTGATAGCCCTCATAGACCAAACTGAATAGAGCATGGCATGTATTCCTGAAGTGTTGTGTCTGAACCGAATGATTTAGCTATAAAATCGCACCAAATATGTTTAGAAATCATCTTTTACATGTTTATTTGACTCCAGGAAGCGGTGAAAAACCCGTGATGATGTTAGCAGGATCGGATCTGGCGACGTGCCGCAATGAGCCAGAGATCGTTTATCGCGCCGTGACGTCTGCCTGCGGAGGAGTGCTCCTCCTCCTCGCGCTTGCGGAAGCTTATCGGCCGCCACCTGTGGCGTCTCATTCAGCTGCTCTGGGATCCATTGCCCTGGCATTGTCAGCACCTGTAGCAGATGCGGAGATGGCACCTGAGTATTGGTTATCTGTCCTGCTTTTAAAAAAAACATCAACGTTTGCCACAAAGTATTTCACCTCATTCTTTTTCTGCAGTGTACAAGGAATAATGTTTCACAGAGTGGTATAGCTGTATAGCTGCTATTGCAACAGAATGAGAAAATTGCTTAAAAGAACATAGTTCATTACCTGGCTCCTGAGCCACCCTTTGTCACTGTAAAGGCTGTACAGCCTGGTGTTTGCTGAATCATGAATCAAGTCCTGCAGAGAGGTACTTTGTCTTTCAGTCAAAGAACTGGAAGTCTCAGAAGAACCCATGGCCCCCCCTTGCTAAATTGTCCCCGAGTGTCCCCACCAGAGCCCGCATGTGTGACTCAGCTGTTATCAATCCGAGAGTTGACTGACTATTAACATAGTCTAAACCATTGTAATGACTCTGTGGTGAGTGCAGTCATCTCATAACTTTTGAGTTGCAGGTTCGAATTCCATCCAGAGCTCCATATTTATCCCTTTGTCTCTGCACCTCTCCCCCAGTCCGAAGGGATGTAGCACAGGCCTGCTGTTGGCTGTTTTTTGCCCTTGGTGCATATTGGTGCGCCATGCATATGTACTGTGTCAAGACATGCACTCTGGATTTCTGTGTCTCTAACTGGCTGCAAACCGGTGAATGTGGAAGAGCACAGGGACTCATCTCTGCCTTAGTGTGCAGATAAGGTACCATGGCACTTTTAGGGCAGCAAGGGAGTGATAAGATGATTAATATCGGCTCGGCGTGTGACTGAGAATGACGCACCATCAGTTATGAAATGTCCTTTTGGGATATCCAGAATGTTCATTTCCATGCTTGCTCATTGTTTAGCTAATGGGAAGTTAAGATTGATTTTTAAGTAGGACGTTCTTTTACATTTTTTCTTTCTTTTTTTAATCTAGTTTCTCCTGCTGTTATTTTCCCTTCTGTTACCGTGCAGAGCTGTAATGATCTAGGGGGGAGTGATATTCTGCTCAGCTTCAGTACTGTGTCCCACATGTATTTTATTCCTTGTTCTGTTTTTTTCTTTATCGCCCATGGATCATCCCTCCAACTTCCAGCTGCTTATCCAGTACAGGTTCCCAGTTCCACATGGATCATCCATCCATCTTCCAACTGCTCATCCAGTACCAGTTCCCAGTTCCCCATGAATCATCCATCCACCTTCCAACTGCTCATCCAGTACAGGTTCCCAGTTCCCCATGGATCATCCATCCATCTTCCAACTGCTTATCCTGTGCAGATTCCCAGTTCCCCATGAATCATCCATCCACCTTCCAACTGCTCATCCAGTACAGGTTCCCAGTTCCCCATGGATCATCCATCCATCTTCCAACTGCTTATCCTTTGCAGATTCCCAGTTCCCCATGGATCGCTGCAAATTAAATCAATAGATCTATAATCTGGAGCAAGTACCCGTGTGTGTGTCTGGGTGTAGGGAGGGGGTCATGCACATTTTACATTGTAGGGACATTTGGTCCCCACAATGTGGCAAAGACATGTGGGGGCAATTTTTTCGGTCCACACAGGGGGAAACTCAATTCTGTAAACATCTCTGCCTGCAATCAAAAAACTAAAAATGCCAAAAATCTATTTTATTTGGTTACTTATGGTTAAGGTTAGGGCTGGGTATGGGTTAAAGTTGTCACTGTTGGTATTAGGGTTTTTCCCATAGAAATGAATGGACCGTCCCCACAAAGATATAGATACATAATCTGTGTGTGTGTGTGTGTGTGTGTGTGTGTGTGTGTCTGTCTGTCTGTAATCATAATCTTAATGCCATTTTAAAATCCACTAATTTAAAAGAATTAGTATTTGAGATTGTATTTCAACTTTGCAGTCAGTAAACTGATGATGGTCATTTTAATCTTTATCTTATTGGTAATGTTGGCCAGTTTATCATGTTGTGTGGAAAGTTGTGACTCTGTGAGTTGGGACTCTTTGCCTGTGATCAGAAGGTCATCGGTTCAAATCTCATGCTCAGTAGAGTGATGTCACTGGTGAGCCCTTGAGCAAGGCCCTGAACTCCCAGTTGCTCCAGAGACTGGTTGACCCTGCTTTCTCCGTATAACTGTCAGCTGGAAAGGCTATGGAGGCATGGCTGACTTTGTGAAAAGGGTTACTGACTTTTCCACATTACTTTGCTCGAATTGTGCTGTATTGCAATAAATGACAACAGTTACATTCTTACTTTTGTGAGGTACAACATGAATTTGTTGTGAATTATAGATGGCTCTGCAGAAAGACCAGGTGTGGGTCTCCAGCCTCTGCTGCATTGAGAGGTCAGATGGAGGCAGCTAGAGATGAAGCAGGTAGTGTTTATTGCACATCACGATAAAAACTACAGCACGAAGGAGGGAGGTCGCCCCCCCTTTTTATTTATTTATTCATTTAATTTAATTGTTCCATACACAGATATTATGTTCAGCTTACTAATATGTACTTGGTCGTATGCCCACAGATTAACCAATTTTTTTATTTGTTTACCATTGTAATCACTGTCGTTCGCTAATTTGTTTGTTTGTTTATTTATTTATTTTTCCCTGTTTGTTACTTGTGGGTGGGTGGGTACGGGGAATGTGTTTTTTTTCCCTCCTGTTTTCTATGCAAATGGAAAAACTATAAATAAAGCATTAAAAAAAGAAGAAAGAAAGAACTACAGCGAGATTACATGCTGATCTTCCACCTCAGGCTAGGTGACTTTGCTAGCGAATACAGACTGGGAAATGAACTTAAACCTTCTTGTCTTTTTGGGGTAAATGTAGTGTTTTTTTTTTTTTTTTACCAATTTGCACCAAAATTATTTGACTTCGTCGCTTGTCTGCATTTTTATTTTTGTATACAAGACTGGTAGCTTGCAGTGGTCAGTGACCTATGACATATGACATATTCTGAGAGCTTTTTGCTGTTTTCTGTGTGGCTTTGTTCAGTCAAGCCTTTGGGAAAACGCTGGAGCTGAGCTACAGAATCTGCGGGCAGTGAAGCGCCTCGCCCAATCACTAGCCGTCCGAGCGTTCACATCAGGACATCATGGGCCCCGTGGTTTTCACCCGGACTCACTAACCACACTAGTTAGTCGTTGAGTTACTGCTCCAGTCTGCAGTCAAAACTCCTACAGGCGACAGAGAGAAATGCTTCCTAAATACTTATTTGATCAGCTCTTGTTCGGTTTGTCATGCCTGATTATCAGCTCTTGTTCGGTTTGTCATGCCTGATTACCCAGGCTGAGTGTCAGCTTCCTGTTGGGTCAGATTCAGTTCTTTAGAGATTTTTGCAATGACACTGAGTCTCCTCTAACATATGATACTGGTGATTTTTACATAAGCTTGTCATACCTACATATAGGCCTGAGCCCTATAATAAGTCCTATAGTGTAGGTTTAACTGTTTCTCTGTCTTGTCAAAGGGAAATTTATGCAGGTATATCATTACTGCAGTCGGATTTCTGTGCTCCCGTGGCTTGAGGTGGTGAAACGCTGCTCATTAGATTGGTGAGGTTTAGAATTAGGACCTTGGTTAAACTCAGGATTAGCTAGCATTAGGCTCTAGTTCAGAATAGGGTTAATCTGAGGATTACCATTGGGCTGAAGATTAGTATTATGCTCAGAATTAGGCTCACTATTAGGGTTAGGACTTATGTGGGACCTGGCTTGTGTGCAGGGTGCTCTGGTTTTATACTGATGACTTATGGATGTATGCGCATAAAATCAGACATATGGCTCTCTTGTGTTTGAGGTAAGGAGCATGCTCTGATTACAGCACATTGCTACACCCACCACACAACAAACCCCCTCAGGGATGAGAACCTGAGCACAGCCATGCAGTGGGTGATACCTCAGCACCACACTAGTCTAAATAGTCTAATTTTTTTCCCCCAGAGGCTGGAGTGCCAGCCTTGCCACCAACCCCCTTAAATTGGAGAACCTGCTTGCAGGAATGGATGTAGATAAACATCATACCCAGGGCAAACCAGTTGCAGGTTAGGGCCTTACTTAAGGGCCCAACGGAGTAGGATTTCTCTGGGCATTCACAGGATTTGAACCCGCAACCTTGCAGTTGATGGCACAGATCCCTAGCCTCAGAGCCACAACTCCAGGCTGGCTCGGGCATCACTTGTGTTTGGTAGGACACTAAATGGCGTACCAGAGAGGAAATGATTTGTGCTGGTTTATTATAGTCGCTTCTGAGTAATGTGCACCTTGATTTATTTATCTGAAAAGCATATAAGCTGCTAATTGAAAATATCCACCTGTTTTTAGTGCACTGCCACTCAGATGAATGCATCCTTACTGCATGACAGCCTTTGTGTGAGTAACAGGTTTAAATGCTGTGCTGTTTTATATCTTACAGCTCCAGATCGTTTGTTTCCCTGATTTATTTTTTTTTCCATCTGCCAGTTTTATGTGCACAATTTAGGTTAATCTTTTTTTATGACAACAGGAAACATAATATAATCAGTGTGAGTACTGATATTTAGTCATCTT
The DNA here is from genome assembly GCA_026777985.1 of Mormyrops attenuatus. Taxonomy (NCBI): domain Eukaryota; kingdom Metazoa; phylum Chordata; class Actinopteri; order Osteoglossiformes; family Mormyridae; genus Mormyrops; species Mormyrops attenuatus. The sequence continues at coordinate 29,345,491 of JAODKC010000095.1, read as the reverse complement.
GGATTTCTTTGAAGTTTCATACTGCTGGTGCCGTCTTTGTTCAATAGTACCTTTGGAGCCGCAGCACCTGGGGGCGGGTGGGGTTCACAGATTAACGTGACGCTGTAGAATTAATTGTGGGATGGGATTAATCATAATTACCACCAATTAGGCTGCCGCGTTCGGCAGGTGACTAAGAACATTCTACGGAACAGCGTATAGCAGGTATATCTTCTGTAGATACTGCCAGTACACGTTTGGCGGGCATCCTGGCCACTGACCTTGGTTGTATGGCACCCAGCCCTTCCATGTAATCAGACTCTGGTGACGAGGGCAGTTTTCAAACAATCCATGAAGCTGCCTGTGGCCCTTGCAAGCTATCTGCAGAGGAAGACACTCTTAATGCCATTTCCACTAGTGACAGTGTGACCCCCAGCTAATAACAGAAGACCGTATCATGCACTCTCGCAATCAAAGTTTAATTTGCTATGACTTGATTTCCTTGGCAGTTCTCATTTGATTTAGCAAACAGTTAATTAGTACTTCAGAATCAAGTCTGTCGGGTAATAATACACAGCGCAGCCCCGTTAGAATAATGATTTTTGATGCTTCTAATGGTAATGATGTTTTAAGTAATTTGTTGTGTGTTCAAATAGTACTTTGATTTTTAAATGTCGTTCTTGAGCAAATCAATATTCTCAATGAAATGAGTTCATTTTAGTTGAAGTAAAAGTTCAAGTTTTCAGTTAAAACTGGTTTTCCTCTGTTTGGCATCGGGTCTCTATTGAGTTTCCGTGAAAGTTTTTTTTTTTTTTTTTTTTTTTTAAAAACTGCTATCTAAAATTATAAATTGGGCCTAAAACGGTTTTTTAAATAATGTAGGACCGAAAGAATTGACCTCAACTTCAGCAAAATGCAATTTATGTATTTTATGGTGTGTGTCCCCCCCCCGGTCCAATTCTAATTCTCCTTATTGAGCCAAAATTCTACAGTTTGATGATAAAATATGAGATTGCACTCCAGTGTGTCCCTGACTTTTGGGTTCACTGACACTCTTTGGTGTGTTTGACCCAGGAGTGAAGGCGGTGTTCTCAGGCCACTATCACCGCAACGCTGGAGCCTCACACGACGGCCTGGACATGGTGGTGAGCTCGGCCATCGGCTGCCAGCTGGGAACGGACCCGCACGGTGTCAGGGTAGTGGTGGTGACGGGGGACCGGCTGGTTCATCGCTACCACAGCCTGGATCAGCTGAGCGAGAAGGGCGTGGATGAGGATCTGATGAATCTCCTGGCCTGATCTCTCAACCCCCACTGCCCCTTCAGCAGATGGTACTCCGAGCAGCAGTCCAGCGGGGGCACCGTTTCCAAGGAGAGCCGTTCGTCTTCCAGGATCTGTGATAGCCATCATTTTCAGAACCTGATTGGTGTATTGTAATGATCTCTTTCACTGCCCGCCTTTCCTACAAAGGCCTGTACGTCTTTCTAAAAGGGATGCTGTCTGTACTAACCCAATGCTGCAGAACGAGAGTGAAATTATCACATGTGGAGAGACGTGTTGCCTCAGCATTTCAAACTGGGATTTGGGTTTGCCCGTCTCATGATCTGAAATGTGATTAATGTGACGACATGTCCGATTAATCCAACTGCCGTTCATGTTACGTCTCCGGTGAGAAAAATTGCAAGGGAAATGTATAAAACAAGGTCAACGGTGGTGGAAAGATGCTCATGTGACCTGTGAGCTGACCTCATTTCATGCTGTGGTGGACTATTCAATCTGCTCTTTTCTTTAAGCTTGAAAGTACAATGTGAAAGAAGGCATTGTAGACTTTAATATGATTATGTGACAGCTGACTGAAGCCAGCTCTCATCACTGCATTCTCAGGCTTTCATTCTCATGTTATAATCTTTTTATTCACCATCTGACGTTGGTTACTGGTGCTTCATTTCCACTTGCATTTAAGATTCTGGTAGATCTATGCTTGTTTCAAGTTCTATAGCTACATTCATTTCTAAAAACATGATTTGTAGGAATACAGTTTGCTCATTTCTTGTTAATGACAAATAATAGGCATTACCAGTTAACATATAAATGGGAATGAGTCAGGAAAAAGGTGCAATCAGGAGTTTGTTAAATAAAATCTTTTTACCAAATGTGTAATTGTGTCTGGTCCACATGCTGCTCACAGAGGTTACAGATCACAGGCTGAGAACATATTTATTTAGTGCACTTCAAATTGAGCCACCTGGAGATGTTGTTTTATAGTCGACGCCAGGGGGTTGGCTGATGGGATATTAGCGGAAGTTTTTTCCAGTTACTCTAATGTGGTAGTTATTTTAGGGTAACCTCAAACCTCTCCCGAACCCACTGATATTCTCATAAACATTACCACTGTTATATATATTCCTATATGATGAACACTGGAAGGAGTCCGTTTTTTTTTTTTTTGGTTTTTTGAGCCGTGGGCCATCTTTGTGTGATTGCCACATTCAGAAGGGCTATTGCCTGAGGTCAGGGGTCTTCTCTAATGTAGCATGAGCTTGAATCCAAGGGGGCCCCTGTTCTTGTCTCTTCCAGCCTCCATTTGGTATGTTGATTCTCTGAGGTTTACCATGACGAAGGTCTTTCTTCTGCTGTTCGGTGGAAGTTCAAGGTTACCTCCAGAGCCGCTCCTTCATTCGGGTGGGGTGGCGAGTAGACAGTGGGGGGTGGGCAGGACTCCTGCCGGTGACAAATGAGAGGGAGCAGTGAGTTATTGATCACATCTGCCCCTCTTCTGGCTCCTTATCCGTTCTGGGCACCACGGTGACCTGCTATTGGATAGCTCTAGTGGAACGCTGCTCTGCAGTCGTGCGCGTCTCTCTCTCCTGTCGGCTCCGCCGCCGAGATGAAGCCCAGCTCCTAAAAATGGCGCTGCTGTCGCTGCCAGTAATTGCCCGACTCTCCGATTATGTGAGCTAATAGACACGAGGAATCTGTTAGCCTGTCAGCATTTGAAAACGGCTCTTTTGAGATGCTATATAATTAATCCAACCCTCCCCTCTTCCCTAATTTCTTTGTCAGCTGTATTCATTTGACTGAGTCGGAAAAAGAAACATTTAGGCTTGAATATGAACACAGACGTGAAGTTTGCAACGAAGCACGTAACCATCCATTTAAAGAGAATGTGTTCGGCTAATAACTCTTACAGGGTAGCTTTTTGAAATGCTCTTATACAAGGACACTACAGACATTGTGTTTTAACAACATGCAATATTGCTGACCATAGCTGCTCATCTCAGCTTCGCTTCAGAAGCGTGAGCTTTGCTGCATTTATTTTGCCTAAGTATTGTACTTTTGGGCAGCTTGAATGTGCAACCTAACCTCTAAGCGGCTGCTCCGCTCCGCTGCCCCTAGTCTCACGGAACCACCGATGACGGCTCTGTGACCTCTGCTGCCCCATCCTCCCACCCTCTGGACAGAGAGCTGGTTGCCATGTCCATGTTTTGACAAGTATCCTGCTTCCCCTCCTGCTGATCCTGTGGTCTTAGGCTGTACAGCAGAGCTCCTCCCTGACTGCTTGGCCATGCGAAGGCTGGACTTACTCACCCGTTTCTTCCCAGAGGATGACTCGCCTCTGACTCTGCATGGAAACTTTCTTCTGGACAGTTCCCCATCCGCATTCCACCCACCGGCGCTCGCACAACCTCACCCTGGCCTGGTTCATTTGCATTTCTTGTTTTAAATTCAAAGCACGTATAATTTAAAAAGTTGGGTCAGATAATCCCTGTAGCAACTGGGGTTAAGGGGCTTTGTCAAGGGCCCAACTGTGAAATCACCCTGCCAAGCACAAGATTTGAACCAGCGACCTTGTGATCATGGATGTTGGGTCCTAACCCTCATGGCCCACACTGCCCCAAACCAGGCCAACCATTAAATCTGTTCAAAAGTAACAGCAGCACAAAACAGATGCGTCCGACTCTTCTCTCAAATGTGAAGCTGGGTGCTATGGCTTAAAATTCATATTGCAGCACTATAAATCATGGTATTTTTGTTTTAATTAAAATATCACTACAAATGCTTCTGAAGGGGTACAGCACTGATATGGCTACTGCATGGCAGTATCATTATTACTGTGCTCTTAACTATATTACATATTTCACATACTACAAAGGTATTTCAATAACATCCAGTTATTTTCTATAACCACTTGTCCTATACGGGGTTGCGGGGGGTCTGGAGGGGGTCTATAACAGAGGCAAGCAATTCGTTGGTACAGACTGATGCCGATGCCTGCTCTACTGGTTAACATGGTATTGTCCAAATCTATACCTTAGGGCAAATTTATACCAGTGTATGTATATTACACTGTCTGGCAATAAAGCCAGAACCGCTTTCTGTTCTCTCCGGCTTTAATACTTTGTTGTGCTGCAAAATTAAAAAATAATTGCTTCAGAAAGCTTGCATTATGGTTTTCAAAGTGCTGTTACAGTCATGTGCAAGGAAAGGCTTTGAAAACCAGACTTTGATAGTTGCTGCTGAGCCTGTGTAACATCATGGGTTTTCCAGTTTTCTCCCACCGGTCACATGAGTCCATCCATGGATCACCACAAACCAGGGAATCAGTCAGGATGTCATTCCCCATCACCCAGACACGCTAAGGCTAGTCAGTGTCTCCCAGTGATGGACTTTGAGTGCTTTTCTTGCAATGGTGACACTTGGTTAAAATTAGAGTCAGATGTGAAACGATGTGGGAATTAATATAAGTAAAAGAATCGCCTGCCCAACGTGAGTCGGCCCAACTTAAACTAGCTGGAATAAAATGAAGACCACACCAGTGACAGAAATCATCAGCGGGCACATATCGGGACAGGTGGCGAATCCGTGAAATAAAACTCGGTGTACCCCGTCATAGCTTGGCACAGGAGAGATGACCCTCCCACCATCTGCCCCTAGAGAGAGCACCATCTGGGAGCCCTCCGCCTTTCACTGCCCCATCCACGCCGTCTGTCTGGCCCGCAGCCCACCTTACGGAGCATGAGCCTCTAAGAAGTTCCCTGTCCCCCCTCCCCCCCCCACTCCTACTTATTGGCACAAACAATGTGTATTAACATATTAAAAATGAGAATAATCAGTGTATCTGCCCGCCTGCTGCGTGACGGAAGCGTTCAGAAATATTTATAACTTCTTTCTAAACACGAGAGCTCAAGAGTGTCGACACGCACGGTGATCTTGCTGGGTTCGTTTGTTTATCGTTAGTTGCAGTGGGTGTTTTGGAGGTGGGTGCATAGCTAGAAACTCTGGGCCCCTGCCGAAATGACACCTTGGGGGGGGGGGGGGGGGGGGGGGGGGGGGGGGGGGGGGGGGGGGGGGGGGGGGGGGGGGGGGGGGGGGG
>JAODKC010000095.1:29329274-29340039 GCA_026777985.1 Mormyrops attenuatus | reverse complement strand
CAAAATGCCCCCTGGCCCCCCCCCCCCCCCCCCGCCAGGGTCGGCACTTACGATAGGGTCTCCGTAGCATATTTTGCCAAGCCTTGGAGCATAGATTTTGGGGCCCCTATGTTGCGCTGGGCCCCCTGAATCTACCAGGGTATCCATGCCCCTGTTACAAATGCTGTGAGTATACCCTAATGCTGTCTTAGTCACTATCTAGACAAAAAGTTTATCGATTTTTTTCTGTTTTTTGTTACATTGTCACAGTAGACATGGCAGCAAATGTTATCTTCATTTCATTTTGGTTACGGTGAAGGCAAAGCTATAATCCCACTGATATCATTTGATGTGACCTCATATTTTTATTCCAAATGCCTCTGTCACAGATGATATTAGCTTATTAATTATAAAATTGCACATGCTGCTTTTTTTCTCTACAAGGTTCAAAATAGCTCAGCTGTGATGGAGATCATCGATTCGATTTCAAAGCTGTCAGTGTCTGTGGTCTGCAGACATGCTCCAGTGTAATCGGTAGCTGTCAATGGTTGGGTTTCATGTTATGATTTTGACAGACTCATTATAAGGACAAACCTTCACCAGAAATAATTTTAAGGTCCCTCCACCAACAATGATATTGCGTCACTTTGTTAATCCCCATTGAGTTTCTGCAAAGAACTATCATACACAACTTGTTTTCTAAAATAAAATCCTACTCTGACATCATCAAAAGGTGTTGCTGTTGTGTTTTGCTGTTTATTTTTAATCGCCTGTGTGTTTCCAATCATTTATCGTTAATGTAACATGCTCTGCATGTCCTAAATCTTTATATTTAAATGTAACATCATCTTTTCTGCTTTTCAATGCAGTGTTCATTTTAAATTCTTTAATACCCTGCTGTAGCCCAAATGATGGTAAAATGGGTTCTATGCATGAAATGAAAAACTGCCAGCAGTAACTTCATTTTATTATTTACAAAAATGAACTTGTTCAGCGTATATGTTGTGTAATATATTTTGCTCTTTTTTCCTCGAGTTAGATTGTTGGGAAACGTGGAAGACTACTTTCTGGGTGCATTTTAAAAACTGTTTCGCAAGTGTAATTTATTAAAATATAAAAATGTATGGCAACATGTTATGAATGGTCAATCCTGACTGATTTATTAGCGTTTTGTGGCGCCCCACCACTGGGCTGCTAGCTGATGTTTGCTAACTGACTTGCACTTGCAGCAGTAACACTGTAGGGGTGCCCATGCCTGCAGGACAGGGAGAAAAATGCACAGTTTGTCCACATTTCAATATTTCAAGCTCAAATTGAAATGGGGTGTTAGTTTACGATGCATGGAAGGAAATTTATTCATGAGATTTCCTGTCGCGGGTCACGACTATGTGGAGGGTGCCTGAGTTATCATTTTAATGTATGGCAGGTGCGGAAAGAGCCCAGTCCTCGTTGGCGTTCATCTAAAGTCAGAATGGAACACCCCCCCCACCCAGCCCTACTGGGTCTGTGCTGGATGAGAACAGAAGAGGGGAAGGGGGCTTGGTTTCGCTGTCAAGACGCAGGATTCCTCAGAAAAACATCAGTGATGTTCGGGATTCCACGCAACACCAGTATTGCTATCGTGGAAATTCAGCTCTGGTGCGGTGTTTGTTCAGAACAGCACCAGACCACCCCGAGGGAAAGAGCTTTGCCGCTCGGCTGTGTAAATTGGTGTAAAACTGTAAGCTATGTGTGTCACTTTGGATGGGAGCATCTGCTCCGCAATTAAATAATGCAAATCCTGCAACGCAGCCAGTGAGCGAGCCATTGTTATCTCCTCAGATATGGGCCACGGAGACGAGATTTCTATGGCTGCTGTCTGCTCGCTGTGGGCTGATGGTCATCAGTGTTTGTGTGACAAGTTCTTTGCATATAAACATTACTCAGCAACCCTGCCTATTGTCAGCTTGCCTGGGGGTACGAATAAACAGAATGACGGTTTGTCACATGGTTCTCTCTGGTTCTCTTCTTCAGTGGTACAGCTCATAACGGAGACGATGTAAAATGTATAATCAGCATGTAATCTCCCTGTGAATAGTCTAAGAATCAGATTAAAAAACATTTAAAATGCTGGTTAGAGATCCCGAGGTTGCCCCGTCCTGTGTAGTGAATACTAAATGCATTATTACCAGGTCAGTAGGTACATGGGATCATAAAGATGTTAGCACTGATGATATATACAAAATTTACTCTGGTCAGGCCACTGAATACAAGCATGTCACAGGTTCATAGGGAGGGGCGTACAGATTGGGATTTAATTTGAAGCCAGGAATGAATTTTGGGGGCTAGAATGAAAACATAATACAACAGCATCAGCTGTGACTGCAGATCTTGGGTTAAAATTGAGATCAGGCAAAATGGCATGAACCACAATGGCCAAAACAGTTTATATGATTGGTAGTTGAATAGACACTTTGTGCCCCCCTCCCTCTCAGAAAAAAAAATTAGCATTTTCTCCTTAGAATAGAGATGAATGTTTTTTGCACAGGCTAGTGATGTACAGGGCTTAGGTGGGTCAAATGATCTGTTTACCCTGGAGAATATTGTGGTGCTTTCATTTGCTGACTGCAACTTGACCCAAACTCCTCTAGAGCACAAGCACGCCCCTATCTGTCACTTAGGATTAGTGTTTCTCTAGCGTATATAATAAACTGAGAGGATAGTGCACTGCTGCTGAGAGGATGCCTTTCAACAGACATCATAACAGAATTTTATTTTTTTGAAAAAGAAACGCTTTTCTGCATACACTTGTGTTCCTCAGAGATGTTTAATGCATCACCACAGTGAAAGAGATTATAATTTGCATTTGTGTGCACAGACGCGTCTGGGATATAGTGTTAGACACATTTTAGTTCAGCACTGTTATAAAAAAATGTTACCCTGGACCGTGTACATACTCAGTGTGAAAGTGTCACTTTCACAAGATGGAATATCCTGAAGCTGAGCAGCAAGATTCAAAAATCTCTTTCTTGGCCGTATGCAACAAGAGCATTGGAATGCATGCTCATTCAGCCACACAGACAGATACAATACAAGAGAGAGAAAAATATTTACACAGCAGTGCAAAAACTAGACAATATGTTGATAAAGTGACTGAAAGTCAAGGTGAACATATGTAGAGGTACAAGGGAGGACAATGCTGCTGACAGGCAATAGATCATTCATCAGGTGAGTGAGCAGTCTGTAAACACCTCCCACCAATCAGACATCCTGATTCACACAGCCGAGTTGGGGCTGCCTATTGGCTCCTGCTGCCAGTGGCCCAGCTGATGTCAGCCTGAAGCCTGCTCACTTGTTTAGTCAGTCCGGTAACAGAAGGGCCCGTGACATTTACCAGGTTGCCATCTTCCACACAGCAAACTCAGGCTCCTGGTTTTTTATTTTAATTGCTCTGTTCCTAACTAAGCGCCTTTCTGGCGGCGCCAATAGCTTGAGTGTCAGCCATCTTATTTGCTGAATACCTCTGGCAGCGACGGTTCCCCCTGCCGCCCGCCCTGATCCGATATCACAGCCACCCTGCAGCACGCTGTCCCGACTTCCTACATACCCCACCTGTGTCGTGGAGAGCACCATGCTGCCATCACCTTGTTTTATTCTCAGAAACTGCCGCCATCGCTTCTGCACTAGTAAATTTAACCAGTGACGCAAAATCTATTTTCTATTTCTTGCACCTACCCTAAATATGAGGGAACTTTGTTTTAACTATTATTGGATTTTGAATCACTTTGGATCCTGGCATAAATCTCCGATCCCTGTTGATACGCTGAAAGTTTGCTGTAGTATTTTTCAGCATTTACTAGACGCTGCTTGTTTTTCACTGATGCATGCTGGGGAAACAGCAGCTACAACTTCCTGCTTTAAGCTATGTATCATGCCACCCCTGAACTCAGAAAGATGCATTTCCTTTAGGCCTGTAAGCTGGTATTGTCTATGTCATAATAGAGCTCTTTTCAGGAGCAGCAGGCATTGGGAGACATTTAAGAAAATCAAGGGGGAAAATTCCCCAACATGCAGAACGTGCTATCAGATCCTCCAGCGGGACAAATGGCGAGACAGTGTTACCAAGTAGCGTGAAAGAGGCTCGTCCCTGAAGGGGTGGAGTTGAGCTTCTTTTTCTGACACGTTTACAGCAGCTCTGCCAGTTTCTCAGAATGAAAACAATGCATTTGTCACGTACAACTTCATATGACTTACGACTCATAGGATTTAAAGCACTGATTGAGCAGGCTAGCGGTGGTCAGTCTACAGGCGGCATTTGGGCCAGGGTCGTCGTGGCGAGGAGCTCTTCTGCTCCTCCTTCCTCTGACTTGTTATTTCACGGCTCTCCTAGGAGCATCCAATATACTTTCTGCGTGTGACCACAGGCGGGGGCAGAGACGACAGTGCGGGAGCGGGGACTGAGGGAGGATGCTGGAGGGCTGCCCAGGTCCCCAGCAGGGTAAAGCTAACAGACTTTTGGGCTGATCCTATGGTTTCGGAGACGTCACAGTCTATAATGGGCTTGTGTACATCCTGGAGTTGTTATGCTAGGGAAGCACGCATGTCGGCAGCCTCGCCGCAGGTCTGCGTTGTGTCATCCTTATTCGGTTCCAGGTAGGGTGGTGAACAGAACTGCGTAACATGCGACTGTGACATTTTGGTGTCAGAACAAGGGTAACATACAGGAAAGAAAAAAAACAAAACGGGAACTGGTGTGAGACTGGAGCATCCGATTTTATATGAACAGTTTACAGGCAAAGTGAATGTCCATGTTCCCTGATTGTACCTCAGATCAGAACATTTGCCCCCTCCCACCGCAAGTACAGCAGAATGAAAGAACGAATGGAAATAAAATAAATGGTTATGGGACACAACAACTCATTTAAGGACAAAGTCGTACTTTAAATGAATAGTGCACCAATGTTATGTCGCCTGTTGATGACGGCTGCTATGATCCCCGTGTGTGACTCCCCAGAACCGCGTACATGATTGTTTTCTGCAGGGGTACCGTTCCAACAAAGCTAAGCGCTGCCAAAGGGGGGGGGCTCATTTTCAGATCACACTTGAGGGTTGCATTGCTTTTTGTCAACAGTGAACTAACATTCTTCCTGCTTGATCACCCTTCACTCCGTTTATCCATTCTTCCTGCAGATATATATTTTTTAATAGTTACAAAATACCCAACCTTGGAACCCTAACACAATTTGTCAAGGTCTCCATCTAAACAAACATCCTTATCTTTAACCGTCTTCGCCCGTCGAATCAATGGGCCGATTCACCTCCATCGCTTTCTGTCTCTGCTCTAACTATTCTGCCCTCTCACTGCAGTATCTGTCGCATGATCACAGGCTGCTTGTCTTCTGATTTCATCTGGGTATGTTGAAACCATCCTGATGGAACCTTGCTAATTCTACCACTCAGTCTCCCTTGGTATCTTTGCCATGAAGTGAACTGTGAGTGAATAAACATGTTTCTCCCTGACTGACAAAATCAGTGTTACCGACCAAGTCTGCTTTAAAAGTTGACTCTTCTGCTTTTTATCAATACTCTTTGCTCTTCCCCAGTGCTCTGTACTCATTGCCAGTGCTTCTACCCTTTCACCAATGCTCTTTACTTTTTATAAATACTCTTTGCTCTTCCCCAGTGCTTTGTACTCATTGCCAGTGCTCCTACCCTTTCACCAATGCTCTTTACTCTTTATAAATACTCTTTGCTCTTCCCCAGTGCTCTGTACACATTGCCAATGTGTTTCATGAATGCTCTTCACCGTTACTCCCATAGTAAAGCTCTCCTGAGCCTCTTTTCCATGTTTACACTCTCCCATCAAGGATGTTCAGTCTTTCCCCTCAACACCATTATCACCCCTAGTGAAGGAACCGTTCTACTCACCAGGGTGTTTTTGATTTGACCTTCACTTTGAACACCAGCATGGACATACCTACCCTAGTAGAGTGCCAGCCCCTTCGGGCTTAAAAGCCCATTGATCTCCTGAATAAGAGGGATTCCACAGCTACTTATGGCCATCCTGGGACTGCTGACCTAATAACTGGCAGCACACACTACAGGGGTACCGTCCTGACTCTTACCAACAATGTACTCCACTTAGGGAGAGCAGAGTACCCGGGGGAATCGGAGATGGGGGCCAATTAGGGCTGTATGATTCCTCAAATTTGTTTCACCCCTTTCTGTGTCAACCTGCAAAGCAATTTGTTTTCAAAATGAATTTATCTTTAATAATTTATGGGTAACATATAGGACCTCTAACAGGCGGCGCAGGTGGTGCAGTGGTTAGCCCTGTTGCCTCACACTTCTAGGATCTGGGTTCGAGTCTCTGCCAGGTTTGTGTGTATGGAGTTTGCATGTTCTCCCCGTGTCATTGTGGGGTTTTCTCCAGGTACCTCCCAGTCCAAAAACATGCTGATGCTAATTGGAGTTGCCAAATTGCCCATAGGTGTGTTTGTGCAAGTGAATGTATGAGTGTGCCCTGCGATGGGTTGGTGCCCCATCCTCAGTTGTTCCTTGTTTTGCACCCATAGCATCCTGGCTAGGCTCCTGACCCCCTGTGAACCTTAATAGGACAAGTAGTTACAGAAAATTACTGAATAGATGGATTTAGGAAGTCTGCTCAAAAGTTTTATGTGATACCTGTATGCTTGGCAGAGGCTGAGTGAAGCCCAGAACTGTTTTAGGTCCAGTCAGAACCATAGCATCATTAGGGCGGTGCAACTGGTGTGGCTGCACTGGGCCCCACCCTCAAGGGGGGGCTGCTCAATAGAGAAACTTGGCTAGATAATGATAAGCTAAATAATACAGACCCTGAAGTCCCAAAAAATTATATATTTTTTATGTTGCGCGCACAAGAAATTATATTGTGTGCGCGATATATTATCTTGAGCGAACAATAAATTAACTTGTATTCACAATGTAATTATGTTGTGCATATAAGACAATTATGTTGAGCGCACAATATATTACAGTGAGTGTATAAGAAATTTTATTGTGTGCACTAGATAATTAGGGTATTGAGCACACTTATGTGAACATGGGGTGGCAAACACGGCTCTTAAAACTCTATTTCAATCTTGAAATGTCTTACAAATACAATTTTGTTACACCACGATAAAGGTAGCCTCATATTCAGGTTTGGTGCCGCAATATCTTTTGACAAAAGCCAGTTAGATGGTTTTTAATCACAGATGTCCAGTACACAGACGGCGATTCACACTGATCGTTTTTGTGATTCAAGCCTTTTCGCCATTTGAAAGAATCAGCCGCCCCCCCCGGGACTGTCATACCCTCCCGTGTCTAGAGTTTACAGAGAATGATGTGCTGAACAAAAAGCATCCAGAGAGCAGCATTTCTGTTGGTGAAAACACCTTGTTAATGAGTGAGGTCAGAGGAGACTGGGCAGGCTAATGGGCTAAGCAAACAAAAGTGCAAAAATAGCGGCTCAGAACAGCAGTGTTTAGAGGAACAGCTTCTCTAAACACACAACTTAACTTTTCTACATCAGGAGTGGTTCTAGGGACAAAGGGGGTCCTACCCAATACTAGTCAGAATACCCTAAAAATTTGTGTGTATCCCTCTATGTGTACATATTTAAAAAGTACAAAAATAAATTAACGCAATTCTTTGTCACCGTTATAGAATGTTTCATGTGCTTTAAATAAAATACTTTGCAATCATGTACCAATGAAATCCATTGTTAGGAAAGGATCCCCCATTAAACGACGTTTAATTGTCACCCGCCTGCTGGAGCGTGAATTGGGGCTGTTCTGATGCTGTGACGTGACTGGCCACCTGTAGGCCATATCTCTACATTTTATATACCCCACGTGCACCGAAGAGTACGGCGCCAGCTCTCAAGTGATTTACAAACTTCCCAACAGTGCAAAGCCATGCTTCTTCCCAAATCATTTAAAATGCAAAAATTCTCAATTTTCCTTTCGTTTAAAGCTTCCCCCAAGCATAAGTCGTAAATTATAATTAATGACTAATGGCAACAAAACTGTCCTGGTGTTTTAGTAATAAAGCAGCATTTTGCAAAAGCCATTAAAGTGTGGTAATTGGTGTGTGAGTGTTTTAAGGCATCCAGAATTAAAAACCAATTTTAGAGTCTGCTGGTCACATGAATAATCTGGGATTATTAGTGTTTTCGACTCTCTGTGTATTACCTATTCTATTCGCTGCTTCCTTTATAGAACACTGTGGCCTAACTTAATTAAGGCGGGGCCTATGGAGCAGGGCGTCACATGACCTCACGTGTAATGCTTCCGGCTCCTGGATGGAAATGGGTTGCAGGGTCTGCGTTTTCCCCATGGATCGGGGGGGAAAGCAGTATAGTCTTTTTCATGGCGGGGCTTTTTCTCACGATGCTGCAAAAATGGAAACTGAAGCCAGTCAAAGAGACACCAAACAGAGGCAATGAAAAGTATAACTAGGCCTTGGGTTTTTAAAATTATACTAATAAAATCACATGAAAGATCCCATAAATACAGACTTCACTGTGCAGCTCTGGGAATGCCACAGAATTTCAGGTTGTTTGGTGCATTTCCAAAGATGCATGTTTCACTACTGCACCTGCTCATTTGTGCGTGGTAAGCAGGTTCAGCATCACTGTTCTTGCATCTATAAAACCTAAACCCTTCACTCGGGATCCAGGCTGTCATCCATAAATTAACAATTAATCTCGAACAATGAAGGAGTTATTTCATTAGGAAGAAAAATTGCACTGAGCTGAGTCGCCCAAGAGGAATTTATTAGAGAAGATCTTTGTCTCCTGATGAGCACACTTTGGGTCTTCACCAAACGAGGTCTGATTTCAGCTGTCCTATTTAAAGTTGTCTATTTATACTGGGTGAAAGCTGATTCATAGGCCTGAGGTAGGGCAGCACAATTTGGCAGTTCAGCATTCACACCTGTTCTTTGGGTAGATTGGGTAGCAGTCTTTGAGTAGATTGGGTCCATCTTTGTTCATTTAATGATGGTGTGTTTGGACTCACATCGATCCCCCCCCCCCACAGTTTAGATGTTGGGCAGTGAGTCAAAGGAACAGCAGAACATGTTTTCTGGAATTGGCATCTCGTGTTTTCTGGCAGTTCTAAGTCACTGCTGTATTTCCCAGACACCAGCCTCACCTTTGTATTTACTGAAACTCATACAAATATCTCTCTTTGCCCATATATAGCATTTCCTGGGTGTTTAAGTAAAATTGTTTTGCTAAAAGAGACTTGACATGCTGAAAATGTACTTTGCACTTCATACCACAGCTTTATGAGTTAATCCAAAAGGTATATTGTTTTTTCCCATTGAGTTATAAATAGGCATACTTTACTTTCTGTCTATAGATGCCATATCGTAACGTGTAAGAAGCCCCATGAGGAGCAATTCTCTTCCACTTAGGAATCCGCTGGATGGTAAGTCAATAAAAGCCACTGTCAGGAGGTCTTTTTATTGTGTTTCACAGGGCGTCTGAGCAGCTTGCCTGTGAAAACGCCAATCGCTGTCACTGCCAGCAGCTGGCAAATGGGCCAGGATGCTTTTCACCTCCGACGTATACAGCCAGGCAGGACCGTAACAGCCTAAATGAATACTGATAGAGGCAAGGATCCTGGCTGCAATATCACGTGGATGATTTTTCATAGCTTTAGAAGGGCTGTGCTTCTCAGCTCATCAAGGCTTTGTGTCTGCAGCACTAATTTTAACCTTAAGTTTGTTTTATTGCTGCATTGGGCCAGCGGAACAGCTAAGGAGGCTGACAGTGGAGCAGATTAGGGTTAGAAATGCAAATAGATTTGTGCAGCATCAGTGTGTGTGAAGGATGGGTGCTGCTCAGAGGTCCTGATACCTGGTCTCATCAAAGAGCAACTTTCATGGGAGTGTTATCTTTTGAAGGAACATGACCTCAGTCGAGCCTCCATACAATCGGCAGTAGCATTCTGTTCGTGCATTTTCATTGCACTGTACTATGGTGAGGGACTGCTGAGGGATATTCTCCAAATAAAAGGAACTAGTATGGGAAGATGTATGCTGTCATGTTTATTATGGCCTAAAAGATCTTGAGGTGTCTCCCCCTTGTGGTCAGTTTACGCACAGCGCTCTCCCCGCTGAACCTACACTCTAAAAAGTGAACTGTTGGACCAACTTTAAAAAATTGCTTCAGTTGGTTACACACAAATGAATTAAGTTTTTCCAAATCAAGCTAACAAGTTAAACTTCCTTAGACTTGTTAACTTGATTTGGAAAAACTTAATTCATTTGTGTGTTACCAACTGAAGCAATTTTTTTAAGTTGGTCCAACAGCTCACTTTTTGGAGTGTACACAGATGTATTTTAACACCTACTAATTACCATTACTACTTCTACTACTACTGCAACTCCTACTACCAGTACTACTAGTAATAATAATTATTCTTATTATTATTATTGTTATCATCATCATCATTATCATCATCTTCATCATCATAAAAGTGTCTATATATTACTATGTTCCAATGAAATTATTTTCTTCACTTCCTTATGTGGCATGAGTACCTTATACAATTACAAAGAGGAGACCAGGGGTTGAGATTTCAGGTCCAGAGAGTACAAATCCAGACCCAGATAATCACACCACCCCACATGATTACCACACCTGATTATTGTATACTAGTTGCTACAATAATAATCATGTTCACCATGATTGTGTTTAACTTTAAGAACATAGACGCTGCAGCTCAGGTAAAGTTCATGTGATACAGTATTTTTTGCCAGTAATTTTGAAAGGGTT
>JAODKC010000095.1:29291151-29316962 GCA_026777985.1 Mormyrops attenuatus | reverse complement strand
GCGGCAGGGGCAGTGGGGGAGAGTGGGGATGGAGGGCAGGAGCGTGGGCGGCAGGGGCAGTGGGGGAGAGTGGGGATAGCGGGCAGGAGGGCAGGAGCGTGGGCGGCAGGGGCAGTGGGGGAGAGTGGGGATAGCGGGCAGGAGCGTGGGCGGAGTGGGGATAGCGGGCAGGAGCGTGGGCGGAGTGGGGATAGCGGGCAGGAGCGTGGGCGGAGTGAGGATAGCGGGCAGGATAATTGGTAAGCCTCTCAATAGCAGTCTGGTCAAGCACAAGAAAGTGTTTGATGTTTCAGTCTATATATCATTTCAATACAACATCCGATCCTTTTCCATGACCAGAATGTAAGACAATTTTATGATATACAGTACTGTGCAGAAGTGTTAAGACTTACTGAAGCCAAAGAAAACGATGCTTAAATGATCTTCATGTTGGTATAGAACCATGAAAGTTTGCCTGTCAAAGTGTGGTAGCTTAGTTAAAATCAGTTAAAATCACCCCTGTATTTTCAGCAAACATTCAAGCAACCATATGTTTCTTAAGTCGACCACTAGCACACCTTGTATAGCTAATCAATAAAAAAGTGACCTTTAAAAACAAATTAAATTAATTAATTAATTGAGCTGGTGACGAAATTTTTAAAAAATCATGGAACGGCTGGGGTGCCCCTGAGGAGAGGTTTGGGAACTGAAGCAGTGCTCATCTAGTCATCCAGCAAGATATCAGTGAATTTATGGAGAACTGAAGAAATTCTTATGATTTTTTTATTGTTATTCTTAATTTGCATATGTTAGTATGTTAAACTGAGTTTTTTGCTCTGAGCAAAAATGCACTTACTACCTAGGTAAATAGCTTTAAACATCTCTTTTGACTGCCTAAGACTTTGGCACAGTACTGTATTACTCTAAAGAACTTTATTTATTTTTTAAATCAAACTTTAAAATTGCAGGTGAACGTTCAGCTTCAGATTTGGTTAGAAACTTCTGTTATACCTAAAATAAATAAATGAATGAATGAATAAATGAATGACCAGTCAATGCACTCCTTTTAAAATGGTCATACAAGTACATGCGTGTTACTGCACTGAATGGTAGTACAACATGTGCCCCCCCCCCCCGACTGCCAGGTCGGGTGCTGATATGCGCCAGCGATGACCGAACCTGCGCCCAGCTGCGTGAGTACATCAGCCGAGGTGGCGAGCGCTTACTCAGCCGACTCTACGCTCGCACCCTGGGCAGGAGCGAGGCTCCCTGCGAACAGAGGGGCGGAGCTTGGGACAGGAAGCAGGCTGAGAAGGGCGGGAAAGGCAGGAAATCCAAAGGCAAGCAGAAGAGGGACAAGAAGAGCCAGAACAAGGAACGTCTCACACTCACGCAGATGGTGAGGGAGGGCGGCCTGGAGGTGCAGAAGATGGGCAGCAGCGAAGAGGAGGAGGAGGAAGAGGAGCTTCTCCTAGACCTACCCGGAGATGCCTACTATGGCATCCTGAAGGAGCCGCTGACTGTGATCCACCCGCTGAAGGGGTGCAGCGACCCCTACAGCCTGACGCGAGTGCTGCATGAGGTAGAGCCCAAATACGTTGTGCTGTATGACGCGGAGCTGCCCTTTGTGCGGCAGCTGGAGGTCTATAAAGCTAGCCGGCCAGGCAGAGCCATGAGGTAGGTGGATATCACAGTCAGGCTAATGGTTATAGCAGTGCCAACATGTGTAATTTCAGTGTCTTTATCATGATTCAGCAAATCTCCTTCAGGGTCTATTTCCTCATATACGGTGGCTCCACTGAGGAGCAGCGGTATCTGACTGCCCTGCGCAAAGAGAAGGAGGCCTTTGAACATCTCATCAGGTCAGCAGCCTGCAGGCGTCTCTCCCTTCACCTTCTCTTGGGAGAAGGAGGGGCGGCCTCTGTTACTTTCCACGTCATTACGGCGCATAGTGACCGGCAATGGTGTGATCTGGGGGTGCGTGCAGGGAGAAGGCAAGCATGGTGGTTCCTGAAGAGAGAGAGGGACGGGGAGACACCAACCTCGACCTGCTCCGTAGCCAGGAGGGAGCTGACAGCAGCTCCAGTACTCGCAAAGCAGGTGAGGCCACGCTGCGTGTCCTCTGTGTGTGTCTGCTCCGTGTCTGTGGTTATTGGCGGCCCACGCCCCGTTCTCCCCGCTGCGTGTCCTCTGTGTGTCCGCTCCGTGTCTGTGGTTATTGGCGGCCCACGCCCCGTCCGCCCCGCTGCGTGTCCTCTGTGTGTCCGCTCCGTGTCTGTGGTTATTGGCGGCCCACGCCCCGTCCTCCCTGTTACTTGTCCTCTGTGTGTCCGCTCCGTGTCTGTGGTTATTGGCGGCCCACACCCCGTCCTCCCTGTTACATGTCCTCTGTGTGTCCGCTCCGTGTCTGTGGTTATTGGCGGCCCACGCCCCGTCCTCCACGCGGCTCCCCGCTGTCCTGTCCCGGTGTGGTGTAACATGTCCTCTGTGTTTATTAGGAGGTCAGGACCCAGCGACGCCCCCCGCCCGTGTCATTGTGGACATGCGTGAGTTCCGCAGCGAGCTGCCATCCCTGCTCCACCGGCGGGGCCTGGACATCGAGCCTGTTACGCTGGAAGTTGGTGACTACATCCTCACGGCGGACATTTGCATAGAGCGCAAGAGCGTGAGCGACCTGATCGGCTCGCTGCAGAGCGGCCGGCTCTACACGCAGTGCCTCTCCATGACCCGCTTCTACCGGAGGCCGGTCCTCCTCATCGAGTTTGACCCGGCTAAGCCCTTTTCCCTGGTGGCATGCTCCGACTTGCGGCAGGAGATCTCGGCCAGCGACGTCACCTCCAAGCTCACCCTGCTCACCTTACATTTCCCCCGGCTGCGCCTGCTCTGGTGTCCCTCCCCCCACGTCACGGCCGAGCTTTTCCAGGAACTGAAGCGCGGCAGGGCCGAGCCGGATGCCACCACCGCACAGGCCGTCACCGCCGAATCCGACACAGTGGTGGAGTCCGCTGACCTCTACAACCCTGGCCCGTACGACTTCCTGCTGCGCATGCCCGGCATCAATGCCAACAACTTCCGTACCCTCATTAACAACGCCGGCAGCCTGTCGGACCTAGCAGCCCTCAGCCAGGACAGGCTGGCGGAAATCCTGGGAAGCGCCATCAACGCCCGACTCCTGCACCAGTTCCTCCACGGCTCCATGTGTGATCAGCAGGCTGCAAAGGAGACAGAGTCTTGGAACAGGAGGTGACCAGCATTTGTCTCTTCTAAATCGGATGGGACCAAGAACTCCTCCTCCTGCTGTTAGATTCACACCGAGCTGACATGTCAAGAACTGCACCCTACCATCAAATTTTGGGGTATCTGGCACACAACTATTTATTTTTATACATTTTTAATGTATACATGTGGATGCTGTTTGCCATATCATTTTAAAATATTTAAATACAAAATCTCATAAAGCACAGTTTTCCCTGTCTCTCTGCTAGTTTTTCTGAAAGCTCAGTCTCTCCTTGGAGACGACCACCACCAAATGAAGTTACAGGATGCAATCAACTGTCTGTCCTACAAAACTTGTCCTAAGTGGAAGCTGAAAGCTCTGTCTTCAGCAGTATGAAGGGCTCTTAAATAATTCACTGTACATCAGATAACACCATATACAACCCATGTATTCATTTATGTTCTCAAACTACATTAATATCTGTATGCACCAGTATTCTCAGAGATGCTGTTTGAAAGCCATGATCACGTATCAGTACTGCTCTCTGTCTGTTCTGGCACATAAAAACGTTGTCTTATGTTAATAGTTGATTTTTGGAAGACCTGGGGGATCTCCAGGTGGTGACATGGTTCCAGCCATTTGCCAAAGTATACTGAGCGATGGTTTGTTTCAGAATAGCTTATTGCAAGTACTTCCTTTAATAGGCTTTGTTGGTCTTGGTGGGAAACCAACAGCGCCCTATTTCCTATTTTCGGTACTTTGGGGAAGAAAGGAGACTGGGAAAATGCTGTAAAGTGTGTGACGCAAGACTTCCTGTTTCCTTTCTGAGAGTCCTTACAGTTGCTGAAGGCAGGAAACCGTTTTACAGGAAGGCTTCGGGTATATAACATATACCACACTGACCGACAAGGCATTGGCCTACAACATTGGGAATTGTTGGGAATGTGAAGATGATCCCCAGTCACATCATTAAGGTGATAAAATCATGCTGATCTAAGTGACAGGGTCATCGTACGTCTGGTCATGTTAATCCTCCTCGCTGATCCTTAATAAATTCATGCTATATCACCTTTTCTTTTTTAGATCCATCAAGTTCACAAATCAGTTACCTTTGAAGGCCAGAAAGTTTACATTTATTTATGTTAGTACATTTACCTCCACAGAGGCAAATCACAAAGTGCAGGCTCGCCATAAATTATGCTGGCCCCATAACCTATTTCAAAGCCCAAATCAAGTAATGAGTACCATTATAACAAGGCAAAGACATTAATAAACTGGAAATTGAATTTGCAGCTATTCCATTAGACCGTTTCATACCACGACATTTAAATGTGAAAAAACTAAACTGGATTTTACAGCTCGGTGTGCTAGTGAGATTTGCGTTAAATATATGGAGGGTTCATGACCAGGTGTATTTTGGGTAATCGATTCTAAGACCTTTTATTTACAAGTCCAGTTGACCTCAAAATTAACCATAATTAAATGGTTTTATGTATTGATTTAGAGAAACGGAAAAAAGACGTTTTGAAAAAAATCTCTCGTAAGTCATCTTGTAATGAATTACTTGGAAATCTAATTTCTTGTCTAAATGAATCAATATGTGGGCCAGTTCCTTAAAATGAATTAGAAAATGTTTAGTGGCTTAATTTCCTAACCCACCATTGTTAGCCAAAATAACTAGCGTCTATATAGACTCAGCAATGCAATCATACTGGCTATAGCAGCCTACTTTTTAGTGGGAAAAATAAATACTTATCCACAGAGGTGTGTGTGTGTGTGTGTGTGTGTGTGTGTGTGTGTAAATCATATAGAGTAAGAGGGCGGGGGGCAAAGATAAATTTTGTTAGGGGGTCCCGAATGTCCAACTACTCCCCCGCTTATCAATACGAATATCTAGGAGTGATTAGGAAGGTTGGACTTACTGCGGTTCAGTGTCCCATGAATCGGTTTTCCTGGGTTTGATTAACCCATATATATGTAAGACATTTCATTAATTGAATGGAGTCATACACACGAAGACATACTTTTTATTCATGACTGTTCGCATTTGTTCCATTAAAAGGTTGCAGAGCGTAAATTATCTTTATTTATTCATATGCAGCTCTTCGGCGCACATGCAGGCTGCCTGCCTTGGGGACTTTAAAGAGTTAAGGGTAAGATCACCATCACGTCACCGAGTTAAACCCAAACTGAGCTGCAGCGGCCATCTTCTTCCAAGACCAGCAACTTCACTTCTACGGGAAAGGGACTATTTATTGATATTTGGCGTAATCTCAAACCTAGAAAATAACGGCTCGAAGGTGCTTCCATACGGGACGTCGGACAAGCCGGGTAAGATCTGCGATCGCCCGATCAATATATGCGGCCAGCCGGCCGACAGGATTCGCCGAGATGCGGCAGTAATAGGCAGCCGCGCGACACAGTGTATCAGTGTGAGGGCAGAGCTGATAGACACGGCAACACAGGTTGTCTTCTGCTCGATCTGGATTATTTTACGAGAAACATCGTGGTTTGCTTCGGCACGTTAATCAGCGGATCCTCCAAGTTCATCACATGGGAGGCGGTGGTCCGTAGCATGGTCTTCCGAAAATATTCCCACATTGGTCCGTAGCCTGCATGATCTTCCCAAAATATTCCCACATTGGTCCGCAGCCTGCATGATCTTCCCAAAATATTCCCACATTGGTCCGTAGCCTGCATGATCTTCCCAAAATATTCCCACATTGGTCTGTAGCCGGCAGGATCGAGTAAAATATTCTCATATTGGTCTGTAGTCGGCATGTTCTACCTGAATCATTCCCACATTAACCTCAATGATTTCCTTACAATGTTCTTTCAGTTGCGTTATAACGTCGCATGCACCACTGATGGAATTATTTTCATTTGAGAGTTTTTAGTGGTCAGTCTACTGAAGTACTTACATATGAAGTCAAGAAAGGCACAGTACTGTACCCTGGTGCTTCGATCGCTCTCATGTAACGCTGTCACCGTGTATTTTCTTACTGTGTCCATGTAAACAGTATCATGAGGCTTGTGAATGTGTTTTGAATACATGATACGGAACATAAAATGTATATGGGACTTGTCTACATTTGAGCTAGGATTAAACTTCAGGATATGGTCTGAGTCATGCTATATGTGCTGGAATTGGATTCTGTAGCCCAGCAGCCTGCATTGGGTCTTACACATTTCACTAGCCAAGTGGACAGTGCTGCTGAAATGTGTCTGAAATAAAAACCTACAATTTTACAATTTTGAAGACGATGTATAGCAGCACTATACTAATTTGCAATACAGTTTTTTTTCCCCAGATTGGTGTGTTATCACCCAAGATAAGATGTGGTTATTCAGTATCTGGTGTGTAATGAGTTGTTACTATGATTACCCCTAACTTTGTCCAGTGCACCACACAAGGCAGTGTTATTACACAGAATCCAGAGACATGTGTGAATGCAGGGAGTTTTAGAAACACAGATTACCTAAACTGTGTGTTTTTGGACTGTGTAAGGCAACCAGAGCACCTTAATTTTAATGTGTCGATGACTGGTCTTTCTTTCTTATATATTGAATTTTTAGAATTTGGTGACCAGTGGTCATTGTTGACATGCCACAGCACACAACAACAACAAAAATGTGTCCTCTGCATTTAACCCATATGTGACATAGCAGGGGGCAGCTAATTCAGCGCCCGGGGGGCAGTACTTTGCTCACGGTACCTCAGTGGTGCCTTGCTGGTCAGGGATTCGAACCTGCAATCTTTCAATTACAAGTGCACTTCCATAATCATTAGGCCACCTCTGTCATGGCTTCATGGCTTCTGGAACTTACCCATATTCAGAAGTCTCTGTAAGAGCAGTGCTGAGGTCTTCCAGCATGTGGGATGTTGCAGATTAGACTTGGAAAAGCCTGAGGATAAAATGAAGCACGTAGGCAAGCAGTGGTGATGGATATAGGCATGTAGATGTGACCCACTTTTGGGGAAGGGACAGAAAAGTTTGTTCCAAAGAGCTATAACCACCCAAGGATGAATGACAGAGGGATCAGAGTTATTAGGAGGAGTAAGGATCAGGCCAGGTGGCTCTCCGAGGGGAGATGGGGCAGCTAGCAGGGGGATCATTTCAATGCCTGTGGAGCCAATCTTCTGTTTTTTTTTTCATTGCAAAATGTGCCAGTGTGGTCTCCTGTGAGACGTGAGGAGGAGGCAGAGGAGGTGGGTGGCTGGGGGGGGGCAGAGTGATGCGCAGGTCGCAGGCAGTATGTGCGAGTTCGAACTGGACTTGTTCTGACTGCTAATATTTATTCCTGGCAGCAGAGATGGTGGATTAAATATGAAACCGCCACCTAACGCACACGCCAACCAGATTAGCAATACTCTGTTTCGTTTGCTGTATGTCGGCTGGAGACGTACGGGCTAGTCTGAAGAACCTCAAGGTAGGTGGGGTGTGATTGATCAAAAGTGAGAATCAAAAGCTCTGTTAGTCACTAGTCCAAAAGAAGCGCTACTGGTAACAGAAGGATTGTTAACAAAAAGGAACATTGCACTGGACAGTACGCGGAAGTTGGGGGAGTCACTGTACAGTGCAGACTCACAGTTTGTGCTGGCGGCGTGGAATGTAGACATTATACATGCATTTCACAGTAATGCAAGTACGCAGACAGATGTTACAGTATGTACAAGTTTTGTACAATATAATAGTCGTATTTTTTTCACCTCTGTGGGTACATTGTCTTTTCACCTATCCCATATTGTGCTCTATAAGACACACAGACTGGTTAGAGCATGTTTTGGGGTCACAGTGCAGGGTCAGCCGGCGTCCAGTGCCCCTGGGGCAATTGGCCTTGATGGCACAATGTTTTTTCAACTGAGATGTGTAATTGAAGGATGCTAGCCAAACAGGGATATGGCATTGATAAAGAAATAGTCCGACTGTCTGGTTTTGGCTTTGATTACTTTAAAATAAAAAATCTTGTATAAGCTTTTGAAATAAATGATGACCAGGGATCGGAAGATCTGCAGCAATCTTGGTGGCCCTTCTCACTGGTATAGATTTGTAGGGCAGCGCTATGGAAGGTTGGAGCCAGTCGTCGCCTAAGCACACTTGAAAATGCACTGAAATTGGTTTTTGGACTGTGTGGCATTGGAATCACACCAGATGGTGATAGAAGAAGTTATCATACACTCAAAAGACAAAAATGTCTCTGTAGAACTGTATGAGAATAATTTGTTCAGTGCCAAGCGTCTTGGGATATCTTAAGAAGCACATGTGCCACGGTGCTTTCTTTATAGTGCACGCAGCATTTTCATCCCAGTGGAATTGGCTTGACAATTTACAGGATTGCACCGGATTGACAGTAGGGGGCGGGTGGGGGGGCTTGTGAGAGCCGAGTAAGAGTAAGGCTTGCTCCTCAGACTTAGTGCCGGGTAAGGCTTGCTCCTCAGACTTAGTGCTGGGTAAGGCTTGCTCCTCAGACTTAGTGCCGGGTAAGGCTTGTTCCTCAGACTTAGTGCCGGGTAAGGCTTGCTCCTCAAACTTAATGCCGGGTGAGGCTTTCTCCTCAGACTTAGTGCCGGGTAAGGCTTGTTCCTCAGACTTCGTGCCGGGTAAGGCTTGCTCTTCAGACTTAGTGCCGGGTAAGGCTTGCTCCTCAGACTTAGTGCCGGATAAGGCATGCTCCTCAGACTTCGTGCCGGGTAAGGCATGCTCCTCAGACTTCGTGCCGGGTAAGGCTTGCTCCTCAGACTTAGTGCCGGGTAAGGCTTTCTCCTCAGACTTAGTGCCGGGTAAGGCTTGCTCCTCAGACTTAGTGCCGGATAAGGCATGCTCCTCAGACTTAATGCCGGGTAAGGCTTGGTCTTTAGACTTAGTGCCGGGTAAGGCTTGCTCTTCAGACTTAGTGCCGGGTAAGGCTTGCTCTTCAGACTTAGTGCCGGGTAAGGCTGGCTTCTCAGACTTACTCCAGTTAGTCTGAAAATGTGTGAATTTGTTTGCACAGGGAATGATTAATATTCATCTCGGAGAGTTTTCTCAGTAGTAGGTCAGGGTTATGATTGTGTTAGATGCTGATGTAAAATCCATCCCTGGACATTAAAGCAGGCTGTGCCACTGGGAGGTGTCCTTTAACACAGGGTGTGTGACAAAGCACAGAGAGGGATTTTGGAAGATTTAACTTTTAGGACTTTGGAAGCATCACCCCCCATCTGAATGGTCAAATCGGGTACATCTAAGGTGACACGACCAAAAGTCTTACGCTAAACAGAAATGACTAATTATGGATGTGTGAAGAAAAGAGGGAACATTTACCTGCACAAACATCAGATGACAGTGGCCGTTGGGGGTTTGTGGGGAAGGGAGGAAATAAATCGTGGGATTCGTTTGGAATTCCATTCATAGTCAGTAGTCTTGTTCACTAGGATGTTTTTAATGGCCGCAAAAATCCATGACGGCTTTCGATATTTGTTGGGGCAAATATTTCATTCACTGAAGAAGAAGAGGGAAGCATTCGATTTAGCAACAGCTGTTTCTCAAACTGGGGGGAGAAATTAAGAAAAAAATGTTGGGAGAGCACCAATAAAGATATAGAAGATGAAAGATGGAAAGATAGAGATGAAAGTGAGATCTGATGTGATGCAGGTGCACATCAAACAGATTGTCTGATGAGCCCTGACCCGCAAGTCGACACGCTATAAACCAGTGGCTCATTTTTTTAAACTGGCACATTTGGATACACATTTCTATGTAACAAGTCCAGACTGTATTTGCAATCAGACTGAGCTTTGCAGGGAAATAAACCAATTATAATTTAGATTAAAAATATATATGTCTGTCTTTAAATGGTAGTAATCATTGTTTAGTTTCCGAAAGTTGCAATGGACTTAATGGCTCATGTAATTCTAGAACTTAGTCTGTTTGCTAATGCATTAAATATTTTGTACTGAATCCATTCCATTCCAGATTTTTTGTAATGAATCCAAATATTTTAAATCCTGAAACACGGACCTGTGTCGTATGATTAGCCAAAACTGATGCTAAACTGTAAAAGAAACCTTCAAAGGTGGGGAAAAAAACCTAGCAAAAAGAAAAATGACAGGTGACATCTGGGCCACAAACCTCAGAATCATCCTTATTTGTTCCAATCAATTCCTGTGAAGACCCTCTGGCTTTTCTCCAAAACCGTTGCTGATTTACTTGCATTCACGTACAAGCAGAAATGTACATAGTAGCCAGGCACCAAGCTTTCTAACATTCTGTTATGCATACAGCTTGACTAACAAAAGTCCATCGCAAGGACCTCCTGCAGATGAATGTTCTCCGACTCACATGGAGGGCAGATCAGAGCTCACCACCTGGGGTCTGCAGAGACACTCTGTAGACGGCGGATAACAGATTATTTAATATGCCTTCCATTGTAGTCAAGCACCCAACGCCGACATTAATATTTGGCTAGAATAGCTGGTCTTCCTATCCTCGTATCACTGCTTTGTCTGACAGAAGAGCTTTAGCTGCAAGTGGTTGGTCTGGTGGTATGGAGATGTGTTTCATTTTTCAGGTATACTCCTAATCTTCACAGAATGGGAAAAGCAATGTTGTTACCTTGCCCCTTGCCACTTGCCACTTGCTGACGCGTTTTCTACTAGCCCTAGAGGGCTTGTTAAATTAAGGCACATGTTGATTCATATGAATAGTGTAAATTCCTTGTTTAACTCTCGTATGAATATTTGCCATAGAGATGAAGTGACTTTGGATTGTAATTCATCCCATGGGGACCACCTGGACTGCGAAAGTCTCCAGATCTTTTTCCATTTGCTACTAAGCCTTAACGTACCGAGTGTGGAATGGCTTGGCAAACCCCATGTTACTAATGTTACTGCGGAGTTTTCCTGGGGTGCAGCAGTGTATGCGAAACGCTGTCCTCCAGTAGGACGTCTGCTCAGTGTCAGCCGTCTCCAACTACTCACGCTCTGCTCCGTCAGCGCTGGGTGGTGCGGCTTGCCGGAGAGAATGCTGGTCTCATGGAGCGCAGAGTAAATACCATGGGCTCAAATTTAAGTACTCGTTCATCTGTGTGAGATGGTGCTTGCAGGTATCAAATACGCACACTGACGAGAAGCATGAAACTATATCGTATCATCGATCTTACTGAGCTGACTGAAGGTTCTGCAAGATGAATTGCAGCTACATTATGCTCTCAGTTATACATTTTTCTGGATCTTTTTCTTTAAAAAAGTAAATCCAGCATTTAAGTTGGTATGTCTTGATCATTATTAGTAAAGAGAGTGTCTCACATTCTGAAGGGTCTGCTTCGTTTGGCTCGCAGTAGCACACTCATCTTAATCATCTCTTTATGGGATCATTTAAAAGCAGCTCTGCTTCCAGTTTCCTTCTGAATATGTATTTAATAACCGCTGCCAAAAATGCCAATGCAGGGGCATTTTGAGACCAGATCCTTTCTGCCGTTGTAATGCTCTGATACTGATACCTGACTGGTACATGGCGCAGCTCTGAGTAAACTCGCGCATTCGCCTGCGCCTGATTAGCATGCATCTGAGGCTGGTGGATGTGGGACTCGCCTGCCTACAGAAGATCACGCTCTGCTGCCCACGAGCGATGCGCCTCTGCTGCTAGCCAGGCCAGGAAGAACCCTCTACTGATCCCTCTGGATCTTTCTGTGATATCTGATGCTCTATGCCTCCCTTTGCTCTTTTGTTTTTATTATCTGTATTTTTTTTATTTTATTATGGATGGGTGTTACTCACACACACACACACACACACACACACATATATGCCTTTATATTAGGTTGTGTTCCTGATGAGTGGCTTTCTGGAAAAGCTGGATTATCACTATTGGGTGTCATGCTATGAGTGTCATGGTGGCTCTGTAGGTAGGACTGCTGCCTTGCACCTCCAGGGTTGTGTGTTTGAATCACCTCTCTATTCCGTGTGTGGAGTATGCATGTTCTCTTTGCATTATGCGGATTTCTTTCTGAAATGGAATGCATGTCTTGCGTTGCCCACGGTCTTTGTGTCCAGTGATGGCATCCCATCCAGAATGGAACCCAGCCTTGTCCCCTATTCTCCTTGGGGTAGGCTCCAAGCCCCTCCGCCAACCCTGACCAGGATAAGCCGTCGGACGATAGGGGTTTGGGCTAAGTACCTTGCTTGCCTTACTATGCTGTATCTCCATCTGGAATGTAAGTCATCATATAAGTTTCAAGTTCAACAGCTGTCCAAATATAGTAGGAGACCCATGATCTAAAGAAGACTCAGGAATGCAGTCTGTCCACAGCCTCTGCTCTGTTTCACCATCCGTCCAGCATTGCTCTCTGCCCGAAGCCCTCGTTCTTCTTCCAAAAGTCTCCTCTACTGATGGACGTCCTCAGTCTTTTCCCCTTACTAGCTTGGCAGAGGGTGCATGGCCCTCGTACCCTGCCACTTCTGTCTTCCAGCATAGTTGCATGTTTATGGAGACCCTTGCAGGTCTGGCTTGTGTTTTCTGTCTCTCTTGCGATGGGAGTTTATTCTTGTACTGCTTCTAATTCCTGTCATTCATTAACCGCATATATAGCAGTTACTGCTTGCTGTTAAACTCAACGTAATGTTAATGTTAACCTGTAATGGAAAACTTTTTTTTTGGTCTGTACTTTTAAATGAGCCTATGATCTGTCAGGAAATACCCGGCCAGGTGACTAATTAAGATATGGTATTCTAGATGGTACAAGCCAACCTAGAACATGAGATGGATTGGTCAGCACACAAGCCTTTCAAAAACACAATAAGACCTGGGAAACTGTCAACTGAGTCATTATTTAGTTTAAAAGTACAAAGAAAAGAATTACAGTGAAAGAGGTGTGAGGTGTTTTCCAGGTTGTGTTTTCCTGTTCCTGGCTGGTCGTGAATCTCGTCACTGTCAGCAGATTTGTTTTCTGGCTAAATGTCTCCTGTCGGTCGAGCCAGACCGTCCGCGCCCTGCAAAGTGCAAAATATGCTAAACGTTTGCATACTTCTGGATGCCTTGATGATGCCTTTTTGCGTGAAACCTGTGCTGTGATGGAACACTTTCTTTGGCTAACATCATTCATCAGAGGAGGCCTGGGTCTTCACTGGAGAATCATCACCTTTACTGCCTTTGCTGTCCCTGTAAAATCGAGAAGCCTCTTTTATGTTTTACTTGTTTAGTTTCTTAGCAGATATAAAGCGATGGTGAAGCTGTTGTGCGCCTGTTGTTGAGGCTCCTTGAATTTCTTCAGAGTGAATGTGAGTGTTCACATTCACACACACTATACAGTGTGGCTCAACTTCCTGCTGGCTGCTATTCTTAGCTTTCCAGCTGATTTGCTTTGTAGTGGTGACAGAGTAGAAGGGACAGGAGGTTCTATATGTAAGTTTACACTCTGGCCCCTGATGGTGCTGCCCTCGGTGTATGCATGCCTGCTTTACCTGTCACACTCCACCTCATCCTGTACCATTCGATGAAACATCCCCCTCTTGCTTTGAACCATTGGACTTTCCCCTACTAAAAACACCTCGCATGAAGGCTGAAAGCGTGTGCTGTCTGCACCCTTCCTTGCACGCGAGCTTTTCCTTTTGATGGGCGGCTGTTTCTGACTCACTATGGAGCATTTGGACTCGACTATGTGGCATGAGATCAGGCCGTTTGGAGTTCACAGCCACACGTGTTTACTCCGCCGAGGGACCATCTACAGTTTCGCAAAAGCCCAACGTGGGTGACCTGCAGCTTTCGTACCGACAGTAGAGGCGGGACTGCGGGGGGGGGGGTTTGACTGGCTCGTTCTCGTTGGCACAGCCTCGTCTGTGGCGTGACTTTGAGTGTGAACGAGGCCTCAGAGCTTCGCAGTGTTAAGTCTTCATGTCACCGCACGTTAAGCCAGTCCAGCTGCTGCGACTCTACAGTGGAGTGGCCATGAATCTGTGCAGCCAGAAGGGGCCTCCAGGAACGCGCCCTGCCACTTCCAACCCACATGGGACAGCTTCCCGTCACGGCCAGATTCACAGATAAAATAATGACTGTTTGACTCAGACGTAAAGCTGAACAGACTGGCTGTTGGGCTTGTTGTGTTTGCTTGATGACCGGCGTCCATTTCGGGGCATTTTCACGCCTCCTGTTGTCAAAAGAGCGACGTATCGGCTTTGCTGTCTTCTGCAGAAATGTTATTTCACGCAGCCATAAACTGCCACACGTCTCCTTGACACCATGCGAGATGCGCAGGCTGAATTCCGCTGGCTAAGGCCCCCCATTCGCCGCAAAGATAGAAATGGACCCCTGTCTCTGTGGGACACATGAAGACAATTTCCCCACATGGATGAATGAAGTATTACTCTTCTACTTTATAAACTTCCAGCCGTGTTGCTGCTCAGTGGTCAGATTGCCCAGCTTGGGTGTTAGACTGTGTGCTACATTCACAACTTCATTGTTTCTTTTCCTCATGGTTGCTCCGGTTTCATCCCACTAAAGAAAAGCGTGTGTTTTAGGTGGATCACTGTCTCCGAGTGTCTCTTGTCTGTGTGTAATATGTGTTGGACTGGCATCCTGTAGGGTTGAGTACCAAAACCCGGTGCCAATATGGCATCGGTTCCCATATGATTAGTATGTGCTGGACAATATTGCAATGCAGATTTTGGTGCCTAATTTCAGTGCTACTTAAATGTCTGAGCCATCAATTGAAGTATTTGCCCCCTGGTGCATAGACAACAGAAGCATCACTGCACCTCACGCACCATCACTAGTGAACATTACACTTGCCCTGATGTCAGCAGGTGCCTACTGTTAACTAGTAGCTACGTTAAACACAGTTAAAATCCCTAAAGCTAAATCGCCTGAAGTATAGCTGCATTTCACTTGAAAGGATTCCTATGCCAGGACGTGCAACAAATGTTTAAAAAACAGTTGTGTGTTTCCTGGGACACGTCTCAGGCTCTCCACAGTCCTGCACTGGAGAAGTGTTTATGGAAAAACCATGAATGGATGGTGGCTGCTTGATATTGCCTTTCTCTTCAGCCCATGGTATAAAGCTCAGTGAATTCATTTTGTTCCCAAAGGTTTTCCTTTATTATTCTCATACATTTTCTGTTTATTTATCCTTGTTCTTTATGTCTTTACAAAGTTGCTTGACAGTTTTTTCCATCACCTGCCAATCGTATGAATATATTAACCAGCAACATTGGTGCAGATAAAAATAAACTTGGATACATAGCAAGTCTTATCTGCAATATATCCAGTGTGAAGATACTGCAGTTGTGCTGCAATTTCAAAATAATTTCTGGATATGACAAAAAGTGCATGTTTAGCAGATAATTGCTTCCACTGACGTCTGAGGGTAGCACGTTGCCACTGGCGGTGATGCACGAGCATTTAGGCAGGGGTTCTCTCACGGTACCTTTTGTGCAAATGGTGCTTTACTGAAGAGTCACTTATGTGTATAAAATCCCATCCTGCTATTGTTGCTCTTGTTGCATATTCTTACGACTAATTACCGTTTCCTTAGCGATCACTGGGGATGGACTGTGAACCAGACTCGAATCCCAGTCTACTTGACATTTTACGGATGTAAATCTTAAACTTATAGATGTGATAAACCCTCTCATCTGTCACATGAAAGGAGTTGTGATCTTTTTATGATGATCCTTGATTTTAAAAACAGTTTGCTTTTTTCTTCCCAGAAAAACAACCTGGTGGACTAGAATGAACCTTTGTAACTTTGCTAGATCACCTGGAGAAAGGCCCAGTTTCTGCCCGTTTCCCTAGAACATGTGTCACATATTTTGCTCCTTCTCCCTCTTACAGGCTGCTCACAATGGCCTAGTGTGCCCTGGAGTGAACAGGCGAGGGCAGCTCTCCGCACAGCTGATCGGCACTTTCCCTCGCAGGTAAGTAGAGCCACTAGTTATCTGGTTTGTGACCGAGTTTGTAGCATATAACCAAAACTTGTTAGAGGACCACTGCGAACCCCTTTACTGTGTGAAGTTTGTTCTCTTGTGTTCCCTGGTGAATATTTACAAGGTTGAAGTGCTGTTATCACTCTAAGACAGAGGTAGTGTTTTCTGCGCGTAGCTTGATGTGAACGAGCTTGTTTTCAGTACAGCATGAGGCATAACAGGTTGGATCAGCTGCAAACGCCTTGGGCTTCAGCTCACTTTTTAAACAAACCCTTTATTGGTCTGAGTACAGAGAAGTGGAAAGCTTTAATCAGCGGGATGCTGACATTTCTGTCACCCATTCAGATCCTAGTAGACAGCTTGGTGAGCCTTGGTGAATCATTGCAGTGAAGCTTCATGGTTTTATTTAGCACTATATTCATCTATTCATACATTTGTCTTCCATACTGCTTATCATGTAACATAAGATAAGGTGAGCTTTATTGATTCTTTTGCATACAGCACCAAGGTAGATAAAGTGCAGACAAATAAACATTTTTCAGGGGGGTGGGTGGGGGCAACTTGGAGCTGATCCCAGGAATCAAAGGGCTTCAGGCCAGGTACACCCTGGATGGGATTCCAGTGCATTTCTGAGCTCACACTTACAGACAGTCACTCACTATGGGCTGTATACTTGTACAAAATTAAACTAAAGCCCAGCGCAGCCTGTTGCACTGTCACTGATGCTCCGCCGCTCAGCTGGGAGACCCTGGCTGACTGCTTCTCCCATCCCAGCCGCGCTCTGTCTCTCACGCCCCGCAGACCGCCTGACCCAGACTCGAACCTGCCGTCGGCCAGCCTGCGGTCCACACGAGAGGCCCCGCTGCTCTTCTTGGCGTCATAAGCAGCGTGAGTCTACAGACAGCAGGTGTGACTGTCCTGCTTGCAGGATTCTGAAGGTCGTTTGCTGGTTCCTGTAACCACATCTCATTATGTCTGTCTGGGATGAATTCAGGTTCTGGCCTGTTTTCTCCATTTTAAATAACAACTCTGAGGTTTTCCTTTGTACGTTGGATAGTGAGTAAACAAAAAGGCAAAGAGTGCACTGGAATCGTCTGGGAGAAGCCGGGCTGGAGTCAGCGCTGTCTCATGAACGTTAAAACGCGGTGATGGCGCCGCTGGAGTCCCAGATGCAGAGCTGCGCCTTTGCTGCGTCTCCCTCGTTTCTTGCCTTTGTGTTCATGACCAGCTGCAGTTCATTAAGAGTTCCTTGTTCCTCTTTGACTTATTGTGAATAATTTTGCATTTCCTTGGGCAGCTCACCACCTGTCTGTGCTTTTCTCTGGTGGAACTGGAAGGTCTTGCTTTGACCGGGACCTTTAGTGGGTAGGTGTGCAATGTTAGTAAAATGACGCATGTATTTACCTGCAAGGGAACTTGCAGAGAATGAATAAATGTGCAATGATATCTGTGTAAATACTAGCTACATAATGTAGGCTGTTTATGACTCGTGAATTGCAATCTTATTTACTCTTTACCGGAATCCCTTAGGCATTTAATTAAATTCTATACCAGGCAATTTCTGTGGCTTTCAGAACTTGTGGTGCTATATTCTTGCATGCATTTCTGTATGTTTTACATTTATTTAGTTGATGCTTTTTAGTCAACTAGTCCCTGGAGCAATTGTGGTTAAGTACCTTGCTCAAGGGCCCAACAATGATATTCCTCTACCGACCATGGGATTTGAACCAGTAACCTTCTGATCACTAGCAGAGAGTTCTAACCTGCAGAACAAAACACTGTCCCGATGGTATTTTATGTAACATTTTCCATTAAAGTTTAATTTTTCAACAATGGGAGACTATCGACCATGATACATAAGAAGTTTTGTTGTGATATGGCCATCCTTTGTGACAGTAATATAAGCTTGGGTTAATGTCTAATTTACACCTGAAATTGTTGTCATGAAACCTATACAACTTTATCGGATTATCCCACCCTGTCTAGCTCAGCAACTGAGCACTGATCGAAGTACACCAGACCAGACATGAAAACTAGTTGGGTATCAGTCTAAATGATAAAGAAAATGTTTTTTTACACATTTATTTTACACAGTCGAAGTAGATGTATGGTAAGGAAATGCAGCCTGGTTGCATTATGTAGGTACAGTCTTTTGTTCTCTTAAACAAACAGTTTTACCTGAACTTAATAATTAATTTCTTAAGATTGGCAAAGACACAACATCTTATTTGTAAGACGTCTTTTCTTTTGCTTGAGGTCATCTCTGCATCCATAATTCACACACATTGTGGCTCAGTAGCCAGGCAGGACTGTAGCCCCGCCCACAGCTGGCAGACTAGTGGAAAATGGGCTTCATGACAGAAAAAACGTGGATTGTGCTTTGGGAGGGGTAGCAGATAGATCTGATGCCTGCTTAAACCCGAGTGTCCGTCTGCAGGCAGTGCTCTTTGTTTCAACTTGGGTTCAGCTAAAGCAGGCTTGTGGTGAAAGCAGTACTTCAAATGCCTAAGCTACATGATAAAGCCACACGGAATTCCTAAAATAGCTCCCTGTGTTCATTCCTTTAGGATTAGAAGGTGTGTAATGGGAACATTTAGCCCGATGTCACTGAATTTTTATATACTATTTAGATTTAGGTTCAAACAGTGTTCATTCTCTTTTTACACTCCTGCCAACCAGCCTTGTCATCTGCATTTGAACGTTTGTTTGTGCCCTGATATTTGTCTTGGGGAGAGAAAAAAGTTGAATTAGTATCACATTGAACTTAATGGATCTAACCAAAAATCAGCCCATGTTCCTGCTTTATGTGAAATGGTTTCGCTCTGAGTTTACTGCTCCTTCGTAGAACAGCAAATTAATGAGGGCATGTGGTGAAAGTTGCGAGTGGAGATCTGGAGGTGTAGATGTTTCACTTTGGGGAGGCAGGAGGGGAGGCACAAAGATTATGGGGGCATGGCACCTTTGCCAAACGGAACAAGCCGCAGTGGGTGTTCAGTGGAGATCTGCGGGAGTCACGGACTGGATGGCTCCCAATGAGGAGCATGTAAAAGGGATGGTGTAGTTACAGAGGACAAAACCAGCTCTTTTCCTTCCCACCTGTGGGATCTGTTTTTATCCCAGTTATATGGATGATGTCTTCAAGAGTCTCTTGTCTCCTTAAAATCCACTGATGAGCTTCTGAGCTTAATCAACATATTTTAGAAAGATTTATATATTAAGGAATTATATTTGTTAAGACTGTACTGCATGCCTTTCTAATTATAGTACAATGTAGTTGAATACCAAGGAGCTGCAGTTTGGCCCACTGTCTTGATTATGGGATTAAAGGAATCTACTGCTTTGCAGGGTGTTTGGGTGCTTGCGTCACACACATGGGATTCTGCCCAGACAGAACGTGCTGTACTAAGAAGTGCCTGAGTGAACTCGTCACCACAGCCATTCCTTGTGATTTTCATTAATATTGCAAGTTCCACCCATGTGCTCTGGTTGAAGCTGGTTGATGTCTTGCCAGACCCCGTTTTTTCTTATGAGAAACACCTTTCCTTTTTCATCTCATTGTATGACTCCCAGTCCATGTATCGGCTATTATTATATCCTTAGTTTGTCTTTTGTTAACAACTATCCCAACTGCCATAGTACAGGACACATTCCGGAACTCTGGAGCTGTTCTGGAGATGGGGCCACAGGTGTTTGATAGGATGCTGGAGACCCATTCAAATCACCGTGAAGGATTATGCCCTGTGAGCCCTCTTTGCTTTTCAGTCTTTAAGTTTCTAAAACTTGTTTGGGTGACATACGTAAAGTGTGTTCTAGGTCTGTTAGTCATTTTCAGGCAGCTCTGTCCTATCAGTTACATTGTTGCAAGCTTAATTGTGTAACTGAGCGGGTAGCAACCAATTCATATTTCTCCTTGTTTGTAGGTAACCTTCCGTAGCCAGAGGCTTGTGCGTCTCTTTGTTATGTTGGCATTTATTAAATGTGAAAACTGAAAAAATTAAGAGTTTTGATTATCTTTTTCTTTAAAAAATCTTGGAGACTGGCAGCTAAGAAAGTATTAGAAAGACTCCAGTGTCATACCACACAATGATACAATGGATGATTCTCTCATAATGACTTTCATCACCCACCATAGAGCCTCCTAATTGCTCATGTCATAAAGAGTCTATCCAAAATGACCTCTTAATTTATACACACCTGGAATTATTTATAATTGTTATTACATCTGTATTCTCACGTTGGTGATGGTTTTAAAATCTGACGTGAACATGTGTTCAAGCCAGTCCTGACCTGAAATAATATGAAAGAAAGCTCTTGATTCTTATGGCCATGACCGGAGAACCGGGAGTATTTATGAAATGCAGTGGTTTACTTTTTCAGAAAAAAAAAAAAAAATTCTTTGAGAATTAAATGCTAAAAAATATTCATCATGATTTAGAATCAATAGCCTGCTCAAGTCGCCAACAGGGATGTGAGTATTCTGCCAGTGATGGGATTCGAACTGGCGACCTTCTGATAAGAATAACAGAGGCCTCAGTCACTAAGCCACATACCACCCCATAGATACCGCTGTGCATAGCTAAAGCTGGGTCAGGTCTTCTGAACTTAACAGTACCACTTCTGTGGAATGCCATGCCAGTCTGGGGCTTTTTGAGTTTTTTGTACCATTTACAGGAAAACCAGAGTCTGCAGAACTGGGAGGGGATTAAATATGAGGCAGGATCCAGGGATGATGAGATCAGGTTTGGCTACAGGATGTTGTGGTTTTAACATCCACATATGCCTGTGAGACGGTTTTACATGTCCGTGTCCAAACCGCACTTTGACAACACTGCTGGCTCTTACTCCTCGATGGACATTGATATTTACATGACCATCATTGTAGGCAGGGTTGCGGTAGGCGTATGGAGACCCAGACAGATTCAGGGGCCCCCAGCACTTTACATGGGCCCTCGAATATGTAAAATTATGACTTTTATTAGGTGGGGGGCCCCAGGTGACATCTTGTCGGTAGGTTTACCAGTGAAAATGGGGACTTCTGGCAAATTCTTGCACGGTGTTCGAGAAACAGTCCTGGAATGCTCTCATTTTCCTTTTCAGCCATCTCATCTTCTTAGCTTTTATCTCATTATATCCCTTTTAGCTGTTTCTTTTAGAGTGAGTAAAGGTTAAAAAGTGGGGGAATGAAATGTGTTTCCTTCCAGTGGGTAATCAGAATGCTTTGCAGCTCTAAAATTGCTCTCCAGGATATGCAGGGTAATTCTCTTCCTGCCTGCTTGGGCAGACCTTGATAACAGGAAGAGAACGTCGTCATCCAGCTAGGATTCCATAGCAGCCACACCTACTTAACATGCCAGTAGCCGGGGGAACAAAGGGACTTGCTGAATAGTGCCTTCATTGTGTGTCATAGATCTAGTCGTCGGTTGTATATTCCAAGTAGAATGGAATACTGAGTCTTGTTCTTCGGCAGAGACGCTGCGATTCTCACTCATGAAGAATAAGCCGAGTGAGTATTGTTAAGCCCACAGATCTTTCACCACAGCATGACTGAGATTCACTTGATAGCAGTTGGAGCTCCCCACAGCCTGCTAAGCACTGCTAGCTCATTAGACTGAAATGCAGAAGATCTTTCAAGGAGAGAGGGGTACTTTTTCGAAATGAAAACTGGTTTAAATCGGGCTCCCGAACCTCTGCAAACACTGTGGTAGGTCAGCAGTTTGCTCTATATCCCAGAAGTCCCCCCAAAATAGGCTAATGTAGTCTAGTATCACAGAAGCTATCTTCCGGAAACTAGGGACCTAGCATTGGGTTCGTGTTACAAGTGGCATTGGTGCAGCGAAGTGGCAGACCTGAAACTGAGTGATCTTTATAGCTGCGGCGTGTCATTTGTAACCCTCTCAGAATTTTTGTTCCAGGGTGAAAGACCTCCTTTGTAGGAGAAAAGCTCTGCATGGTCCCTTCTTATGGCCAAAGGGTCTGATTTGTTTTGATTACCGACAATCTTCCTCAATCTCTTAAAACATCACCAAACTTTTGGAAAGTTTTTACGCGTGCAGCTTCTCAGGGTGATTTTTTTATTTTTTTTGTTTTCCTGCTTTGAATAAGAGTCATTTTTCAACATCCTGGAGCCTTTTGCTGTCTTGGCTTCTGTGATTAGTTCCAGAAGACCTAGATCATGCCCTTGTTTCAGTGTGGACGACACGTCTAGCACATAGTGATTCAACCCCACAAATATTAGTAAGAATGTTGAAGATGCTGCAGGACAATCCCACTAATAGCGTTATAAGTATAGAACAGCCTCGGAAGTTGGAAGTTGATGAAATGCTAATCAAGGCACTATTTACAGAGCGAATGAACACAATCTCAATATGAAACCAATTACGAGGCAGTTTATCATTGCGGCTGGGCCTGTTTTGGATCCATGGTTACCGCGCTGTTTGTTTACTCACCAGAACTTTAAATTTCTCTGATGTTCACCAAGGTGACAGTCCTAGATTCAGCATTTCCAATGTGGTGTATCATGTATTTCCATCTTACTTGTTAGGGTGTCCTATGGTAGTAAATAAAGCACTGTCCTTAAAGGAAGATCGTAGTGTATGTTTTAGGTGATAAACTTTTTCTTGATATGCAGTGCATGTACCGTATGTATACATACTATGGGAATGTTTTGAATATCCGTGTCTATTAATAAAAATTGCAGGTATGCTACATGTCGAAGTCTTTAGTCTGATGTATGTCAACTTCTTTTTATAAACAGATCATATCCACCTGCCATTTCTTAGGGGGGCAACAGTGTATCAGAACTTTCAGCTTTATGAACAGGCTTCATCTCTTATATGGCCTGTTTAGAATTTAATATTTTCCGTCATGGTTATTTTATACAATTGAAATTTGAAAAATTTGATGAGATGGATGGGTGAAAAGAACTGGATTGATATTGGGCTGAAAAAAGTTATGATAAATTGGGTGGGACACTTCCAAACTTTGTAGCTCATGTTGGGGAAGTTACTCACAAAAGTAATCCGTTACAGACAGTGGTGGAAAATTTCATCCCAGAAAGTACAAATCCAGACCAAGGTTTTGTTTCAACCAACCAATTGAATACTCTGTGACTGTGACTCTTTATGCTCCACTGGTTGGTTAAAACAAAACCTTGGTCTGGATTTATACTTTCTGGAATGGAACTGGCCACCTCTTTTTCTAATGGATTACCTTTGTGAATAACTTCCCCAACACTGCTTATAGCACTCTATCAACTACAACTAGTTTATACTACCCAATGTTACTGTAAATCAGGCAACCTAGTTCATAGGATACTTAGGCCATATTCACTATGGATATGCACTGAACCTAAATAAATTCTCTTCGATTTCCAGGCAGTCCGTGGGAAGCACTGAGGGTCCGAGGCTCGGTTCCTGCTGGTAGACCCCTGACTCCTTCCCACAGGAGAGATGGAGCCTCAGGGGCTGCTGGATGTAGAGGGTGATGCAGGGATGCTGGGGCTGCTGGTTCCCAGTCCACAGAGTGAGACGGTGACCCACGAGCTGGAAGAACTGTCGCTGCAGCCCAGCCAGAACCTACCAACCCTCAACGAACGCAAGAATGGTAAGTAGTGGCTGTGTGTGGCCTTCAGGCATCCGATGTCTGGCCTCCGTGAAGCTCGAGTGTGACCGCATATCTTAGACCTTGCTTAGCAGTCTCAGTATGCTTTATTAGACAGGAACTACAGGGTTCCTTAGCCATTAGAAACACTCGTAATTTATCCCCTTATACGCTGGGACATTTTGTGGGAACTATGTTGGAATGCACTTTATAATCATAATTAAATGGCTTTCTGAAATCTGTTTATCTTCATTATTCAATTAAATATTTTATCTTAAATATTTTAGATTGTATTTATTACCTTCTGGAAATTGTTTACTTTATTATTTTTAACTTTCTGTTGAAACTTTGCACTGTTTGCTGACAGAATTCCTTAAGCTGATCAGTGAGAGCGAGGGCGGAGTGGGGGCGCGTTTCCGAAATCAGGGGTGTTGAATAGGTTTGCAGAGAACCGGGTTCAGTGACCTTTGGCCCAGGAAGGCTTGAAATGCCATCTGTCAAAATGATTGACTACCCAGCTATAAGCTGTGAACCGTGAATGGGGTGTCTGTGCCCTCAGGCTGATTACAGATGACTTCTCAATGATTGTTTCCATAAAGTAGGTTAATACAGTGGCAGAACTTACTTATTAAGTTCCCCTTTTTGCTCTAGTCCCACTGATGTCACATTTACTGGCTTCTTATGTAGAGCATCCCACTCCTATGTAGAGCACTCTGAAGCATGACAAGTTCCCACTCCTATGAAATATGTAAAACGCCATGCTGATGCTGTATGCACAGAGTATACTTTTTCAGAAATCAGCTATCATCCATGCGCTAATTAGGAAGGTTGTTCTAAAAGTGGAATATGGCAGGATCATGTGGAAACTCTGCTGTGTGAGCTTTTACATATCAAATTAAAATGTCTGCTAAAAGCATTAAGGCATTTATTGTATCTCAAAATAATCTTTGGCAATGTAACTTTTTGGCAGTGCATTTTTCCTGCACACAGAGCAGTTTTTGTGTGGTGGGGAGTATGTAAGAAAAGGGAAACAGGGTGGTTTTGTCACACAAGGCAGGTAGAACATTGGATTTGTTGTGGTTATTTGTCGCCATTCTGGCCGAATGCTGGAATACACCCGTGCGACAGGAAGGGCTGCACTGATGATTCGGTATGGTCAGCTGCCTCCTGCCATGACCTGACTGTTTGCAGGTCATTTGGAGAACCAGCTCTGACAGAAGCTTCAGCTGAGGTCACCTCACTTTGTCAGTGCCTGAAAATCACACTTTAGCTGACGTCTGACTTGACCTTGCCATTTCTTTCACCCGTTAACAGTTTGGGCACTGGCCTGTCTCCTGCCCTTGTGAGATGTTTGTCTGTGTTCTCATTTCTTTTTGAGTGGAGGTGTCACAATCCATGGAGACTGCCTTTGCTGTTGCCATGGTTTACCACTGCCTTACAGATGGTCTAACCCATCCTTCAGCAACTTTCATTTTTTTTATTTTTTACGTGAGAGAGAAGATGTACATTCCCTGGAGTTGACTAAAGTGCTTGCTTAGAAGCAAATGACAATGTTGTTTTGAGCATTTGTCTGATTCACAACTGTAGACCACAGAAGATTTAACTTTCTAACAGAAAACTCGACACCCTTTACGACGTGTCCATTTCAGCAATGAAAGGTTATACTAGTGTCTGACACAACGGCATGTGGCTGACTGACATGTTTTTAACCAGATTTATTCTGATTAAAAATAAAACGCAAGTTATGGTCGACAAACATAAAGAACTTATATACGTATGTTTTGTGTGGCTGTGCTCAGCACTGTGAGCAATGTGTCTGACACCAGCGAAGGCATAGCACTGGCCTCTCATTGGTGGAAGCTCCACACCACTGGCCTCTCATTGGTGCAAGCTCCACACCACTGGCCTCTCATTGGTGCAAGCTCCATACCACTGGCCTCTCATTGGTGGAAGCTCCATACCACTGGCCTCTCATTGGTGAAAACACAAGAGAGGTATCACTCCACAATGTCCTGGCCGGAGGCTCTTCCCACCTCTTTGTCCTACTTTATTTGGACCGGCACCAACGAGTCCAAACAGTATCCACCTTCAGCATCATAGGATTGGGGTGTGTGTGTGGGG
>JAODKC010000095.1:29274886-29291051 GCA_026777985.1 Mormyrops attenuatus | reverse complement strand
CCCCCCCCCCCCCCCCCCCCCCCCCCCCCCCCCCCCGGCAATTTAATGCAGGTGTGCCTGCCTGTTTCCTTTCCCCTAGTGACATCACCCAGGCCCCAGGCAGAAATCAGCTGCTTAACAGTGTGCGGCTGGACTTGTGTCTTTCAGTAAAACAAAGGCATTAAAGGCTGAGTGGGGCAGTCCTGGCTTTGTTTAAAAGCATGGCTTTCGGTCTACTAATGATGTGGTCACGATAATCAAAGATCTCCCGTTCACTCTGTATTTGTATTTATGGTGATTAGGGCTGGTCATACCTGTTTCCTGCATTTATTTCCCTTTGCCTGATGATCTTTTAAGTTTTTATGGCTAAGTGTCTGTATATTGAGCTTAGTTGTGCTGCAGCTGCAATTTCACTGACAGCTGGATGATTTTTTTAAAAAGTAACAAACCACTAAGATCTGCAGATTGACTTCAGTACTTCAAAAACAAAATGATTTTGTGGTGGCCTGGTCATATTGGTGGATTTTTTTTATTCAGATGCCCACCTCATCACTGTCTGGTATTTATATATTGTATTATATTGGTTGTTTTTTCTGGCATGTAAAATTGCATATAACCACTTAGTCACAGACATATACCTGGTTTAAGGGTCTGAATTTGATTTCAGTAATTCTGCTGTCTAATTAGTCTGATCAGTTCCGTTTTGAGACCATGGACAAAAACAATGGAAATGTTTCCTTTTCTTAAAAGAAGTTAGCCTGCAGTAGGAATGTCGTTAGCCCCACTAAAATATTTTTTTTTTATGTTTTGTGTTTATTGCCTTAAGTCAGGAATAACTTTTTGTTTTATATGTTTGTCATGCCCCCACCCACCGCTAAAGACCCCCATCCATTCATCTCTAACTATGGCCCTGGCCTGCAGTACAATAGTGAAGGCTATGCACTTAATGAGGGAAGTTTTACAAAGACCTTCGAAACATGGAAGCCAGAATGTTCTCCTTTTGTTTACAGACATGATCTCAGGGCACTGTCACCTGTTACTGCACCTGTTACAGGATCGCCTTCTGTATTAACGGTCAGACTGACAGCAGAAATGGCAGGATGTGCTGGTGAGCACCCTGGGCACCATTACCAGAAATATCTGAAGCAGAAACCATCATTCAGGGCTGTCGGGGAAGCCTCTCGTAACTCGTAACTCCGAGCTGGCCCGGAACGGGGCTTCAGTGATCCCCCGAGCCTGCCTCTCACAGCTGCTGCGTTTATTTTTGCTGCTGTGAGTCAGTGTTTTTGTCGGACGGAGCGATATCTCTTACGGGCTGCCAGCTCGAGTCGCTCGCCTGAGACTCACAGTGTCTCGTGGCTCAGGGTTTGCTCCTCGTAACATGTCACCAGTTCTGTATAATCAGCGGTATCGTTTTGTATAACCAGCACCTTGAAGTTTGTGTTTAGAAATACTCGATAGTTTTATGTATCCAGAATGTGTTTAGAGTACCTGATTTCTTTAAAGTGTCTTCATATTTTTCCTCAGCATTTTTGAGTCATTAAACTTAATGTAAGTTTATGTTTCAGAAGAATATTAAGAAGCAGTTGACTATACATTTTAGAACGGTTCTGTATTTTCGTTCTTCACTGCTGTGCACTTTTGGTAAGCGCTCTGCAGTCTGGCAAAGTCATTTGCTAGTGCGTGATGGAGAGGAAATGCATAGGATGTTTGTGGCACTCGGGCAGTGACGCGTGTGCATTTTGGCTTTTCATAGTGGCAGTTTTCTCAGCATGGTCCTTACAAAGAGAGCAACAGACCTTCTAAAGACGTCCTCATAAAACTGTTTTATGCACTTTTTTTTCTTTTAGGAACCATGCAATAAATCAAGATTTAAATTCACTGGGAGGACTTAAAGAGAGAAATACATCTGTGCATATCTGTGTGTGTGTGTGGGGGGGGGGGTGTTACACTGTCCCAACAATGTGATAAAAACCTATAATTTAGGGGAAACTCAATTTTATAAAAATCTGCGATTGCAATCAAAAGACTAAAAATGCCAAAACTTATGGTTAAGGTTAGGGCTGGGTAGGGGTTAAGGCTGTCATTGTTAGGATTAGGGTTTTTTCCCATAGAAACACACACACACACACACACACACTCGTGTTTTATTGTGCGTGCGTTGTGTATATACGTGTTACATAACAGTGCCTCCTGAATGGAACAGCACATCCTGCCCTGAGGAGCCCACAGGCAGGCAGGGAGTCTGACCCTCTGCTTTGTTGCTCCCACAGTCCTTCAGCTCCGACTGCAGCAGCGACGCACTCGGGAGCAGCTGGTGGACCAGGGCATCATGCCTCGTGAGTACGGCCGCCTGCCCGCTCGCTCGTCTCCTCCATGGGTCATGGGAACAGAGCACCCAGGGGCAGTGTCTCTGTAAGCCCGCCCAGCGCCTGAGCACTTAAAGGTCATTCTCTCATTATGTTTCCCATTTTATGCTGGACGTTTGAGATTTTAGCACTGAAC
The DNA here is from genome assembly GCA_026777985.1 of Mormyrops attenuatus. Classification (NCBI taxonomy): domain Eukaryota; kingdom Metazoa; phylum Chordata; class Actinopteri; order Osteoglossiformes; family Mormyridae; genus Mormyrops; species Mormyrops attenuatus. Next base: position 29,288,567 of record JAODKC010000095.1, on the reverse strand, counting down.
ATGTTTCAGCAGGGGGCGTGGGTCACAAAGCTTTTACTGCGACTTGTCTCTTGTTATCAACTTGGCTCAAATGCTTACTGATTGTATAGTTTGTAAAGAAAGGCGCTAGTGGTAACAAAAGGCATCCATCCAAGTGTTTGTGATGCCAATGAACTGAGTCCTCCAGCCCCCTTACAGAGCTGAGTATGTTTCACGCTACATTTAAGGTAGCGTCACAATTTATTAAAAAGTGAAAGGCTTATCATGTGAAAAACATGGATTTCCCTACCTGTTAGTATCTCTCATGTTAGCAGAAATAATTGAAACCTGAGCATGTATGTGGCATGTCAACTCTCCGCCCAAAGTCTCCCTGGTGTCCGGTGCCATCCCCGGGCTCTGTGCGGAGTGGCGTTCTGGCTTATGGCAGCGAACCAGGAATGCAGTGTTTATAGAACAGTTTATAAACTGCCCTGAAGACATCGAACTCTGATTCAGTGCTGGCACACGCCCTCCAGAGCAGGGTCTCCCCCAGGGTCTGGTGTTACTGGGGAGGGAAGGCTAGTGAATGTGAGCTGCAAGTGGGCTTCGTTCTATTACCTCATGTTCCGCTAAACCAATCAGGCCCTGCGCTGGCCCTGGACAGCTGGACGGAGACGGTCTTCATGCCATGTGCTCTTCCTACGGGTGTTTTCTACCAGCTGTGCCACGACAGCTCGCGGGCTGCAGTGTGAGCTGCCCTGGTGGAGGAGTTTTCTCTCTTTGACAGGGCTGGGGTTCTTCCAGAGTTTACGTGCTCTACCTGTGGGCCTAAGACTGGGCTGTGGCTCACTGCCGGACAGCGCTAATGGTTTGCTGCAGATGCAGCTGCCTCTAATGTTAAACAGAGTGACGTACTGAGGAGCAGGATGTGCTTTGTACTAGGGCTGCGCGATATCACAAATCGTGGGTGTAAGTAAACGCCCATGTATTACCGAAAAGCTGGCATCCAGACAATTGTTTCGTCCGTCATCTAAAGCCCTGGTGATGATTCCAAGCCACATAATCGGCAGTACATCGCGATGTAATACCACACAGCCGTACTTTGTACCGTATGTGAACATAGTAGTTAACGTCAGCTGTACTGAGTGAACATAGCCTCAGTGATATACCATACCTTCAGTTTTATACCATAGCCTCAGTGATATACCATACCGTCAGTGATATACCATACCCTTAGTGATATACCATAGCCAGTGATATACCATAGTCTCAGTGATATACCATACCCTCAGTGATATACCATAGCCTCAGCGATATACTATACCTTCAGTGATATACCATACCCTCAGTGATATACCATAGCCTCAGCGATATACTATACCTTCAGTGATATACCATAGCCTCAGTGATATACCATACCTTCAGTGATATACCATATCTTCAGTGATATATTATACCTCACATCTGGGGCTGCTCTTCATTCTCATGTAATTTTCCATTTTCCATTACATTCCTGTTTCATCTGAGAAGTAGTCTTTCCTGTATGAGTTTGACAGTAGTATTTATTAAAATAATATATTAAACTGTAGGTTTTGCAGGAAGGCATCTAATATTGTACTCTTTTTCAGATAATATTGCGATCTGTTTTTATTTGTTTTCTAGCAGTAATAACACACAGTGTCTCTCTTACTGATTTCATGGAGGCTGTCAGTGCTGTTCCAAAATATAACTGATTAACATGGTCATTCCCCTAAAATGTCTAAGGAAGTTATAAAAGTAACCATAACGGACTGATCTAATGAAACCAGTTTTCCTTGTTATGATTTTACTGACGATTTGAACAGGTACAGGTACACTGTAATGTTTTTTTCCCCACATATTCCCATATTCCATACTGCTCTCCATGCACATACATGTAGAGGTGAGACTTTGGGCTCTGAGCACAGGATCAACTGTCTGTCCAGCACTGCTGGAGCTTCTTTCAGGCAGTTAAGGCTCTTGCTCAAGGCTCCAGTTGGCGTGTGACTACTCTGCCAAGCACAGGATTCATACAGGCGGCCACAGATCACAGACACAGAGGCCTAACCTCATGAAGCACACTGCTCCCCCCATGTTTAAAATGTGGCTTGAAGCCGTCCTTATTGCACTATCAAACATCAGTACATGCTTAGCCGAGTCCCATGATCTGCTTCCTTAGTGAAGCAGGACTTAATTGTGCATGAAATAGTCTCAATACCCTCCCTCCTCCTGCCATGAATGAGACAACTAGAAATTCATGGCTTGTAAGCTAATGAAAGATGCGAGTGTGTTTGAAGTGACCGGCGCTCAGCCCTGATCTTCCATGCCCCCCCTGCAGCGCTGAAGAGCCCCGCTGCCTTTCACGAGCAGATCCGCAGCCTGGAGAGGGCCAGGGTAAGCCGCATGCTGCTGCATCTCTGCTGGACCACTCCCCGAGTCTAGCCCTTCATCCTGGCAAGTCCACGATAAAGGGTGGTGTGATGCCCCTGCCCAGTGGAACCAGATCAGAACTCTTTAACCATCTCTTTGAGATGAGAATTTCCAGTATTGATTAAAAATTCATGTTTCAACGTCAATTCAAAAACGTGACGCAATGGCTTCCATTTTGCAGACCGAGAACTTCCTTAAGCACAAGATCCGAAGCCGTCCTGAGCGCTCTGAGCTCGTCCGCATGCACATCCTACAAGGTAAGCACTGCCACATGGCCGGAACTTCACAAGCTCATCTGCTTGTCGGGCTTTGAAGGTCAGGAATAACACCTGAAGCCTGTGGCACCTCTCTCAGTGGAGTGCGATGTGACACTAGGCCCAGGTGTCCAGGGTCTCATTAAGCGTCGGAAAACCTTGTATCGAAATCTAATGAGAAACCCAGGCTAGTGGTGTTTTGTTGCAAGACTCCTCCACATGTCGCTTAAAAATAAAGAAAACTTTAATGGCACATAATGGCAAATGTTTGTGTCTGAAACAAACAGACCTGAGATTTTCAAATTATATATAGAAACAGAGTTGAAAACTTTGGTCAGCTGGCTGACATGAGATTTTCAATTTGAAACAAGTCTGCACACTCATTTACATGTATGTAACAGTTTTATTACCTTGTAAATAGTCTGTAGGGTTTGCAAACTACCCCAACAGTTCTGATGTAGCTAATTTTAGGTTTATAATGGAATAATATAGATTTGCTGTAAGATTGCTTGAATGAGCCTGAGAGTCTAAAAGCGTTAGTGTCACGGCAGATTAGTGAGAGCTGGCAACCCTGATAGAAATGTTATATTAACATATATGGTATGGATAGCGGGAAGGCTTTTCATGAAGTTGGACAGGTGAGCGCTGCATTCGACTGTTGTACTGGGCCTAACCTGTGGGGCTTCACGGTGCCGTTAGAGACCCTGGCGGAACCCTCGCTGCAGGCCACCCAGCTCAAACTGAAGAGGGCCCGGCTGGCCGACGACCTCAATGAGAAAATCGCACAGAGGCCCGGGCCCATGGAGCTGGTGGAGAAGAACATCCTGCCTGTGGACTCCAGCGTTAAGGAGGCTATCATTGGTGAGAACCCAAAAGCATTATGGAAATTACTTTTTGAATAATTGACTAAAAATTTAGAGAAAATTGATTCCAGACATCACCTGCAAGTAAATGAACTGGTAGAAGATCGAATAAAAACTCTACAGATATAAAATTACGCACGCTATCCTCTGATGTAGGAATTCCCCGTCCCACAGTTTGGGAGTAGCTACTGAGTGTTTTTTGTTTTTATTTTTGAGCATGAGATCGATATAAAGCATGCACCATGCCTCGGTCTCCAGATCTCCACCCAGTTGAGCACTTAGCGGAGACTTTGGAGCAGCACCTGTGGCAGCTGAAACATTGACTAATCAGACTAAACAGTTCAGTTTATCTTCTCATAGCATCTCATCCCTGCCTCAGAGCTCCACGTACAAGCTGGATCTCTGCCAGGGCGACTATCCGAAGCTGCTCTATGAATTCAGGGTAGCACAGGAACCTGCTCATCTACATTGGTGCTTCAGTCATTTTGTAGTTACCTGTATATGTACAGGATTAAAATAACTATTTTGGTGTTAAATTTATAAAGGAGTTTGTTGTACATGATGTGGGAGGGGACTTCCCAGTGCTTTTTGTAGTGGTGAAAATGGTGTTGGGGTGAATCTTAGTTTCTTATTTATTCCTTTGATACCTCATGAAAGAGACATCCTTGGTATCATTTCTGTGACAATATTTTTCAACATTACACACCTGACCTTGTTCTGACAAGCCATGCTCCTCCTTGTCCCCTGTACCGGTCCCAAAGTGGGCCAGGTGAACTACCCCAAGACGCTGGACACATGCCCCTTCGAAGAAGACAGCAGTGATGCCCTCTCCCCAGAGCAGCCGGCCAGCCAGGAGTCCCAGGGATCTGCAGCTTCCCCTGGGGAGCCCGAGCCCAAGCCCAGCGAGGCCTTGCTCCTGCTGCACAGCTCCGGCCCACAGGTACAGGTAACATTGCCTCTCGGGGCCATCATGGATTACGAGCCCCTTTGGGGAAGACATCAAGTCATTTAGCCTCTTCTGTACAGACCATCTGGTCCTATGAGCAAAATGGTAATTCAGTTTCACATCGGCATCATATAACAGATGTTTATACCAGTATTAGTGTCTCATTATTAGTGAAGTGACGATAATAGCACGCAGTTCCTGGTTATGTAGAGTAAGTCTGGGCAAAGGTTGGGTTTGATTGCAGTGAGTATGAGACACTAGGTGTTTAGATGTTATCTGATTTGTATTTTTGTCTCCTGGTAGAGTTCCTCTTTCTTATACAGCTGAACATAAATAGTCTACGTCTTGGGCCATATTATATATATTCATCTCTCCTTTCTGACACAGACCTATCTAACTGCCTCCCAGACTACGGCTGACGTGCCCAAGCTGATGTCCGCCAGCGAACAGCCAGCCGGTCGGGTGGTGATCAGCAGTCAAGCCGTAGCCTCCGGACCAAAGGCCGGGCCCACCCTAGTCAAGGTACACCAACGACACAACATGTTCGGATGCAGGGCCTGGTGTGTGGTTTAAACATGGGAAAGCCTTCCAGTTTGACAGATGAATGTGCTGCTCATTTAACATCATTCTCATTTCTCTGTTCAGTGGATCTTCCCAGTTAGTATGTAGCCAAGTCAATAGCAGTTTTTTATTCATTCAGCTTGACCTTGTCTGCCAGGAGGCTCATCCGAAATCACATACTTGTTTACTATGTAGCAGGCGAAATTTAGTATGCAAAGTGATTAGTATGCTCAGTATAGATGAGATAGTAGGTGAATGGTCCCCGGATGACGTACTACGCTCTGTGAAATTCCTAAGTGTGAAAGTGATGGATGCTACGTTATCCCACAAGGCCACTAGAACTGCAACCAGAGATGAATAACATCACTTGCTCAGAAGTTCGAGTCAAGATGGTGGAGGAAGTACTGCCTCTGTACAAATTTAAGTAGATAACAATACCCAATTGCTTAAGTTGACTGGTTTCATCGATCATCAGTTTTTAACTTCCACGGGGGTCAAGCTACTTCATTGGAACACCAAGGTCAGGAAAGATGCAAGATGGCCACCGTGGCGTGTCCGAGTCCGTACTGTACCTACTACATTAATGGCCAAGCAGGCTTCTGAGTTGTATTGTAATCAGTATGTATTGTCTAAGTTTGCAATTTTGGATGCACCAAGAGAGTTTACTTCCCACTTCCTGTGGCTAGGGTCACTGAATTTATGTTTTGAGTGCAGCTGCTATCTCAGGTTAGAAGTAAAATCCTGATTTTGAGAATAACAGATAGCAGGTGCTTAAATAGGTGTGTCTGTTCTCTTCTGAGCATTCCTCTTCAGTCTGACAAGGTCATTGTCTTAGTTTGACATTTGATGGGTACTGTTATTTATTTGGTGTATCCTGTAACGAACTCACATCCCACATCAAATTATGTTCCTGCTCCCACATGACATCCTTATCCTGTCTTTCCAGACAAAAGCTGATGTTTCACTGAGAGACAGTGAGGGCTCTCATTTAAACTGCCAGCACTTCCTTTCGGATTAACCGTCTGTAGTTCACTTGCTTTTTAATCGTAGCCGATATTCAGTAATACACTCACACAGTTATTGTTCTGCTTCTTATTGTTGATATTTATATGGAGATATTTCAGGTTAAATTCCTCCTCCTACAAACAAACACTGCAACCCATCCTGAGACCCCCATGCCAGCCTTTTGATAACCTGATGGGGAGGCTCCCTTTTACTTCCCTCTATGAAGCCCTCCTCTTCTTCTTCCTCCTGTTCTCCTTCCCTCACTGTAGCAAAGCCAGCCCAAGCAAGCAAATGACAAGAGTCGCAGCAAGAAGGGCAAGGAGGCCAGACCCCGGGTGAAGAAACTGAAGTACCACCAATACATCCCCCCTGACCAGAAGGTGGAGCCCAGTGAGGTCCCCATGGATTCCTCCTACGCCCGACTCCTACAACAGCAGCAGCTCTTCTTGCAGCTGCAGATTCTGAGCCAGCAGCAGCATCAGCACTACAACTACCAGACCATCCTACCCGCCCCCCTCAAGTAGGCCACACCCCCAGCCCCACCTCACTGATTTGGGAGAATGTGGTCTGTCAGCAGGTCCCGTGACCCAGCATGAGCCCGGCTTCCCCAGGCACCCTAACCCTAACCCTACCAGATCATCATACCCACCCTCTGAATCAGGCCACGCCCCTAGCCCTGCCTCGGTTATCCTGGAGAATGTGGTCTAGCTGATAGCAGATCCTGCAACCACGGGCACATGGAAGTCACTGGTTCCTAACAGGAAAATGCAGGGAACGCCTGGCAAAAAAACAAAAACCTGAGTGCTTTTCGACAGAGATCCGAATGAGCAATCGGGAAGCACAAGCGAGTGAACTTGGGCCAGAGGCCAGCAGGCGGGTTCTTTTCCAGCTTCTGTGAGTTTTGCGGAAATGGTTGGCGTCATGCTTCAGACAGCGTGAAAGATACTGATCGAGATCTTTTATCTCTCCTACATCTAAACAGTTATATTTATAGAGTAATCATTTGTTTCTGTCTGGTTGGTTGACAGAATATTTGAAGTAGCAGTAATGTAGTTGTAGTGTACCTTTGGATGAATAAGCCAGGCTTATATTACCCTTGCTGGCCATTTTAATGCAATTTCCATAATTCTGCTCATGGAGAACAGTGTTTATTTCAGTTCCATTCTTTGAGTTTCCGTATTTTTTAGTAACTTACTGTGGAATACTTGTGGATGATTTAAAATGAGTATGAATTATAATCCAAGCCAAAATCAAAGAAAAAGGTTGATTAGCTGCACTCAGTGGCATTAAAATCAGCCGGGGGATGATGCAGATCTCCTTCATACCATCAACTCTGTTTTGATGGGAATACTGTGTGACTCTCGCCGCCATTTCCATCTCTCATTGTTCCGCTATTTCCCGAGCAGAGCTACAGGAAGTCTAGCCAGACTCTTCCTCTTGCCCCCCCTTGCTTCCCCTGTAGGCCACTGGCTGATGGGCAGGCAGCTACCACCAGCGTGACCCTCAACAGCAACAATGCTCTGCCCAACTCAATCATGGTGTCCTTGCCCACCGCTGCCGCCATAAGGCCCAGCAACACCCTGGCCAATCGCAAGCCTGGCCCACTGCCGCCGAACCTGGAGGAGATGAAGGTGAGAGATTTGATGGATGCAGGAATTCCACTGACCCTGATGTATGAGTAATGCACCATTTAACCGGTGAACAGTGATGTCTGGATGCTAGCACATGAAATATGTTAGAAAGGGCTGGTAAAATGTTTCTGCAGGTGGCCGAACTAAAGATGGAGCTGAAATTGAGAGGGTTGCCCGTGTCAGGGACGAAGACAGACCTCATCGAGCGGCTGCGGCCTTACCAGGAGAGCTCCAGCAGCACCGGCCCACAGGCCACCTCCACCAGCAGTGGTGTGCCCCCTGCCTCTATGGAAGTGACCACCTCGTTGTCCGGTCAGCACCTGTCATCTATCCAGCAAGGGGCGACAGAGTGCATGAACGCTACTCCCCCCTCTTCCCCCGTGCCCTCGGAGCTCTCCAGCGCCAGCTTGGAGGAGGTGCTGGCATCAGATGTTTCCAAATCACCACACAAGGTGGGCCCTGAGGAGAAGGACCGGCGCCTCCACGAGAAGGAGCGACAGATCGAGGAGCTGATGCGCAAGTTAGAACAGGAGCAGCGGCTGGTGGAGGAGCTGAAGATGCAGCTGGAGGTGGAGAAGAGGACCCAGCAGGTCTGCCAGGCTGCAGAACCACCCCCTGCTGCTGTTGTGAAGGAGGAGAGCTGCATCCCCCCGAATTGCTCGACCATATGGGCCCCCCTCGTCCAGCCAGCTGCGCTTACGGTCAAGCAGGAGGAGCCTGTCACACCCTCTCCTCCAGCTCTCATCCCCCCAGTCGCACTGCCCCCCTTTTTCATCCACCCGCACGTGCCCCAGGTCCTCGGGCAGCCCCAGGCCCTGATCCCCACCCAGCCTGGCACGACCCAAATCCTAGTGCCCGTCTCTCTCCCTGCCAGCGCCACCACCATCCAGCTACCCGGCGCCAGTGTTAGCCTCAAGGTACCGTGGCCATACCTGGGGGTGGTGTCCACTGCTGCCCAGTCACAATGCAGACTTCGGGGTGGGCTTTTGATAGCGCGAGATTGTCCTCAGAATCACCCCAAGGGCTGGGTTAGGAAACAGCAGTATACATCATGGAATTCTTGGTTATTTCTCTGTGTGTAAATCTAATCATTAGCCTTTGTTGGAAATTATTATAATTTATTTTGATCGTCATATATATACAAATATTAATTAATATGCTTATTAAATTATATTCCAGTATTATTTTTATTATAGTGATATCATAGTTGGACAAAGGCTTTCAGTTGTAAAGTGTTATTAGGAGTAGGTTTTAAATAAGGAGAAAAGGATGTCAGGTGCTTTCTGTGTTTAAGTGTCGTTTTCTTGACTGTTTAGACCAATCCAGTTGTGCAGGCTGCTGTCCCACTTCAGAGCCAAGGCCTCGTGCAGCCGTCTGCCCCGAAAACAGACACGTCACCCTCCCCATACAGCAGGCAAGAACGGCACATTGCTAAGGTGAGTCAGAATTAATGAATGCCCCGCTTGGGGAGGAAGAGGTGAGGTTTTACTGAAGCAATCACTGTGAAAAGATTACAACACTCCTCCGAAAAACAACCTTTATGGATGAAAGAAACCTTCAATCCCCAATGAGAAGATATCTGTGGTTTGCAATCCTTCTTGGTAAGTCACACGTGATGTGACCTGTTAAAAGGCCGATTTAAACAGCAGAAAAACAAGTCAAGCGCATGATTTGGCTGAAAGTTTAATAGTATAGTATGTAATGAAACTGATTTTAAGTGTATATTTCAAGCTTTCCAGTGTTATGCTATACTTTGTCTTTTCAGGGTTTTGTGAGGGTCTTAACCTTAATCGTGTAAATGACAGGGATGATTTCATTGTAATGTCACTCAAGCAATAACATCTATAATATCATCACAAAAATATACAGCAAAATTCCAGCGGCAAAGTAGTAATTAATTAGAACATATTTTGAATATTCCAGTGACTTTGTTAACTCTGAGGGGATGTACTTCTTTGTGAATGGGTCACCTGTTAGTTTTTCCATTCCGTCTTATGAAATGAATAAGGTATTTTACAGTCTTTGGAACAATGCACAAAAGCTGCTGCTATGGCCACTTTTTAGGTTTTAGTTAATGACTGTGATATTTATTTGCCCTGTTATGGTGTAAGATGTACTTAGTGAAAATCAGACTGCCTCTGCAGACAGTGAGTGATGAGAGCTGTGAGCAGTTGGAGCAGATCTGCTCCCTTGCAGCCTGAGCAGAGCGTAGGACGAGCTGGGTGACTGCGTGACTGAGCAGCAGGCTTCATATCACAGCGCCTGCCTGCCTGCCTGCCTGCCTCCGTGCTGAGCCTCCAGGCACACATTATGTCTGTAATGTGCTCTTCGCTTGACTTGTATGTAGCTTTGGAGTGTCTGCTAAATAAATACAGACATGGGCAAATTTGTTGGTGCCCTTACAGCACATTGAAAATATAGTGCTTTATGCCTTCTGAAAAGTGATTAGATTAAATGCAATTGTCTCAGGTACACCTCTATGCCTTTGATATGTCACAGAGTAAAATGTGAAAACAGATAAATTATTTCTTATTCTACAAAGAATTCTAAAATGGCCTGGACAGATTTGCTGGTACCCCTAGAAAAGATTATAAATAACTGGATTATAGTGATTTTTCAGACTGTTTTCTTTAATTAGCATCACGTATCTTCTGTCTTGTAATCAGTCATTCGGCCTGTTTAAATGGAGAAAAGTGGTCACTCTGCCGTTTGGTATATTTGTGTGTACACCACAGAACATGGACCAGAGAAAGCAATGGAGAGAGTTGTCTGAGGAGATCATAAGGAAAATAATAGATAAGCTTGTTAAGCACAAAGGCTATAACAAGTTTAGGATCCATGGGACTGCAGCCAACCTCTTTGGATGTGGTCACAAGGAAAACCGAGCCCAGATTGAGCAGAAGGATAGTAAAAATGTGGACAAAAAACCAAAGACAGCTTCCAAAGAGATACAAGATGAATTCCAAGGTCAAGGTCCATCAGTGTCTGGTCACACCATCCGTCGCTTTTTCAGCAACAGTGGGCTCAGTGTAAGAAGACCTAGACTCCACTGTCGAAAGGAAAATGTGAAAAACCCAGACTGAATTTTGCTAAAATGCATATTAACAAGCTTCAATGCTTCTGGGAGAATGTCCTTTGGACATATCAGACAAACCATACAGCCCACTTTCAGAGAGCTCAGTCTAAAAAGCACTCAAGAATGGCTAAAAGCCCAAATGTTACCATACAGCAACCAATACAATGAATTACAGACTGAAAGATTTACCTTTGAACAGAAAGTATTAGGTATATCTCAGTACTGAAAGACCTTCTTAATACATACAATTATACCGTGTTGACTCGGTATAAAAATGCAAGTCTATATGGGCTCTTTTAGTGCGCAGTATTATACCGCCTAAACACAGGTATTTTTTACCATGTCTAGAGGGTAAAAATGTCGTTTGGTGACGTATTCTGTCTCACGGTTTATACCTGACAATACTTGGAAACTGTTTGGTTGGAACAAAGGTTTACACGCTTGAGTTCTGTGGAACACTCTATAGCGGAGCATCTGTACATTCCGATTGGTTGCCGCCAAACCACGTACCATAAATTTGATTAGGTTTTAAAAATTATGTTGAGTCCCATAATTTTTGCCCATGCTATTTTCATTTGTGTTATTTCAAACATTCTGCTTGACCTCAACTTTAAAGCAAAGTCTGATTTTTATTAGATGTGGAATAAGCAATGATGGCTGCCAGTTACGTTTGTCAGTTTCAAGTTATTTCAGAGACAATTGTTAGTTCTTCTCTCGTCATGAAATGGTACCAACAGATTTCCCCACATCTGCACAATTAACTGCAATGTGTGCACTTTGGTCCCTAAACTCTCCTCCCAATCCGTGAAACGGCTGCCAATGCCAGGTTTGCCGATTGGGTACCCGCCACTCGCTGATATGCGCACGCTGGACGCGTCCTAAACGTGTGGGTGACTCAGGGCCCTGGGTGACGACTTGCAAAACGCCCCACAGGGCTGGGCCTGTCCCCCTGCAGGCGGTTATTGGAACTTTAGCAGGCTTTAGGCCAACTCTGCTGGCCCTCTAGTTTCTGTTCTGCAACCCAGCCCCATGATCAAAGGGGAATTTCTAAACAAAGCCTTGTAGATAATCCGGCGGTAAATGTGCCTGTTCCTGGAAACCGCCATTGTATATTGTAGACTACCTGAAATAAACCGTATTAATACATAAAGCAACTTGAAGCATGGTTATTGCTGTGAATTGAAGTACTTCAAATAACGACAGGTCATTTATGATACATGTTCATATTAATTTGTATTTACAGTGGGTAAATAAAAATATATATCCTCAAGTTCATCTTTTCAAGAGCACTAAGTTGGCACAGTGAGTTGGGACACAATTCTTATTTTATTTTCTGCTTAAATTGTTCAGTCAGCTTTTGCACTTTTGCAACATGCCCTTTTTTCCAGATCACCGCTCTCGCGTGAATCGGGAACCCCCCCCAGCTTCGGCCATCCTCACTTTCAGGACACTTTTCCTTTTGTCGTATTGCTCTGCAGACCTTTCCAGTATGCACCACCCCAGAAACTGGTTTCCAGTACAGCTCTAACCAGAACCATCTATTGAAAGAAATAACCCAGTGCTTCCTGAACAGCTCCCCGGAGAGCAGACCCTCCGTTCTCCCCAACGGTCCCGTGAGCGAGGTACTGATCTGTCTTCCGTGTGCCAACACATGCGGAATGTATGACGTTATCCACAGTGTCGCGCCTGGAATGTCCCATTAAGAAAAGCCTCCCTGCCTTCCCTCCAGGCTCCATCCTCCTCTCCTCCCACTTTCATCCTCCAGCCATCTACCTTCCCCAGTCACATCCCCAAGAGTAAAGACCCACCCCGCTATGAGGAGGCTGTCAAGCAGACACGCAGCCTGCAGGCTCCAACTGTCGTCCAGGTGAGTGTGACCACTTTATCCATGATAAACAGAAGCTTTAACAACTTATGCCTCATTCTCTACCTAAACTATTATAGTAATTCAGTCTACTGGAGATAAAAGTATGCATATGTTTCTCTAGGTCTTCTTTAGGTAGACAGATAAAATGACACCTTAGTTATATTTTGATGTGGTTGGTGAAGTTTAGGTCCTCGTCTATTATGATACCAAGATTTTTAACCTGGCCTGTAGTCTTTAGAGTCCTGTGGTCCAGAAAAGCATTCAGTGCTGGGAAACTGCCCGATAATAGAAAGCTATTAAGTATTTGCAGTAAACCTAATGAAAGGCAACTAAAAACAGTTTATAGAAAATCAGCAGGCAGGATATCAAGACAGCAGATAGATGGTTTATGGTGGTGCACTAAATCCTCCAGGGTTTTGTAGTTGATAGCATTAAATTCAAACATGACAGCAATGTTCTGCTTGTGCAGTAAGATGGTTGTTGTGTCATTGCCTAAGGGGGTGGAACAAATGAGTGATTTATTGTCTTTAATTTTGTTGCTGGAAAAAGATGCAAACTCATTACACTTTTCAGCTGAAGAGAACTCAAGGATTGACTGTGTTGGGGGATTTGGTAATTGGTCCACAATAGCGAATAGTTACGGTCGGTGCTCTCGTTAATCATATTGGAGAAATACAGTCAGGACTATAAATATTTGGACAGAGACAAAGTTTTTCAATTTTTAAGTTAGGTACTTTACCACAATAAATTTTAAAAGAACCAAGTCAGATACAGTTGAAGTGCAGACTTTCAGCTTTAATTCAGTGGGTAGAACAAAAACATTGCATAAAATTGTGGGGAACTAAAGTCATTTTTCTACAATCTACAATCCCCTCCTTTCAGGGGCTCATAAGTAATTGGACAAATGAATATGTTCAAATAAAATGTTCAATTCTAATACTTATTCGAAAACCCTTTGCAGGCAATGAATGCCTGAAGTCTTGAAGTCATGGATGTGACCAGACGCTGGGTTTCCTCCTTTTTAATGCTCTGCCAGGCCTTTACTGCAGCAGCTTTCAGTTGCTGTTTGTTT